>CAJHIA010000004.1:0-376357 GCA_905066765.1 Sclerotinia trifoliorum | reverse complement strand
AAATTCGGATGATGGCCCACGAACTGCAAAAACAGATATCTGGGAGTTTGGCATCGTGTTCCTTCAAATGGCTTTTGGCTTAAATGTCACTAGGAAATATACGTCACCTAAGGCTATGCTAGACTCATTGGATTTGTCAGACGCTCTTCACGATTTTATGCTCAAGCTGTTCAATCCTGACCCGAAAAAGCGGCCACGAGCTTTTGCACTCAGTGAGTACTCTTGTACAATTTAGACTTTTTGTCAGAGTCCTGGTCGTCCGTATAATGACAAAATTGGATAGGCTCATGCAAATTTCTTGTTACTGATGCTCCGATAATGGACGAAGATTCGTCTGCTCTAATGTTAAGACTTGGTTCCACCTCATCTTTAGCACCCCTTACTCCACGTAGACCTAGGCATGATTCTATGAGTCTTAGTGGACCTTTCTCAAGATATGCTCATGATTTTGTGGAGGAAGGTCGCTTAGGGAAAGGGGGGTTTGGAGAGGTGGTAAAAGCAAGGCAAAAACTAGATGGGCAGATATATGCCATTAAAAAGATTACTCAAAAGTCTTCTGCTCAGCTAGATGATGTCTTAAAAGAGGCTCGCCTACTTTCCCAACTCAACCACCCTTCTGTTGTCCGTAAGTACTCTTTTTCGTATATTTTATACCAGACGAGCCAAACTTGGAGACCTATTCCTGTGTTATTCTTGATTCCCCAAATTGTTAAGAGTGGACTGGGAGAAAGAGTGCTCAACTATTACGATCCTTTGGCAGAGGATGAAAATAATCACTTTATCAAAACATGCTTATTCTCCCTTAGGTTACTTTAATACATGGACAGAAGAGGTTCCTGATCTTTCTGAGACGGATGACGATAATACGACAACAGATGCTGCCACTGAAGAATCTAGTAACGTTTCTCTTGAGGATCAGAAGCTCATATCGAATTCGGGACTAGTACCGGTGGACTGGATTTCATGTCTACCAGCGGATACCAAGTCGAATTCGGTTATGATGAGGCAAGCGACAGTGATGATGAGGATGAGGATGACGATGAGGATGAAGATGATGACGATGACGATGACGACGAATATTCCGTAGAACGCAACGGACATCCCCGAAACCGGGGACATGAGCGTGTTGCTCTAGCACATAGGGGAAGTAGATCTAGTCCGCGGCCTTCGCGCCCATTCAAAACAATCTTATACATATCTATGGAATATTGTGAGAAGCGAACACTTCGCGATCTTATTCGACGAGGACTCTATAAAAACAACGAGGAAATATGGCGTCTTTTCCGTCAGATCCTCGAAGGTCTTGCCCATATACATAGCTTGAACTTTGTTCACCGCGATCTCAAGCCGGAGAATATTTTTATCGATGGTGCCTCTAATGTTAAAATAGGCGACCTCGGTTTGGCTACAAGGGGCCAATACTCTGCAATCGATAAATCGTCAGCTTCTGCGATGCAGAATAGTGGGGATTTAACAAGGAGTATCGGTACTTTCTCCTATATTGCACCCGAAATTCGATCAGCAGTCTCTGGGGGTCCATACACTGGCAAGGTTGACATGTACTCTCTTGGTGTGATATTCTTCGAGATGTGCTATACGCCATTAGTTGGGATGGAAAGAGTAAGTATATTATTTATCTATCTACTTCGCTAATGACTCCATATCATGCGTTATGCGTTTCATTTCAGAGATCAAATAGACACACGCGACTAGCCTCTCATTGTATATTTCAATTCGATGCTAACTATAAGTTTAGGCACAAGTCGTTGATGGTTTACGGAAGAAGGAGCCGTTGCTTCCAGCGAATTTTGACAAGGCCGAAAAGCCGTTCAGGCAGATATTGTTTTGTCCCTACTTAACCATAATCCAAAGGAGCGGCCGTCAAGTTCTGAACTTCTTCAGAGTAGGAAGTTACCGGTCCAGATGGAAAGCGAAACGATCCGCCAAACTTTAGCTGGTTTATCCGACTCGAAATCGCCATATCATCAAAAAATGATGAGTGCTCTCTTCTCTAGACCAACAAAACGAGCAAAGGACTATGCGTGGGATATGGGAGTTCCGACACCCAGTGGTAATGACTTGTTACTTCAAGGGCTCGTGAAGCAAAAGTTAATTTCCATTTTCCGCAACCATGGAGCCGTAGAAACACCGCGAAGTATTTTGTTCCCATCATCTGATCATTATGGTATCAATGCTGTCCAATTATTAGACAAAAGTGGTACTCTTTTACAGCTACCCTATGATCTCACTGTCCCAAATGCTCGTGCTATTGCGAAACATCAACCTCCCGTGGAAAGATCCTTCGCATTTGGTACTGTTTTTCGAGATAAGCACGACGGTGCTACCCCACAAACTTTTAGTGAAGTGGACTTTGATGTTGTCACTTCAGATAGCTTAGACCTTGCATTAAAAGAGGCTGAGGTTATCAAGGTTCTAGATGAGATTGTTGCCAGCTTTCCATCTCTACCTTCGTCCCAAATGTGCTTCCATATAAATCATGCAGATTTACTTGGTCTAATCTTCGACTTCTGTCGCATCGAACCCAGTATACGACAAGCTGCAGCCGATACACTTAGTAAATTAAATGTACAGCAATGGACATGGCAGAAGATACGAGCAGAACTTCGATCACCATTGGTAGGGGTACGTATTAATAACAGAAAGTGCAGATCCGTCACCAAACTATCCGTCTACTTTCTCCTTACATTTTCAGACTTTCTGAATAATCATTACTGAGATTCTCCATTCAAGTGAAATTACTTGCTAACCCAAACTTAGGTATCCGCCACTAGCGTCGAGGATCTTCAACGATTTGATTTCAGAGATACTCCCAGCAAAGCTTTTCAAAAGCTAAAAGTAATCTTCGAAGGTACCGAGATGTTCGAAAAGGCCTCTTCTTCTATCGCGCATCTACGTGATGTGATCGAGTATGTGTTCCAATTTTTCTGGTGTCTTTCAACTAAGCATCGCTAATGTGCCAGTACAGATATACAAAACGTTTTGAGGTCCAGAGAAAGATTTATGTCCATCCTCTAGGAAGTCTAAAAGAGAAATTTTACAAGGGTGGCGTACTTTTCTCTTGTTTGTATGACAGAAAGGTCCGAGATGTATTTGCAGCAGGAGGTCGATATGATTCTTTGATCCGAGAAAACCGTCATCACAAGAATATCAATGAGGAACGACATGCTGTGGGTTTCAATCTAGCATGGGAAAAGATGGCTAGGCTTCCAAAGTCGAACTCAAAAGGTTTCTTAAAGAGGCCCGATGAGGAAGTACAGGGTATCTGGAGCACAAAAAGAGTCAGTACCACCGCATTCATCCTTCTCAGCTGGATGAGCTTCGCGTATTTTTTCAGAGAGCCACAGCTAATTTGCTCAATAGTGCGATGTACTCGTTGCAAGTCATGATGCAGCGATACTGAGATCAACCGGAGTTGAGCTTGTCTCAAACTTATGGTCGCATGACATAAGTGCCGAGCTAGCACGAGACTCACGTTCCCCGGAAGATCTTCTTTCTAAATACCGAGATGATAGTTATTCTTGGATAGTTATTATCAAGCAAGATTCCGTGGTGAGATGCAAGACTACTGGCAGAAAGGATATACCTGATGCCGATATTCCTTCTACGCAATTAGTTTCATGGCTTCGTGGTGAAATGCGTGAGAGGGATCAGAGGGAAGGAACATACAATCGGGCAAAGTAAGTGTGTCTGGAAGTCTCCAAAATATGAGGATATTAATGCATTTATTAGACTATCTCGCCATCATAGTCAACCCGACACAGGACCGAGTGAGCATGAGCAGGACGTACGAGTTTTGTTCGCCGGTACGAAGAGCAAGAAGTCAAATAGAAGAAGTATTGTAGACCAAGCTCAAGGTAGAGCAGCAACGCGTGAGTTATAATTTCTTAATCCTCAGTGCTCTAGAAGACGCATATTAACGTTTCCACCCTAGTCGTTCAATCTTTCTTAGACGGCCCTATCGCTGCCATTGAAACAACAGACCACGTAGGTCACTCTCTCCATATGCATCCCTCATTAAACACCTCTCCTGTAGCCTTTCGTCTCCTCTCGCTTCATGGTATCTCATCATTCATTTTAATAACACTTTCTCTCCCTAGGTAATGGATTTCATCCGTGAAACCAAACTCTCGGATCCCGACTCCTGGCGTAAAGTCACCCATTCAGTCCCCACGACCGAACGTCGCTACATAGGTGAGATTCATGATTTGATGAGCACTCTGGCTTTTCAAAATAAAGACATCACAAGAAATGCGTTTGTTTATAATTTTAGAACGGGAACGTGTATTTATTATGATTTGGGCGCTTAATTTTAGTAGAGAGAAGGAGGGGTCAGTGGAAGAAGGAAGAGGGAGGAAGGGCGTTGTAATTTGTATGTATATAGATACCCGGGTATAAATTTCAATATATTGGCAAGATTTCCTTTGCAATTGTCGAGATGGGATTTTTTGTGTTTACTATATGCAATCGGGTGTTTTGAAGAATTTTCAATACCTACTCCAGATACTTTCAATATTTGCAAAATCATCAATCTCTAAAAGCTTTAAGTATTATCTGACTATAACAAGTAATAGTTTCAAATAACCTCAAAATTCCCAATCCACTATGAGATAATCTTGCATATGAATTGAGATTTTTATTCCTATATTATCGATGAACTATCTATCTATGGAAATAGACTCTTCAGATAACTATAATCTAGCTTGAAGCTTGGAATAGAAATTCTTCTTGATATCTCACACGAACGGACTATGGAATCTTATTACCAATTGCAATATTGACATAATATTCCGAGATCTTAAGATCATAGGATCATATGGAATTGCGTATTTATCCAACTCTTTGATAGACGGAGATATCTAAATGTGCAGATTTCATCATGGTAACCTACCAAACCATGATGTGCAACTCCGTTAATGTAGAAAATTATTCAACCAGACCTGTGATGAAGATAGCGTCTACCTTGATAAGATACATAAGGTTAAGCAGTGCAGTCTAAGAATCATATATTATAACCAACTTGGCTATTTCTTCACCTTGTACTTGACTTTCACTTCTCCTCAATTCTTAGCTGTCCTTTCCACCCATCTAACAGAAACATTCCTCGGATTCGCCATCTGCAATAACAACTCTACATGACTATCCCGCACAATATCCAAAGTCCGCTTACGAGCCGCATCAATCGATTCATGCGCGATGGGAACAGGCTCCGCAATATGATTCATGAAGAGTGCAGTCAACGTTGCCACGAATTGAACCTGTGCGAACTTTTTGCCCGGACAATTTCGTAGTCCTTCTGACCATGGGAAATATGTCCCTTTTGTTGGATTGAATAAGGTTTCTTGATCGAGGGCTCCTGGATGCTCGATCCATCTTTGCGGGCGCCATACTAGAGAGTCGCTTCCCCAATGCCGTGGATGCGTGTGCAAGGCTTGGAGGTGAGGAACTACCAGGTAGTCGGCAGGGATATGATAAGTGTGGCTGTTGATTTTGAGATCGGTGGATTTAGAACCGGTATATTTGGGTACACCAGGAAGGGGATTATAAAGACGTAGAGTCTCGAGCTGGAATAGCTGGTTAGCCCACTTGACGTCGAATCCCAACAGGAAGAGATTTACTAAAACTGCAAGTATTCGTTTGAGTTTGGGAAAATTTTCATTGTATGCCAGGGGTTTAGGGTCTTGATTCCCTACATAGTGTTCAATTTCTTCATGGACCCAATCTTGAACTTCGGGATGTGCAACTAATAGAAGCATGCCATAAGCAAGTGATATAGCAGTCGTATCGTGTCCAGCAAAGTTGAAAACAAAGATATTACCGAAGATTTCGGCGTTGGTTAAAGGCTTGAGTTTGCTGCTGTTACCAGATTCTGAGCTTATTGCTAGACCTTTGTCCGAGGCGCGAACCAAATTACTAACGAGGTTACCTGTACCGGCCTCGCCATTCCGGATCAATTCTCGTTCGGCTGCTACTTGAGCTGTCATGTATTCACGGAATGAATTAATAGCCCAGCCAACTTGTTGGAAGCTTCGTGGCAAGAATGGTAGAGTGAATACCTTCTCCGGTAGAACCATAATGAGCAAAACATTTTCTAGAATGATGGCGATAGAATCCCGATAAGTTAAAGAAGTTTGGTTTACAGCTTTACCGTGTGAGATACTATCAAACGGATATGATTTTTGGAAGGCTACATATGCAAGTACATGCAGGGCCAATGTCCTGGTATCATCCGGTGTTGTGGTAATTCCATCTCGACTCCGAGAGCACCAAGCGCGCAACATATCTTTAGCTTGGCGAAAAGATTCGTTCCATACTAGAGGGCTCTTCTGCTCATTAAACGGAGTAGCAGTGAGTTTTCTCTGTCTCTGCCAGTCTTGACCTTCAGCCTAACACTTATGAGTTTTTAGTCCTGGTACAGCTTGAACATATCTTACAGTGGAAATATTTGGTCCAAAGACACTGAGAGTTTCTGAATCAATATTAGTACCCCATGATCTAAGCTGCAAAATAAAATAAGCTACCAAGCATCCACAAAGGGCGCACAAAATCACGCCCTCTGGAGAATATATCTGTCACAGCGGCAGCATTCGCAATAAAAACCCAATTCCTTCCCGGTGTCACCAGAACCCAGCCATCGCCAAGCCGTACATGAGTATGGAATCTATCATGGAATTCCCAGCCCAAACGAGTGTATCTGGTGAAAGAAGTTGCTGAAGGGAAATCTCCGGACGAAGACTTTGAATGCGGTTTGGAAAGCAATCCATAAGGGGTTGTCGGGGGTGATGGGACTGACTATTCGGGGTAAACCTAATGTTGATGCATTTCTGTAGTTTGAGTATAGTGAGTGTATATTGTAGAGGAGGAAGGAAAGGAGGATGAGTGCTGGGTAGAAAACACCATTTTGTTTAGATGTCGTCTTTACTGTTGAGGTCCTGGTTTGAAAGTTTTGCTGTGTTTGTCTGACGTCGACATTGTAGAAGAATTGTTAGTTCGGAACATCATTCATTTCCTAAATTCATTCCAGCAATTCAATCAGACCACACCACTGGTAAGAACGTTTGAAATGCTTAGGTAGTACTATAAACATTATCATGATGCATCGGTGTATATAATAAGGTTATCGCTTCGTCTGAATTCGAATAACGACGCTAAGAAAAGTATCTACTGTAAAGTGGCTGTGGCTGTGGCCGTGGCTGTGGCTGTAGCTGTGGCTGTGGCTGTGGCTGTAGCTGCCGAGTTCCGCGTCGGAAAAGCGGAAGAAATTATCCATGTGTCACTCGGGGATTCGGCAATTAAAGTGATTCTACTTGAAAAAGAAATATGGAATCGTTAATTCTCCGTCCCCAAATATTCGATGCGACTCTCCCAATCCCGATATCACCGTCGCCACTGTTTGCTTACGAGTACATGCGGTGATGTGACGAATATGCTACGGATTGTGTCCACTCCTTATTATTGTATTTCCTGTATCTATCAATAATATGCTTTTCCTTCTTTCCATTTTAATACCGAGTACGTGTTGAACTTGCTCATGATCAATCCTACATCCTCCCTAAGGTTACTCCCTACTCCCTACTCTCTACTCCCTACTCCATCCACTTTCTACCTTTTATCTTTTCATCCGATTATTGAGACTATTTTCCATCAACGAGATGCAAGGCTCAATTAAAGGACCGGGCGCAAGAAACTATCCGCATCTCTTCTGGGTCAAGTTTAAAACAATCTCTATCCATGCTTTGTATCATGGTGCTCTCGTCGCTGGGAAAAAGGCTGTCATGGTGTTTCAAGCAAACGCGCTTTGCCGTCGTCGCGAGTATCACATCCATCCTCAATGCTTCATGAACTGTTTCCATGTCTGAGCGTCGAGAGAAGAAAGAAATGAGAAGTCATACTCGATACAAACTATTTTATTGCCAATAATTTGGCAATGAATAGTAGGTATCATTAGTATGTTTCCTCTTTCTCTCTCGCAGATCCTTGAAACTCACTAGAGGATTTGTGCAGTGAGTAAGTGGATGGAAATAGTACGATGCTACACTGTATATTACGCGCAGATTCACCAAAAGTCGGGAATTGTTGGATGAGAATCTTATGATTCGCTGATTTTACATTTCCACTGCATCGCCTCTTCCTTTTTTAAATGGAACCTGAATCTATTTAGAATTTTAGGAAGAGAGTCTGGGGCGCAGGATTTCAAGTGAAGGAATTCCTTTTGATATCATTGGTTGATGAATGATTTCTTGCTTTCATGCTTTCATTTCATACGTCTTTCTCGCAGCTCAAATTGTTGCCAATCCACCCCTTATGCACTTGTTATCAATACACTCATACCCTTATTCTTTTATTCTCATGAATTTTTCCAATCACAGACCGTTGATTTTCTGATTTTCATCGTACCCGCCCCGGCTTCGTAGCATAGGCCGCGTCATTTTGCGGAACCCCTGACCTTTTCTAATCCCAGCATCTACGTCGTACTCAGTGCTCACCAACAAAACTAGCCAAGGTTACGTACCAAAGGTATAGAAAAGGGTCGAATCACAAATTCGGATTCTTTGGAATCATTCAATCTTGTATCATATATGAGGAACGACAACTCAAATGTTCAAAGCTTTTGACAAGTCTTCCCATACAGTACCTAGATAATTCTACCGCTACTTTTTCAATTCTACTCTAGGATCGTTTTCACCTTGTTCCATCCTTGATCTTAAGAGAATCAATTATCTTGATTCCTGTATTACTCTGTCCGGATCCTGCCTTCCCTCCTACCCTACCTTTGATTCCCTCAGCCTTTCTCGGCATTATAACCGCTGCGCTTCCCAACAGTCCGCTACCCACCATTTGATACAGGACAAGACTGCTTCACGGGTCTGCAGCCTTACAGTAGAAGGCGCTTGAAATTCTTCCACAATACCAAGAAAGGATACTCCACGAATTTGCATAAACTTATTTTCTTGGCACTCTCATACCTTCAGCCACAATTAGGAGTTTAACCATTTGTCGCAGATATCTTTTGTTGCTAGGTACCGGGAACTTGTGAGAAAACATCAGATTCATTCAAGCTTTGCGTTCGCGGAGTGTGCCTTCCACAAAGTATTTTAATACCCCATGTTCCATGAAGCTCTGCAAATAGGTTAGTAAAACGTATCGAAAACAGCATTAAATGTGTACAAACCTCTCGCATTGGGGCAACATCGGTAAGAAGATTGCAGACTGCAGCGGTAGCAGCAATTTGAACTTCGATGTCTTGGTGAGAAAGAAGGGGAAATATCGGCGCAACTACTATTATCAATCAATTTAGTCCGAAGTATACAAACTGACCTCGCCAAGGCTCGAGTCGCCGTACAAGCAGCAATAAGAACGCCTACGGATTGATCCCGTATCCTTCTTGTTTAACTTCAGGGTTACTTGAATCGTTTTTCTTTTCGGCTTTGTCGCCTTTTTCGTTGACTTTAGTTGATGGCTTTTGCGGATTAGGGTTCAAAGATTCGACAATGTAAGGAATTATACCGTTGTCCACAACGGATTTTCTATGTTCTTCTTTGAATGGAATAAGTGATGCTATAGCTCTTAATACGCTTTCCCTTACTTTGATTTTGTGAACGAGAAGAGCAGATTGACCAGGATCACCAAGACGTGATGAAGGGGTTTGTTCCACATAATCCTCTTCTGCATTTGGTTTGATAGGCGACCAATGTTGTGCATTGACACTTTCCGGTACTGGTTCGTAAGATAGTTTGATCAACTTAGAGAGCTTGGTCATCGCCTTACTCTGGAAAGTAGCTTTTTGAAGGTGTTCGCTATCTGTAATTAGCAACGACAAGATCCGTGGTGCCATTTCTGTGATTGACCACTCGACTCTCAACGATTCATGGTCACAAGAGATATCCTTGGACTTGACTTGAGTCGCCTCTTCACCCAACATCTGCACAAGTAGAGGCACAACCAGTAAACCTAAGGCTGGTTCCCTGGCTTTATTGATAAGGCCGGCTCGAAATAGAACTGTCAGTAAATAAGAAGCCATGAGTCTCTCCTCGCCTTCCCGAGATCTCATAATAAATATCAGGTATGCAACCAGAGGAGTCTCAGGGTCCTCGAGAGCGGCTTGACTCTCTTGTGGTGAACCATTTCGCTCCGGGGGAGGTTCAGACCATATCGATGTAGAAGTTGACTTTCCACGACCATTGAGAGGCTCCCGAGATCCTGATGAACCAAGTGGGGGAAATGCAGATGCCTGTGCGCTCTTCACTGGGTACTGTGGAACGATCGGGAGCAGGTAATCAATGGCACTCAACTGGCTTTGTCGTGAACTTAAACTTCCTGTATTGAACGTATTCCAAGCAGCTCTCGAGCTTTGTAGGATCGGCGCATCGCCGGCAGGAATTGATGGAAATACCGCCATGATTGATGGGTGATAAATGAGTTGCGAAGCTCTGAACTTGGATTCGGCGACAATGCTAGCTATAGCCTCCAAAATCCCCGAGAAATAAGCAGTTGAAGGAGCAGCCGCAGGGATGTATTCCCGTAAACCTTCCCTATGCGCTATGATATCGGCACCTGGAACAACAAGGCCCTGAGCCACAACGAAGCTTGCCAGTCTCACAGCCAAGGCATCCAGAACACCGGAAGTTGCGAGACTTTGTTGATAGGACTCCTGTCGACATATTCGGGCTATGAGTGTAGCCGCCAAGGATATTTGATTTTGTATGATGTGAGACGATGAAGTTTGGGAGATGATGCGAGTTAGAGAGGCGAGATGTGGGCGTACGAACAACGCTGCCGCCAGAGACTTAATGGTAATAGGGTGTGTGCTAGTAGCAAGCATTGCGGATTCTGCGAGGTTGGACAAAGCCCGCAACGCTGCGAGGACTATTTGTGGCGGATTACTTATTGGGCAAAGATTCGACAGGATCGCCGGGAGCGCAGAGCCATAGTGTAATGGAGCGAGGAAGGCTGGACCACCTAGTTCTTGTTAATAAGAGCCATAAGAAAAATAACATGTATGCTAACCATATGCAAGGCTTCCCAGGACCTGTAGAGCCTGTAGTCGAACCATTTCCTCTTCTTCTAACGGTCGGATCGCATAACTATGATCGTGTGCTTTCCAATCCTGATTTCTGGAATTGAACTTATTGAAACTTATGCGTACGACAGGTTCCACAAGGCCCATGGTTACAGCCATTTCTTTCTTTGGAGCATGTCCAACGATCTCATTTTTAAGGGCCCTCAGATTGGCAATCTGCTCCGTGGTAGTCCTAGCATTTCGAATCAAGGCCGGCCATCTTTGTGTGGCCAAACTTCTAGCCATTTTGTATTATCAAAACAGCGGATGCGGTAGAAATATCCCCAAATTGTGTTCGATGATGAGAGAGAGAATTATTGAAGTAGCTACGCTTGTGTCTGAAGGATGATTATCTTCGGCAGGTAAGGTTTCTTGATTCGTGGTCGACTTAGCAGGTCAGAATGTTGTACACAGATACGGAATTGTGAATGACGAATGACATATATTTCGTACCCAGACTTGAAGAGACGTCCTTGACAATGGAATTGTTGAGACAAAAAACAGATAATGGAGTATCGGTACATACAATTGGGTTGAGAGGTCGGTATGTAGACAATATTATAAGATGAAGGCAGATTGAATTTTTGGTTATTGTAATAACCTTCAGTTCAGAATGTTCCAATGTATACGTAGTAAATGCAACATAGACATGACGCGCTGTCTACTCCTAGACCTTACGTGGGTTTGGACCGTTTGGACTTCTTCACATGGATTTGTACAAGCATTTTCTACATGCGATCGTTTATATGTACACGATTGGAAAGGGTCTTCATTTACCTAAGTAATAACATAACGAATAATGAGATAAAATCAGTATTAACATAACACACACATGATAAAAGGAGACATTCTTGTAAGATCTTACCACGAGTCATATCTCTTATAACTCACTCATACTCGTAACTCGTACAATCCCAACATTAACCGGAAGCACCATTGAGCAGAGTTTTTTGAACAAGATTTCTTCCACTTTATTATCGTTCTTTGCTGCATTTCAAAGTTGGTATAGACAAAACCTTATGATATTGTACATACTTTTCTTCACGTACTCAACAATCACATTATCAAAAGCATCGAATCGCAGCTGTTATAGCCACCACGCCTTACAAAGCCCCACCCCATCGCTCTTACCCACCCAATCCACTCCGCCAATTTAGATAATAAGTCGGAAGGCGCTGATCATGATTCAGTTTGAAAAAGGAACATGTTGAAGTCGCCATCATTGAGCAGATCTCAGGCTTCCCCTACTCTCTGCCACTATGCAACTCCTGCGACACGACCCTCACTGTCGCGCAGAACATCGACTGCGAACAAACCTTCTCCCTCGTCACAATCACAGCAGCAACCGATACCTCAGTCGCAACCAAAGAAATGGGTCTATGTTGACGCTTCTACTCAGTGGAGCCCTCCCATAATGCCTTCTAGTATGGCAGATGGAACATCGACACCAGTGCAAGTGAAAGTTGAGGATTTTCCTCCAGAACCCACCATTGCGCCAGAACAACTCAACGTTGATGTCTCACGCAGTATAAACCCACCAATACAACCGGAATCGCCAAGTATGAAGAGAAGGCAATCGGCAATCGACGATGCGCATATTGCTAGCAAAGGGGTTTCATCCCCAAAGAGAGTGAAACCTCAAGCGACGGTGAAGATTCTACCTCGCAACTATGAGCATTGCGAAGAAGAGGATATGGTCATTCTCATAGCTAGTATGATTGCTGAATTGATTCAAAGAAACGATCTTCTTCCTCCGCAGAACGGAGTGTTGACACGCTTTCATTCTAGGTATGCATGTGTGTATATTTATGTTTACATGCTTCAATACTAACGGTTTCTAGATCGCCTCCTGGAATTTCTGTTCTTGATTACCTCCGCCGACTTGCAAAGCATGCCACTCTAAAACCTCCTCTCTTACTTTCCATGGTTTACTACATCGACCAACTTTGCGCTTCATATCCAGCATTTACAATCACAACCTTAACTGTTCATCGATTCTTGATTACGGCGGCTACAGTAGCCTCAAAAGGACTTTCAGATATTTTTTGGAACAATTCAACGTACGCGAGGGTTGGTGGTGTCAAATTGGCAGAATTAGGATTGCTAGAGCTTGAATTTTTACACAGGGTCGACTGGAAAATAATTCCTAAGCCTGAAATGCTGACAGATTATTATAAAGGTTTGATTGAGCGAAACGACCGTTACAGAATGGAAGGAGATTTATCTGATGAATCAGACGGATTGGATGATGATGAAGAAGAAAGTGACGACCTTGATACCCCCGAGGCGACCGAGGTTGGAATTGGCGCAAATATGAGAGACTCGGAGGTGGATGCTCTAAATCATAAAACGAAATCTGGACGAGAAGAAACGACACAGTCAATACCGTCCTAACCGCGTCTTCACAATTATGATAATACCCTTTTTCTCTTTCGCCGCGATGCTTTGGTTTTCTGGCGTTGGGAAGGAGTATTTTACACAGCACTGACGAATAGATCAAGAGGCGCCTTGGCTTTGTCCATGAGGAAAAGATGTATATATCCAAGTTGAAATGCAAATAATTTCATTTGCCAAACCAGGTACTTTTAGAAAATTGATACTTATTTGAAAAGTTAACAGCCATATGCCAATCTAAAAGTACATACATATTAGGTAGACAAATAAACTCTCAGCCTTGTAGCCCCAAGGGTCAAGGTTACATAAGTAGCTGACCCACAACCTGGAATCTCGAACACGCTAAACACATTACGTAATCACAGCCTGCCCAGATTCGCTCCACGAACCTCGAACCTCAAAGCTCCAGCTAAGCTCTCAACCAAGCCAACCCAACCACCACAATGAAGCCCAGCAGTTTCTTCCTCGCGCTCTGCGCATACATCCTCCCCCATCGCGGCAGCCATAACCGAAGAAACAGACACAGCAACAATTTACATCCAACCTCTCGTCTCCGATTCCGCCTACCCACTAGCAACCATATCCTACAACCCCTCCACCCTCTCCGCCTCTCTCGTCTCGTACGAACCGCCCGTCGATCTTCTCCCCTCCTCATCTTCCTCGTCTTCCCCCCTCGAAAACCTCGCTCTAACCGGCACATTCGATGCCCAAACCTCCGTTTTCAAATCCTCCACTTCGCTACTGTCCCTCGATAATTTTCAAAAAGGTTATAAACCCACTATTATCCTAACGCTTGATTCTCAAGGCGCGGTATTGGGTGTGACGATTAAGAGTGGGGTGATAGATGCAGGTGCTACGAGGGATTTTGCGCCGAAGGTGGAGGTTAGACGGATGGTTGCGGGGAAGGAACCAGTTCTAGGGCCCAATGTGGTTTTGAGTAAGGAGGGAAAGCTTGAGGGAGAGGTGGTGGAGAAGACGTTTTTGCAGAAGTAAGTTTATGGTGTTTTTTTTCCTGTATTTTGGGAAGAGGATGGATGGGCAGTTCGGATTTGCATGGATGACGGATGTGCTAACGATGTGATAATTTATAGGTACTGGTGGATTCTTTTAGGAGCAGCAATGTTGACAATGACTGCTGGAGGTTCTGAATAAATTGGCTAGGCATTGGAGTCTGGATCGGAGCTATGCTGGGATTGCCCGGGCATTGGATAAATTCATTAGATACTACGGCGACGTGTTCGACGAAACAACATACTGGTCGAATACCCTGGTCATTCATGATGGAAATCGTTTATGAAACTCTCGGAAAATGTGACGTCACTCGCAATATAACGCCGTAATGGCTGTAAGAATCTTCTAAATGGCAAGAAGTAAGGAAGCTGCCAGAAGGGTTGGGATATTACGGCGTAATAGACAATCGATCAATGAGTAGCAGCCGTCGAAAAGAGGAAATCTTAATACCTACGATACCTCAAAATTCTCATCTTAGGGCAGAATAATCAAGGAGTCAATGATTTTTGAACTGTGTTAGACCAACTCTAAGAAACGAGGGTTACACATGTAAGGATTTTGGTGTAATGCTCTCCTGTTGATCATTTAGTCAAGCGAGTCAACTACAGATTTACAGATCACAAATGAGAAAATACTTCCAAGGATGGATGTTAACCATTTTACATGAGCGATATTCACTCATCCACTTCCCAAAACACACCACAAATTTTTATAATAAATAATTTCACTAGCCCACCTTCCCGTTACTAGTACTCCTATGTCTATTCGCCCCTTTCTTTTTCCCACCATCTAAACTATACAAGCCGCCGGCAAAAAATACTAAACAGGCACCCACCAACGTCCCAGGACTGAGTCTATTCCCAAATAACCAAATACTCAACAGTAAACTAATCAATTTCCTCACATTCAACACAATAGTAACCGTCAGCGCCGACGACGCAGCCGCGAGGAGATTCACACCGCGGATACATGCATATTGTGTGAGAACGTTCATGGCGAGATAGACGAGTTGGCTTGGTAAATAGATATGCGAGAGTTTGGTGAGGAGATCCGAGGGGAGCGATTGCAGGGTTTCGAGGATGGGAAGGGTGAGCGGGGTTGAGGAGGCTAGTTTGAGGAGTTGGCGGTGCATGGAGGGGAGGAAGGGGGCGAAGAGGGGGAGGGCGAGGAGATGCGAGTAGAAGAGGTTTTCTTTCCAGTGTGGTCCGTATTCTTTGTAGGTTTCTTCTGTATAGAGACCCATTATTGCGGAGAGGACTTGGGCGATGAAGAGGATTATGAGACCAGTGTTGAAGGAGGGAATGCCTTCGTCTACTTTTCCGTTCTGTGGGGAGTTTGTTAGTGAGAGCTAGGAAGTTAGAAAGTATATGCATGGTAGTAATACCTTGGATTGCGCATCAGACCAAGCTGCTGTCACTACTCCAATTGTTAGGAGAGTAACAGCTATAACCTGTATTCTAGAAAATCGTTTCCCCCATATATATCCCGCAGCTAAAGTAGTAATACTGCCTCCAGAACGTAAAATAATGTGCATTGGCACCGATATATTGTAGCTAAAAGCATGATTATTCAGAACATTTATAGTAAAAAATAAAACGATATTTATAATCCATCGACGTATAGGGACACGATTCGGAGTAAGGAATAGCGGGGGTCGCCCTCGATCGAATTGGGAGATATAGCCAGTGACAGCTACAAAGACGAATTGGACAAATGTCATAAGAGTTCCTTCAGAAAGTTAGAATGGTATTCGACGACGTTGTCCGTGGAGGAGCGTACCGCTATCTGGCTCGACTCTGTTTTTTCATCATTGTCAGCGGGGTATCTTGGAAAGCAATATAACCTCAAAAGCAAAGGAGTCAAAAACTTACTTGACTATAGCTTCTAACGCAAAGACCTAAAGTATATAATAAGCCTCTCATGCCATACCACTCCCTCGACGCGTAAATAAAAAAATAAAAAAAGAAACTCACATTGGAGCAACAACCACCAAAAATCAACCCAAGCATCACACCCACCGCCAACCACTGCGGAATCGTCTCAATAAAAATGCGCCCCGTCACCGCGAGTATCTTCGACGTCCTCGATCGTTTATCATTGATACCGTACATTTCCGCCTTCTCCAACGACGGAGCTGCATTAATAACCTTGGGAGCTACAGCATCCGCATCAATATTCGACGCTTGCAAATCTCGCAGCGTGGATCGTCGACGTGGTACCGTCATCGGGGCTTGCTGCTGGTTTCCTGCTGAATCGGCGCGGCGTCGTCGAGCCATTCATGAATGAATGAATGAATTGATTCTTTTCACGCCTTCCTAGCTCTATCTGTGCTGGGTTTTTTTTTGGCTTGGTGGCGGAATGGCTGCGTTTCTGGGAAATTAAATTGCCTGGTTGCGCTTTGGCGTGCTAGGAATGGTTGGGTTTGGGGATTCTGCTGGAGGATGTTCCAGATTTCTAGGTTTGGCTGATGTGACTGGATACTGTACGAGAGAGAGGATAGCGTATGATATGGAATTTTGATAGCTCAATTGCTCTGTGACATACACATATCTCTAAAGGAAAATAATTTGTGGGATTACGTATACTCGAAAAGATAGACTGGATTGCGGACACGTAGATGCTAGCTATATTACTGCTGTATTTTCTTTTTTTGGGGGTTTGGCTTTTATTAACCTTTCTCTCAATTGCGCGCTGCAAGGATAAGCTGATTTCAAGCTTCGGGGGGCTATTTTTATGTAGGTACTGTTTTATGACTATTTGAGGATGGATGAGTTTTAGGGTAGGTATTCATTTATACAGTAAAACAAGTACTATGTTAGATACCTAGGTATGTATGGTATGATAGAGGACAACATGCAAATAGGTACCTAGGTAGGTAGCCTTCCCTAGCAGTAAGAAGAACGAGTGAAGAAGACATCAGCAAAACAGAATGACGGTGGAATCGATCATATCATCAATAAAGTTAAGTACCTAGTTAGTGAGTAAATCATACTTCACCCAGCTCTTAGAGCAACATTTTAGCCCTGAACAGCTGGAACTTGTACTATGGTCCCTGTACCTGTAACCTCAGATCAAGTCAAGGTCCCTGAAAAATTAGCATTTGATTTGTCGAATTGTCGACTGCCGAATCGACCCGGTAATCACTTAAGGCTATTTATCTATTTAAGCTTAAGCTTTTCGTCACTGCGAATTAACCTTATGTCTACCTGCTGGGTATTGCATTGTCAAGCGCGGATGCTGGTTGAAGATTTACTTGGATACGGTGCTCTAAATGCAGGTGCATTGCGCTTAAGCATGAGGCCCTCACCAACTGTTGGAAGATGTGGCGGGGCTGAGATGGGAGGCTATCTGGAATGGAAACCTTGCTTGCAAGATATTTTTGTGAGGAGATTGTTTGTGACTAAGGTGATGAAGCTCTCTCAGCTTAATTCCTATATATATGGCATAGTCTATACTATGTAGGGACGGATGAAGTGCATCAGAGTAATAATTATAGTTGAGCAGCTCACCGGGGGATAATTACTAGGGATAGCCTCATGGGTGATTTTGTATGTGATTGCTCTTCTCGAGGATCCCAAGACTTACTTCATGTGAAAGTAAGAATGGTATTATTGATACCTTCTGAGCTGGAAATACAGCTAGTGCTGTTATGGTATGTTCAGATGAGGATTCTACTACATATATCTTCACCTAAATCCGGTCGTTCATCAAGAACTCAATAGACAAGTTGTGTCATAATTCTCCAAACGTCTTTGTGTCTCAACTTCTAGCCTGTATATTCCCCGGTACAGATAGTCAAGTGAAATCTAGTGGTTTTAACCAAGATACTATATTCGAAAACCCCTCACGAATGATCGTTGTCAATATCAACCGCCAGCGGTATTCTCTGATCCTCAATTTCCTAAACTATCCATACCTAAACGATCTTTCGCATCAACTTATCAAAAAGAAACCCCAAAAACAAACGGGTAGAAAACCGTAAATCATCTAAAACGAAAGAAGGTTCCCAAATACAGCTCATCCTACTTTGAAGAAACAAGCTAAGAACACCATCCATCATTATAAATCCAAGCAAACCCATTCAAAACTGACCTTTCCCGTCATCACCTGCACTACAACCCTTCCACATTTTAACCCTACCATCACTTCCACTTTCACTACCCCCCCTAACCCTCGAAGCAATAATCCGTTTCCTCGCTAACCATTCATCCCTAGACTCAAGACTTCCCCTCCGTAGTAAATATGTACCATCATCCTCCTCCTCCCCCTCAATATCCCCATCATCTCTCAAAAGAGCACCATGCTCACTGTCATGCTCATCAATTGACGAAGCCCGTCGATCAGCAGTGTAAAAATGTTGAGAAAAAGGATTAGAATGGATATGAAAGTGTTTAGGGGATTTATTAGAGGAATTAGAAGAGGAAGTTTGGGATGTGGGAGTGGGTGTGGTAGTTGAAGAGGAAAGAGGTTGGTGCGATGATGTGTTGCCCATTCTTTTTATTTTTTTGGTTAAGGTTATATATATGTATATATGGTTTTAGTAAGTAGGGAGCAAGTCCTATATTGGTGTGAGAGCCTGAGAGGAGATGATTAATATTTGATAATAGATCAGTGAGGAGAAGATTGATAAATGGACAGAGATCACAAGTGTGCGCAGTGCTATGTTCGCTCTGTCTCAATATATTCTTCTGAGACTCAATTACTCGCTCTTAGTCGCTCTGCCTCCAACATTTGTCATTTCACGCCGGTCGGCCGTCTAATGTCCCAAATACCATCAATTCCTTCCAAAGGCGTCGTACTGTTCTCCAGCCTTAAGTCTATACCAACAATACGATTACCAATCTATGTAATCCTATCCATGAACATCATACACAGGCCACATGCGTATATGTGCAAGAGACCCGAATCCTGTAAGTTGGTCCATAGGCGCGCGACTACGCTACATTCTATACATTCTACCGCGTTGTAGGAGCGGCCTGGCATGGGCAGGTCATCATGCCTCTTCAGCCTTAAATCAAATGGTACAATCTTCTCAGAGGCATTACAGCGAAGAGTTTACTGAAGAATTACTGGGTAGATATTAACAAAAGGGTTACAGTGTGACTTGACATCTACGATCTGAATAAAATTCGGGATCCATCATTGCTTGCCTTACTAACCTTAATGCTTACTCGTGATCGTCTAGCAATTGCAGTAGAATTCTTTTTTCTACATATCTTTTCGAAATTTCAGGTGTAGGATTATCTTTATATGTTCCTCTTTCTTGACTAAAAGCATATCAGGAAAGGAGATGACGATAACATCTACTCGCTTAAGATTACATCATGAATCAATAAGTAGAGCTTACCAAGTAACCAGATAGAGTAAATCTCATAGATTCCCTCAGGTTCAATACTCATTCATCCATATACCTCCATAATTACAATTTCGATTTCTATAACACTTTACTTGGTATGATACGTTGTAATAGTTCATAAGATTACATTCGAGGCTTAGGATGCGAAGTCTTTTGAGTAGAATGGAGTATGTGATTGTGGGACTTTTGGTTCGTGATATCTTTGTATTGTTTATTTTCTTTCAAAATATTTAGAATTTTAGATGAGTTCTAGAGATACTATTTGAGGTTTTTTGATACAGTATCTTAGAGAGGGTTGGAGGGTATTCGAATATCGAAAAGTCAAATCGATAACCAAGTTGCATTTCTTCTCGTTCTCTTTTTTTTTTTTCAAAAAGAAAATAACTTCCAATTCAGCATCCGTCTCCTCGACCCCAGAGGCAGTTTCAAAAATCAACATCTCAAATCATTCAACTTTTAGACAACTCCCCATTCAAAATGACTCAAAACATCAAACATAACCATATCTTCACCATACACGCTTCACATTTAGAACACTCAAAAATAGTCAGTAATTAGAATATCCATTCCTCACCCACCCCTAATCCTCTTTCTATTATACACCAAAAACATCCCCCAAACCCCAACCCAAATACACAGACTCCTGCTAATCTAATACCCAACGCCCCAGAAACAAATACCAAAGTTGGAATGATTGTAATCTTACAGAGATCAAAATCTGCTCGTGGTCTCGAGTTCAGATATCACCGGCTGACAAAAAAGTAAAGCAGATTTCCCTTCCCTCTCTTTCCCTTCCATTTCCGAACGTCTTATGACTTTGTAAAAACAAATCCGTGCCATGTTATTAAAATTCGAAAGGAAATCCATGATCAAACATGAGAGGAACACAAACTGTATCTGCGAAGCCGTAAGAGATGGAGAGATAAAGTGATATCGTATGTAGAATCATAGAATCATAGAATGATATGAAGCATAACCAGTGAACCCCAGTTCCACATCATCCCTCATAATCATCCGTCCTCATCTCATCTCATCTCTCCAAAACTTCATGTCCCTCAATCCTATCACAAACCAAATATATTAATTCATCTCCGATACCCATTCCCATTCACATTTCCATTCACATCACCATATGCAAACCCCTGTCCCAATTGCGTCTGCGCCGGCGCCGGCGCTCTATAACCCTGCTGAACAGCTCTCTGCGTATATCCCTGAGTCGCATGATTATCCCTTCCATCCCTCTCCCTGTTCCCACCCTGCGCATGTACGTGTCCCACTTGCCCTACCTGTCCCACCTGTCCCTGACCCTTCCCCGAACCTCTCGAATGATGACTACTAGACCTCGATCCATTTCGATCTCGATCTCGATCTCTATAGTCTATATTTGAGGGGACGGATGAGGACCGACTGTTCTGATTCTGATGCTGATTTTGATTTTGATTCTGATTATGCAATTCTTTCATTTGTTTTATTTCATGGGGTTGGATTTTTTGCACAGGTTCGATGTGTTGGCCGCGGCGGGCGAAGCAGCAGCACATTTTTGCGGGTTTTGAGGCGAGGTTTGGAAGATTTAGAGGTTGTGGGTGAAGGGAATAGCGAGAGTGTGGAAGTATATATGTATATATATGAATCTACACAGATAGATAAGAAAAAAGGAGAGTTAAAGAAAAAGTATCGAAATGAAACACAACAAACAGCTTATATTAAAGTCCCAGAAACACAATACAATGCAAGAACTAGAAATGGAACAAAATGATCTTCTCTTCCAGTCTATATACACATATCACCATTGAAAGAATCATGTTAAATAACCTTATCCCAACGCACGCGCTATACTGCGGATTCGAATCGCGCTACATAACCTTACCTACTCATTTGTGAATCCGCTATACAACATAGTTTCGCATAACCAACTCCCACCTATTCAATCTCAATCCTATGTATCCCAATAGCCTAAATCCCATACCCCGGTAACTTTTAATGACATGTGGGCTGAGCGACGAGGTTTGCGGCCCTGGCCTATACATACATGTTTCAAAATATATGCATGAAGTACAAGCGCGGTCGAGGTCGCGATAAAATAACCGCCGCGGCAACTTTGGAGCATGGTATTTTAGGATTTGGAGAATTGACGAGGAGAAGAAACGAGGGATCTGACCCATGTGATAGGTCTACAGGAATGTGATTGGATGAATTACAGACATGAACGTATCGGCGAAGGCAATTCGTTGACTATAAAGATCCATAGAGATAGAGTTGTAAGTGTAATAGGCGCCAGATCCAGGTATATGGTTACCAAACCATCGGGCCACTAGTCAGATCCAGATCCTTTAGGATGCAAGAATCTTGGGGATATTTTGTTTAATTTAGCGGGTCTTGGGGAAACTTATGGATTGTGTTATTCGCGATATGGGATAATTCTGGAAGGGCTCCCAACGTCCCAATCTCGCTGGATTTGGGGAAAATGATTTGAAAGGATATATTCACCTGTATTTCCTATGATTTTTGAAACAGGCTGGGATGGAAAAAAAAGTATGTATAGCCAAAGCTCAGAATTGCCGGTCCTAGGCTTGTGTTCAATCCATTCTTGAATGCATGGGGTTGGTAAGATTACCATCCGGTTTGTCCCACCATTTCCTTCTCATGGCTTGTTGTCGTAATAGAAAATAGGCAAGAAAGTTCATTCATACAAACATAACTTAATGCTACATGGATCATGAAGAGCCAGATCTACTAATGAAAGAGCCGCTTGGCACATTAGAGTAGTAAGTATACTGTGTCTTCCACCTTAAGAGTCTCTAATGGTGGGTTGATGTCTTGCTCTCTATATTTTTGTGAAATTTGTGTTTGTGAATGTAAGATGAATGACCATTATATACCATTAAGGGCTTTCATTATACTGCCGCAGGCTGTCAAAGATCCAACTCTTAAGTATGTTGTCTTGACATCCCCGCTTTCTCCGGACTACCTTTCGCCTGGTTGATTGACACATGGGTCCTGGGATTGAACTCCAACACGTTGATCATATTTCATAATTTCCTACCAATATGAACAAATTTCATAACCCCAGCGTTACATTCATCTAATAACCTCTCTACCACCACTTGGAGCACTTCCCTCGTTCTTCTTTCCCCCAGATCCAGCCAACCAAGCCGCCGCATCAAAATTCTGCAATGGATTTGCACCATTAGCACCACCTGTAATTCCACCACCCTTCTGTCGTTCCTCAAATTCGGCTTTGAGTTCTGGATCCACTGAAAAGAGACAGAGTTAGTATAGAAACGATATAAATATATTGCATGACAAAATTTAGAGCCTTATATCTGACTTTCAGAGCACAAGATGAATAAATATACGTACTATTATCCATAAGGTAAGGCATTCCAAACACAATAAGCATACTAAACCCAGCAATCAAAATCATAGGATTTTTCAATAAACTCAAAGGCGAGAATCCCACTCGCTCCAAATAGTAAATCTTCTCAAAGAGCGCCTTAACTTCCGCAGTGTATTTATCATTTCCAAGTTTAGAAACAGGAACAGTTTCTCCCTTATTACTCCATTCGTTTGCGCGGAAAGTAGTGAAAGCTTCAATGGGAATGTGATTTGGCTCTGAAGATGCAGGGTGGATATCAATTCGGAGAGGGATGAAAGCGTGGGCTGGAGAAGAGACTGTGAGGAGATATGAGCCGCTTGTTAGGTTGCGGAAGGAGAAGGAATTGGATGTTGTGAGAGGCGCGGTATGTGTGTGGGAGATGCTGCTGAGGATTGCATGGGTGGAGGGTGGGAGAGTAGAAGGGTTTAGTTGGGGTGTCGTTGGGATGGTGAGGAGAAGGTGGGTCGCGAGAGTTGACGGGAGGAGGGAGAGGAGCGAAACGACACCGATGGTTGGAAGACGCATTTTTGATGTGCTTTGAGAAAGGTGTTCTTAGATTGTTAGCTACTTGAGGGTTGGTGATGTAAGGTTACAAGTGAGATGGGCTTGAGCCGGATAAAAGAAACGCCGAGACCGATTTCATACAACATTTCAGAATTACCTACATCTAAACATCCATGATATATCCATTTGTATTTCTCTTCACGACAAGTCATAAGGGTTGCATAGCACAGAAGCAGCTCAGTAATCCCAGGCCTAGTACACTTTTATGAGCGTTGCCTAAAGAGTAAACGGTCAAGTCAATTGAAGATATTTTCAAGCAATCCTTGAAGTATAAATTCTTTAATTTATTGAGACTTCCGTTTTGGGGGCGGGAAGAGAAGTCTGGACGCTACTGCCATCCGGAGATACATTGGATGGCATTTATACATCAAAAATATGAAGTCGATTTTGAATTTCTCAGTTGCACAACTTTTGCGAGTGCGAGAGTTGTGTATACCTGCACATGACTTTCTGAACGAAGGCTTGATATTTGACCTGTACAGTGTATCAGGAACCATCATTTCAGTCGAGAGAAAGTTACTCTCAAATGATATTCAAAAAACAAAATTGTGCCTACAAGCCTAAGTTGTGGAGTCTCTCGACACTATTCAAACCCATAGGGCATCAGTGAACGCCTATAATATCCAAGGTGTATTAATTTCGTTTCCTTTTCTCATATGCCTCCTGGGACTTCTGACCTTCCTGGCTTTCAGGATGAACAAGTCTGTAATGTCTTACTAATGCATCCTGACGTGACAATATATTTTTACCATCAGTCCTGGTCAAGCAAGCACCAATATGGCATCTATGCTCAGTTGGGTGTTGTCCATCTGTACTAGGAGGCCCTACGCTACTGCTCTGTGGTTGTCTACTAGCCCTACTGGTGGTTGCCAGGCTCGGCACTGGAAGGATATTAGCAAGTATTTTTGATGGTTGAGACCCTCGTGTTTTGCTGCGGTCGCGCTTGGTCTGTGTTTGTCCTTTAGCGCTCTGTCTCTCCCGACTTGATGTTGCTTGGCCAGCAGTTGTGCTTGGGGCTGGGGTACTTCTATGTGATGGTTCTTTGCCAGTGCTTGTGCTTGGGGCTGGGGTATTTCTTTGTGATGATGTTCTACCAGTGCTTGTGTTTGAGGCTGGGATAGTAGCGCTGTTGCCGCCATTTTGGCGCCCAGCGTTGGAACTGGTAGGTGCTGGCATCCTTTCTGAGGGACGTCTGGAGCTTTCCTGAACACCGCGTCCCGGGGCCCTATCACTCAACGACAATCTTTCAAAATTCAGCGGTTCCTTTAAAGCGTTTTCCCGGTCTCTCTCCCTTATAGCTTGTGCCACGACTTTATCGTCATAATCATCGTAATCATATCTTGAAGCCTCTGCTTTGGCTCGCAATTGCTCAGGTGTCCAATTTTTTCGTCCAGCTAGTATACTTGCGGCGGCACCTCTATCTGCATAATCTTGTGCGTCAGAAGATCTCGTAGCTCTTGCTTTGCGTTGCAAATCAGCAGTATTCCACTTCCACCAGTCTGCGGATTTAGTTGGAACAATCGAAGACATGTTGATTTTTGTAATGTAAAAATGATCTGATTGTTAGAAAGTCGATAGAGGCGGATGGTTATAGATAATTGGCGGATCTGAATCTGCAAAAAAAGCTTTTCTTTATTGTTTAATAGAATAATCAAGAGAGGATGTGATTTGATGTGATGTGATGTTGTGTATGAAGAAGTAAAATATAATGACTAGCGTAGGCAGAGCTTAAATACATTTCCAACAACAATTTTTATCCAATTTTTAAAAAAATCATCCAGAATGTTAGCGATGTGCAAATATCTCCAACATCAACCATCATGTCGTCCATAGTACCATCAGCCAAAATCAGGACCTCTACGTATTAGAAAGGGTAACGCCGATCGGAAGGCCAATTTATTCGCAGCGGTCTCATGGTCGTAATTGATGTCCATGCATGTCTTTCATCAATAACTTTATCAATGTTATTGATGGGTCGATGTTTGGTGTGCTCACCAACATTATTGGAGCATTGCGGCTTGTAGAGAATGGAAACTTTTGAGCCACTTCGGTTTCATCGTCAGAAGAGAGATTGATAATTTCTTTTTTTTCTGTCGTTCTTTTTTTTAATACTGAGTATCTATATGAGTTCTTATACTTTATTTCTTATCTTTTTCCTAGCTTTTGGTCATTGATAATATAATATTATAATTTAGAGTATATTAAAAATATACCGGTATAGGATATATTGATTAATAATCTTGATTTTCTTTTTTTAATACTTTTTTTATTTTTAATAATTAAAATATCTCACTTTTTTTTCTTTTTCTTTTTTTAAAAAAATTAGTTTTTTGAAATATTATTATATTTCTCAATTGAACAATAATAATAAATAAAATAAATTCAAATAATTAAAAAATATCATTATTCGATTAAATAAATAAAAGATTATATATTTTTATTCGAATTTTAAATCTTTTAAATCTTTTAAATCTTTCTTTCTATTTCTATTTTAAAAAAAATTTAATCACTTCCTTTTACCCCGAAGATTCTAATAATGAATTTCAATAAATCTATCTCTTTCTACAAGATAAAATAAAATAAAAAAGGAGGGGAAATCAATACCACTAAAAATACCCTACCATCTTGACTAAGAACGCCAATGTCAGGAGTGAAGAACTAGTAATATACACAAACCGATCATAATTAATAAAAAAGGAAAAGATCCTATAGATTCTTTTCCTCCTTATCGAAACACAACAATTATTAATTAACCCCTAGCTTGCTTATATTGCATGACAGATAGTGGTAGGATTATTACTTGGGATATATTGTTATAGATATAAGGAAGCAATATTTACTAAGTTACTTAACCTTGTTTAATAATCGAAGCCTAATCTTCCTTTATAAAGAGTAAGATAGACTCGGTTGAAGAGAAGATAATAGCGATCCGGTCCATGGGGCTTCTTTTAGTCTTTCAAGTATTGTCTGATTAAGTCTCACACATTAATCGTGTACGGAGAGACACTTTAAATATGGATACCCAAGCTCCGTACAGAAAGTTCCTAGTAAGACTCTGAGAAGTACAGAGGAGCCGTGTTTGTAAGTCGAATGCTGGTCTTTTGATCATGTACAAACCGGGTCTAGGCAAATTTGTGTTGCTGTGTAAAATGTAAATTGAGAGTGAGAAGAAGTTGTGTTTATTACTATTATTACACTCGTAAGTAACGAAGATATAGAGTGGTGTATTTCATTGTCAGTATACTATTAGTTCGTCTACATGTCGCTTTACCATAACTCATAAATTGGATAACATCAATGAAGGATCTCTCACTAAGGTAATTTGGGTATAATACGTATGCTTCACCAAGTAAACTGAAGATAAGGATGCCGCAATGCCTCTGAAGCTGTAGGTCTTTTACGATAATCTACAACCAATACGTACTCGATAAAATTTATCAAATCTGACGGTACTTTCGGATCTTGTAGGCGTTCAAGTTCTTCACGCAGTGTACCCTTTTTGATAAATTGCGTCTCCAAATTTGTATCCGGATGTATGAAGGTAGTTGTTTCGAGGTGATTTGTGATTAAGAATTCATCTTCGTAGTCTGGATTGATAGGAGCTTCCACTGGTCCAACAAGACGTTGAATTTTGGCAATACACCAAGCCTCAGTAAGACCCTGGACCATCTTATCCTTGGGCCCGAAGATTGTAGTTCCGGATAACCAATGTGCCAACTGTGCTCAGATGTTAGCTTTGAACGCTTGGGAGTATACATCACAACTTACCGTAACGCCAAGCGACCAAACGTCCGAAGCAGGCCAACAGTCCAAACCTCGCCATACTTCCGGTGCTCGAGTTTCAAGACTTTGAAGTCGAATTTTATCGTAGCCTTCAACCAGCACTGTACAGATATATCAGCATCAACACATATATAAAACACGACATACATACTATTACCCAGATCCCCCAATTTGACCACCGGTTCCGGTTCTCGAATACTGGATAGGAATATATTGTTTGGATTCACATCTGATAATTTAGCAACATCCACCCAAACTACTAGAACAAACTTAACACACCTATATGAATAGCCTTAAATTTCTCTTGTATGAGAGCCAGGGCTTCCAAGACCGACTTTGCCACGATTTTGGGAAGATGTCCCGTTCGAAACTGACTGGAAGGTACTGATTTTAGATCATTCTCCACCCATTCAAAAAACAGGTAGAAATTGCTCTCGCTCTCGTTTTCGCTTTCAGATGCCATATTCGATTGTGCATCATTATTTTCGAATTCCTTCTCATTTTCTACCACCACATCAAGAAGACTGCGGAAATATCGACTAGATGCTATAGCGTCGAGTTTATAATTATCTCGTTCGCGATTTAGCGCAATGTTTTGGTCGCCAAACGCACTTTTTCCGACGGTACTATATATATTCGTAGGAGAGTCAGTATGTAAATTTAGGTAAGGCTAGCTGGACGGGTAATGGTAATGAGGGGAAAAGATTAGAACGGTATAAGGTTGGGTGGATCCCGCCAGCTTGTATGGGTAAGGACTGGGCTTTGAATACTGTGGATGCTTTCAGTACTTCTAAGAGTTGATAGCCTCCTTTTTTGCCCTTGAGAATTTGTCCTATAGATAGAGGCATGTCTTAAGCTTTTGATTTTCAATATTCATCTGATGAATGATGAATGATTATCGATTTTGGTAGAGGAGAAGTTGAACGGAAAGTATAAAATCATGACTTGATTATAGTTTAAAAGCGGGCCGCAGGATTGATATATTCTATACCGACACGATTATTATTACCAGAAATTGATAAATATAAATAAAACCAAAAAGAATAAATATCACAAATCAATCTTTAAAAAACAAACACAAACCCCTCCTTCCCTAGCCTACTCAAAAAGGAAAAAGAATAAAAAACATACAACAGCAGGGATTCGCTGGTGGTCACCCACCCAACTACTAATCTGCCGATCTGAGGCTTGTGTATGGCAGAGCGGACGGGATGCCCAATTCTCCTCAGTCTATGGTCGTATGTGACTGTTGTTAGAAATTATGAGAATATATTTACTTTGAGCTTGGTGTGTGGTGGATTTGGGAAGTGGATGAATGGATGAATGGATGAATGTGGTGGGTGATTGTTGTGACATACAAGAGCCTCATAAGAGCTGAATAAACAGAATCAATTATATTCGTTAGAATCTACAATTGAAGAATTATAGCTTGTAAAAAGTATCTATATATATATATATACAAAATACTTATACGATAGTTGTATAATTGTATCCATCCTGCTTTAGGGTAACCATAATCCTATACTAAAAAGGGTAAATCTGGTTAGATGTACACAAGGCTACCAGCTCATCGATAGGAAAAGGAATCACATGATCGTTCTTAGAGTTCGAGATCCGTAACAGACAGATTTGTGATCATGTAGCAATTTCCTATTATAATTCTACTTGTCCTTATTGTATACATACATAACATAATCAGAGATGGAATTCGCCCAGACGGGTGTTATGTTATGTTGTACGACGACGAGGTAAAAGAAATCCCTCATATATAATGTGCTTGGCTGATTAAGTGTGATGGTGGAGTCGGGAGAGAGTGAGTGAGGAGATGTATATATGTAACTCGAGGTTCTTGTTGTCTACCTAGGTATCTAGTCCAGGTACTTGGACGGGGTTTTTGTTTGTTGGGGGAATCTGCGGATTAGAGCATTGCTTGTAGTGTGTGTTCAGATGCTATGCTTCTCTCCCTCGATGTCAATTTGCTGGTTGCAATTGTAAAGAATGTATGGAACACAAGCTAATTTAAGCACTCAGTACCTGATGCTCACCGCTGTACAGGACCTAGGTAGATAGTTTTGGTTGGTAGGTACCTGAATTTCGTATATGTTGTAATGATTGAAGCTACCAATGGGCAAGTAGTTAATGAATGAGCGACAATACATACCTACCTACCTCGCTACCTAGTATTGGCATCGACAGCTTTTCTGATTAACCTTCACACCTAACTCATATTTTAGATTCTAGCCATTGCTTCTTTCTTAGAGGTAATTAGAGTAAGGATGAGGTTGGTCTTTGAAGTGGCCCACTTTTCCCGCGAACCAACATATCGGACCCATCAATCCAACGGAGGATTTTGATTCAGGCGGCGGGCTACTCGTAAGGTTACATGGGTATTCGTTTTCGGCGTAGCTTTTGTAGTGGAGCTTTGAATTGCCGCGATCCACGACACTAATAAGTCATCCTTGAAAGAGAAGGAAAAGCTAAAAGCAACCTTAGTATTTATTCGAATCACTTCGGTCAAGGGGAAGAAATAGCTGGGAGGTAATATAAATATAATCATGAATCGCTCTAAAAATGGATACAGATGTAAATTGCAACTTCTAAACGGGCACAACAGAAAGCATTTAATGGAGAAATGAACCCACCTCACTATTCTGAAATCCCTAGGTACCTAGGCAGATATGTCGAAAAAAGGCGGAGGCGGTTTATCCTAGCAGGAAAAGATGCGACGATGGAAGAAGTCAACGGGGACGAAACAGAAGAATTCCATTCAATAGGGTGAAGCAGAGACAACCTTACGTACAGAGTAGAAGTAAGCAGCAAGTAATAATCCTTGAATGCCGCCATTTCTACCATTCCCCCGTTTTGATTTGTTGACCTTTGATTTGTTGGGCTTTTCCCTCGGTTTGTTTACCTACCTACCTCCCTACCTCCCTACCTCCCTACCTACCTAGTATCTCTTGTAATCTGGGGGTGGAACGTGCTTTGAGACAAAACAACGAGGGGAAAGTAAATACATGATGTGATATGATATGGCTAAGAGTGCATGATCAGTTGAAAGAGAAGTAAGAAATGATTGCGCGGAGATAGAAATAGATACCTAATAGAAATATCAAAGTCCATTCGAGAACATCAACAAAAATCCATTACTAGAGTTGAAGGGAGCAAGTTTGCACAAAGATAGATTGATCTGATATAAAAAGGGATTGTGAAAATTATCTATCAAGATGGACGGTTATTGGTTACTTGGAAATTTGATCTTGTCGGAAGATAAAGGAAATTGTTCAATGGATTGAATTCATTCACACATCAGAAAAAAGAAAGGAAAGGAAAGGAAAGAAAAGAAAAGAAAAGAGAAAGATGGTGAAAATTTTATGATAACAAAGGCGGAGTTACCTAGCCTTATCATATTTCACTCACTGCAAGTTTTTGACTTGGGAACCATAACATCGTACGTACCATTTGCAGTGTGACAACTTACTCCGCTCTCTCGTTCAATCTCCCTCTCTCGTTCAATCTCTCTCTCTCTTTCTCTTTCCCTCTCTTTCTCTTTCCCTCTCTCTCTCTCTTGCTGATCGTTACTTCCCAATTAAATAACATTAACAAATTCGGACCTTCTGATAAAAATCTTTTCTTCCAATCATTCCACTAATTTCAATTCACCTTTTTTCTATCCGACCTTTTTTCTCCCTCCCTCTTCCGATTTCATCCTCCTCTACTTTTTCTCTTTACACAGTTTCTCGACATCAACTTACCCATCCTCTTATTCCTCTTCTTTAAGAAGGTAATATAACAGTTCCTAATCATTAAGATCTTCCAATCATAGGAATTCTTTCAATATTCGACCAGGTCGCGTCGTTTATCCCCCAGAATTTGTTACTTACTTACTTTACTTATTACTTCAACAAATCTTAAACCAGCAATTGAGGTGATTTATCTGCCACTTTAGTTTTCACACCGTGGTCGCTATAGCCATGGCACATTTGGCCGGACATCATGGCCCCCCTCTTCATGATACAACAGGTGCCCAATCGAGCAATAACTCATCCGATACACCGCCAAATCACTTAAAGGCTAACATTGAACCTGGTCAATTCGACGAAAAAAATGGTGGCATTGAAAACTCTACTCCTGGTGCTACCAAACATGAGGAAGAGGAAGAAGAAGATGAGGACATGGATGCACTGATCGATGAACTCGAATCTCAAGATGGTCATGCTGAAGATGAAGAGGCCGAGGAAGAAAATGGTCCTGCTCAAGAACGTCCGGTTCCAGAAGATTTACTTCAAACAGATACTCGCATTGGTCTTACAGATGCTGAGGTTCAAGTTCGTCGTAAGAAATGGGGTTTGAATCAAATGAAGGAAGAGAAAGAGAATTTATTCCTCAAGTTCCTTGGATACTTTGTCGGTCCTATTCAATTTGTTATGGAGGTACGTTGACACAAAGTTCTTACCATCATCCTTCCATCCCCCGCACCCCACTGTTTTTGCGCATTGTCGATCTGCATGGATCCCCACAGATCATCTAGTGTTGAAGGCCACACGGCCTTCGATTCGAGACATCCGAATGGAGTAGCTCAAAATTTCTTCTAATGTAATAGCACCAAGACATCCTTGCTAATTGAACAAATTTAAATAGGCTGCTGCTGTCCTTGCTGCAGGTCTACAAGATTGGGTCGATTTTGGTGTCATCTGCGCACTTCTCCTCCTCAATGCCACCGTCGGTTTTGTTCAAGAATTCCAAGCAGGTTCCATTGTCGATGAACTGAAAAAGACTCTTGCTCTGAAAGCTGTCGTTCTTCGTGATGGTCGTCTATATGAGATTGAAGCTCCTGAAGTTGTCCCCGGTGATATCCTTCAAATCGAAGAAGTAGGTTGATGCATTAACCCAGTTCCCCGATAGATGCTTATATTTTCTCATAGGGTACCATTATTCCTGCCGATGGTCGTATTGTTACCGATGATGCTTTCCTTCAAGTCGATCAGTCTGCCATAACTGGAGAATCTCTTGCCGTCGATAAACATAAGGGTGATACATGTTATGCATCTTCTGGTGTCAAGCGCGGCGAAGCTTTCATGGTCATTACTGCCACCGGAGATCATACATTTGTTGGACGTGCAGCAGCTTTGGTCAATCAAGCTTCTGCAGGAACTGGTCATTTCACAGAGGTCTTGAATGGTATCGGCACGGTACTCTTGATCCTGGTTATCTTCACCAACTTGGTTGTCTGGATCTCCTCATTCTATCGCTCGAACCCAATCGTTCTTATTCTTGAGTATACTCTAGCCATCACGATCATTGGGGTCCCTGTCGGTCTCCCTGCTGTCGTCACTACTACCATGGCTGTCGGTGCCGCATATTTGGCCAAGAAGAAAGCTATCGTCCAAAAATTGTCCGCTATTGAGTCACTCGCAGGCGTCGAAATTCTTTGCTCGGATAAGACTGGTACATTGACCAAGAACAAGCTCTCTCTCGCCGAGCCATTTACTGTTCCAGGCGTTGAACCTGATGATCTTATGTTGACTGCTTGTCTTGCTGCCTCCAGGAAGAAGAAGGGTATCGATGCCATCGATAAGGCTTTCTTAAAATCTCTTCGTTACTACCCACGCGCCAAGTCCGTGCTGTCCAAGTACAAAGTCCTTGAGTTCCATCCTTTCGATCCTGTTTCCAAGAAAGTTCAAGCTGTTGTCGAGTCGCCCCAAGGAGAAAAGATTATCTGCGTCAAGGGAGCTCCACTCTTTGTTTTGAAAACTGTTGAAGAAGACCATCCAATTCCTGATGAGATCGACCAAGCTTATAAGAACAAAGTTGCTGAATTTGCGACTCGTGGCTTTCGTTCTCTCGGTGTCGCACGAAAGCGCGGTGAGGGTCAATGGGAGATTTTGGGTATTATGCCTTGCTCTGATCCACCACGTCATGATACCGCACGTACTATCAACGAGGCCAAAACTCTAGGTCTTTCCATCAAGATGTTAACTGGTGATGCTGTCGGTATCGCTCGTGAAACTTCTAGACAACTTGGACTTGGCACTAACGTTTACAACGCTGAACGTCTTGGTCTTGGTGGAGGAGGAGATATGCCTGGTTCCGAGGTCTATGATTTTGTCGAGGCCGCTGATGGATTTGCTGAGGTTTTCCCGCAACATAAATACAATGTTGTTGAAATTCTTCAACAGCGTGGATATCTTGTGGCTATGACCGGAGATGGTGTTAATGATGCCCCATCACTCAAGAAGGCCGATACTGGTATCGCTGTGGAAGGTGCTTCAGATGCAGCTCGTTCAGCAGCTGATATCGTCTTCTTGGCTCCTGGACTTGGTGCTATTATCGACGCTCTCAAGACATCTCGACAAATTTTCCATCGCATGTACGCCTACGTTGTTTATCGTATTGCCTTGTCAATCCATCTTGAAATTTTCCTTGGTCTCTGGATCGCCATATTGAATAGGTCCCTCAACATTGAACTTGTCGTCTTCATTGCCATTTTTGCGGATGTTGCAACTCTTGCTATTGCATATGATAATGCGCCTTTCTCCAAGACTCCTGTCAAGTGGAACCTTCCAAAATTGTGGGGTATGTCCGTTCTCCTTGGAGTTGTTCTCGCCATCGGCACTTGGATTACTCTCACCACCATGATTGCTCGCGGAGAAAATGGTGGTATCGTTCAAAACTTTGGTGTCCTTGATGAGGTTGTCTTCCTCGAGATCTCTCTCACTGAAAATTGGTTGATTTTTATCACACGTGCCAATGGTCCTTTCTGGTCATCACTTCCTTCCTGGCAATTGACTGGAGCTATCCTCGTTGTCGATATCATTGCAACATTTTTCACCCTCTTTGGTTTCTTCGTCGGGGGTAGAACTTCGATTGTTGCCGTTGTCCGTATTTGGGTATTCTCCTTTGGCGTTTTCTGTATCATGGGTGGAGTCTATTATCTACTCCAAGATAGCTCTGGCTTTGACAACCTCATGCATGGTAAATCACCAAAGAAGAATCAAAAACAAAGATCTCTGGAAGATTTTGGTAAGTGGAGATCCCTGACTCTTATGTCATTTTTTGAGAACAAAGCGCTAACTTATACCTCTTTAGTCGTCTCACTCCAGCGTGTCTCTACACAACACGAGAAGTCGGCTTAAAACTTTAAACTCATAATTTACAGGCGCACATGAATTACGGAGCGTGCAGCTTTTACGGATATTCCCTCGTGTTATTAATTATTAGGTAGTTCGTGTGTATAAAACTTCAGACGGGCTCATAGGTGTCAAAAACTGCTTGCTATTTTCGCGCTAAAAAGTTCAAATTGCTACTTTGCTGGGAAAAAAAATTCGTGGTTTGTTCTCTCAAATGGGGGCAACAGCGGTAACTTTTGGCACAAGAAGATTGGAGCAGGCATTTGAGCGTTTTAATCATTCCATATAGATGATAATAGCGTCATCCTAGAGTCTAAGAGTCTTAATTAATGAAAAATAAACTTTCTTGTGTTTTGTTTTTGGTGCTTGTGAATCGTGAGCGAGGAAGTGATATATGCTCATAAAATTATAAACTCATGAATAGAACCAAAAACAAATAGAATTAACTACTTAACCAACTATCATAACTCCATATAACTTGTATCTTATAAGTAAAAAAGTAGATTAAAATGCATCTGTCACAATACATTCATCTTCCTCCTCTCAATTCCCACACTATCGCCATCCCAATTCCTCCCTCCCTACCTGCCTAGGTATTTACTCTACTTTACTTTACAATCCACACTTTACAACCAACGCACCAGTATCCGGTGTGCTCTCTCTCTGTCCCCATCTTTCTCCATCTTTTCTTTTTTCTATCGTTTCTTTTGTTTCTTCTCCTCTTCGCTATCTCCCCTACAAAAAAAGCATTCGCTCACTCGCTTCTGCTCCCCACTGCCCTCTCCTCTTCCTCTCACTAGGTAGTAAACAAGAATGCGATCGATACTTTCCCTTACAGTTTCGCCATGGGTTTCTCATCCGCCAAAGCTTCCTCGTACATGCGATCGATATGTTCTCTGAATTTCTTTGCCGTTTGCGGGCGTTTGAGTTTGAGTCTGTGGGTGTGAGTTTCGTTAGTTACTGTAATATTATACTTATACTAGGCTCTGTGTGTTATATGCAACCAGGCCAGCTTCTTTAATATGAAGTGTTTCGTAGTAAGAAGAAGGAAAGGAAACGGAAAAACTTACGTAGGAGTCAAAAGCTCGTTTTCAATCGTAAAAGGTTCCACATCCACAAGAACATTCTTAACCTTCTCATAACTATTAAACTTGCTCTTCTTCCCCACTGCATCCAACACTTTGACAAGTTGCATTCGAACCCTCTTGTCATTACCCGCTTCCTTAATCCCTTCAATATCATCACTCTTGATTTCTCTCCCGAGAATCTTGCTTACCCACGGCGCAAAAGCAACGGGGTCAACTCCGAATATTGCAACTAGGAATGCTTGCGTAGAGTCACCGTGGACATATGCTTGAGATAAGAGTGAACAATTGGCTAGGTACACGTTCTCGATGCGCTCCGGGGAAATGTATTCGCCTTGTGCGAGTTTAAGGACGTTCTTGCGACGATCAATGATCTTTACACGGCCCATGCTGTCAATTTCGCCGATGTCACCTGTGTGGAACCAACCGTCTGCGGTAATGGCTTTGGAGGTTTCCTCTTCGTTGCGGTAGTATTCGCGGAAACGGGCTGTGCCTCGAATAAGGATTTCACCGCGGGGGTTGGGGCTGTCAGTTACGAGGTACTCCATGTCGGGGACGGATTCGAAGCATACTTCCACTACGAGGAAGAATGGTTAGTTGGGTCTGGATTGAGGAGGAGCTAAGGAGAAAACTTACTGGAAGCGCTGACACCTCCACAGTTACCGGTTGAGTAATCATCGTCATATTGAACGATACCATGTGCATAGGTTTCTGTAAGGCCATAACCCTGAATGAACCTGTTTCCAAATGCAGCACGGAGGAATTGATGAAGACCTGGGTCAATTGGAGCACTTCCACTTACCATGCCACGAGTTCTCTGAAGACCGAAAGCGCTGGCTAATTTAGGAGTCCAGACACGATCATAAAGTGCATGTTTGTTGGTAGCTTGTCCAGGTGGGAGTTTCATTGATGCAAGCTTGGTATTGATAATGTGACGACCAATTGAACCCTTAAGACCTGGGGCATCGATAGCAGCTGCTCTAATGGCGGATCCAAATCGATTGTAGAGTCGGGGAACGGAATTAAAGGCTGTTGGGCGAAGGAGTTTCAGGTCGTCGACGAGTCCGATGATATCACCACGGAAATATCCAATAGCAGATCCTACAGCGAGAGAGCCGTGTTCGGCAAGTCGTTGGTAAATATGTGCTAATGGAAGGTATGAACAAATAACATCGTTCGGCTTTGGGTCAGATACAATTCTTGTGATGGAAGTTGCTGCAACAGCGTTTGAATGGGTAAGGACCACACCCTTAGGGTTACCGGTCGTTCCAGAGGTATAGTTGATAGTGATAATGTCTTCCGGTCGAGGTGGGTTCATTGGGGAATTTGGAGATGCAGCTCCGATCGCCTCAACATCTCCAATATAATGGATAGCGATTCCAGCTTCAGCCGCAAGAGCATTCAATATTGCGCCTTTGCTGTTTCCAGGCCTTTCTCCATCATCCAAAGGATCAACAGAAATGATAAGCTTCAATGTAGGTATCCTTGGTGCCAATTTCAACAGGGTTGGAATGTGCGGTAAACTCGTAACAACACAAGCAAGCGTAGCATGATTGATGATATATTCTGTCGTATCCGGTCCAAGGGTATCGTAAATAGAGACCGTGAAGAGAGATTGTGACATTGCTCCCAAATCTATAACTCATGTCAATTTCCACCCTGCAACGCACGTAGCTATAAATCTAGGCTTCTTACCAACAATTTGCCATTCCGGTCGATTTTGACACCAAAGTCCCACACCATACCTTTCATCTGTAACTCCCGCCCGCTTATGAAGTTCTACCAATCCCACACCAAAGTTCTTTCTGCGCTGTGCCGTCTCCGCATATGAGATCCATTCATAATTGCCGTGAGTCTTTGTTGCCGGATCCCAAGGTCTATAACCCAAACATCTCGCATTTGGTCTCTTTTTGGCGGCCTTTTCAAAGAAATCATGGCTAGTCAAACAGTCTTGATCGACTGTTTGTAATAATGGCTTGTCTACGAACTGATAATGTCTGTAAACAGCACTGCGACCTTCACGCGCACTACCTGGTACTGGAAGGGAGTATGGTGAACCAGGGGGAGGAGATGCTCGGACGGTCTGCACATAAGTATCAGGATCTTGTACCGCTGGTGCCATTGTGTCTGTCTATATCTGAGAAGCACGTACAAGTCAGTACTCAATGTTGAACAAAGGTTAGGAGGTTGGTGTTTGAGCGCAGGTCGTTGGAATTTACAAACCTTATAAAAGTATGAAAGAGATAATAAAAGATAAAGATTATTCTATAAAATATCTAGGATTCGTATCGCAATGAAGATCTATAGAAGAAACAATAGGAAATCAACTCTAATGAACAAATGAAGTTTGTTTGTAGAATAAGTTTCACTCAAGAGGTGCATGTGAAGGAAATGGATAAGTGGCCCTACCCCGAGGCCTTGATGGGCCCCGTTTTCCTTTTACCTCGGCATCTGGACGTTATGCATATTCTAGAATGTGGAGAAGCTTTGTAGATCGCCATCACAATTCTAAAAGAATTGGAAATAACCGGCAGACTGGTATCCTGATACGGGGAAAGGAAGGGAGGAAAGTGGGCTTTGAGTACATAATTAGACTTCATAAATTGTGCCATGAAGAAGAAAGTGTGAATTTGGTCAGCATGTGGTGGTGCTCGGTGAACGGAGAACATCTACATCCGATGATACTTCATATATCACAGACTGTTACCATCTCAAATTCGAAGAATGAAAGAGAGCACGATAATTAACTTTATTATTATTACTATGTAGCAAATTTCATTTTGCAATGCATAAACCAGTATCTTTAAATGATGACCATCGAAATTAACCACGCAGCAACAGGTCTACCTAGCAACGGAGGTCTCCCGAATGGTTTGAAAAAAAAAAGGGGAGGATTATGTTAAATAACCAATTTCGCGTCAACAACAGTATCACCAGTCTTCCCGACGTTGGACTCGTTACCACCCGTTGTCTTCGCCGCAGACGCTGATTCGAATGATTGCTCGAAATCCTTGATTATATCATCAATGTGTTCTGTGCCAACCGAAATTCTAATAAGATCCTTGAGAACTAGACGTTAGCTGAATACGAAACGTTACATTCGAATGATTCCTCACCTCAGTGACACCAGAAGCCAACTTTTCATCGTCGGAAAGCTGTTCGTGAGTGGTAGACCATGGGTGAATTGCTAGAGTTTTTAAATCTCCAACGTTGGCCAAGTTAGAAATCAGTTTGAAGCCATCAACCACCTGACTACCAGCTGCTCCTCCACCTTTAACTCCGAAACTCAGGACACCACCAAATCCGCGGGGCAAGTATTTCTTAGCTAGCTCGTGTGATTGATGATATTCCAACCCTGGATATGAAACCCAAGAAACGTGTGGGTTCTTATCAAGCCATCTTGCCAACGCCAATGAGTTCTGGGCATGTCGTTCTCCTCTCAAGCTCAAAGTTTCGAGACCTTGAATCAATTGGAATGCTCCGAATGGATTCAATGAGCTTCCCAAGTCACGAAGAATCTCGACCCGTACACGAGTGATGAAAGTATCAGGTCCAAACGTTTCCCAGAACTTTAATCCGTGATATCCATCCGATGGCTCAACCATCGCTGGAAATCGCTTTCCATTTTTGCCCCAATCGAATTTTCCTGAATCAATAACCACACCGCCAATTGTGGTCCCGTGTCCTATTCCAAGCAGGTTAGAAGAATTCACATGACCCGATGGAAGAATATATAATTACCGCCAATCCATTTGGTCGCCGAATGCACGACAATGTCGGCTCCATGATCAATAGGGCGGCAGAAATAGCCACCTGCTCCGAATGTATTGTCGACGACGAGAGGGATCCCGTGGTCTAGATACAGAAAATTAGTACTTTATAAGAGTAAAAATTACGCCCAAGTAGTAGGACTAGGGTCATACTCGGATGGAATATTACGCAGCAGCAAATCACTCACCGTGTGCAACTTTGGCAATAGCCTCGAAGTCTGGAACGTTATATTTTGGATTGCCAATACTTTCGATGAAAATAGCTCTTGTATTTTCGTCAATAGCCTTCTCGAAGTCCTCTGCCTTGTCTCCTTGGACGAATATGCTTTTTATGCCCAATCTTGGAAGGAAAACCTTCAATTGATTGTATGTTCCTCCATAAAGGTTCGTCGTGGACACGATATTATCGCCGGCATGCGCCAATGCGGCAAAGGTCACTTGAAGGGACTATTAGCAATAATTCGCTTATTGTGTGTAATAATAGGAGTGTATAGTGAATTGTGGTCTTAGTGAGGTGAAATGGGTGGAGGATGAAAGGTTAGTTAGCATAACCTACTAAACTGAGCTGCTTGGCCAGATGAAGATGCAACCGCGCCTCGTCCATTCTCAAGTGCTGCCATCCGCTTTTCAAAAACATCGACAGTCGGCTATCGCCAAGTCAGCTAAGGATTTTGGTGTTGTACTTGGCGGTGAAATCTTGGAATCGAATTGAGATGCTAATTGTGAACGGAAAAGTGCCACCGGTAAAACTTGAGATGCCAACTTCCATTGCAGACGTTGCCAATTTTGAGAAGATCGGATGCCAAATTCTCAACGAATTTTCTTGAACTTTCGATAGAATGAAACTTTGGCATAATACATACGTTCATAATACGACTGTAGATATTTCCATGCTCCTGGAGGCCAAACAACCTAGCTCCATGAGCAGAGTCATTGAATGTGAAGCTCTGTACATTTGGACTTTAGTTCTTGGAATCATATATCCTCTTGATATGAACAACTGACTGTAGTAGCATAGATTGGGACAGCTCTCGCATTTGTTGCAGAATCTGGTTCATGTCTATACGACCGATGTCGTTTTGTTAGCCTTATCCTAGGACTGCGGGGAGGTGGCACGGCACGAACCCAGCATGGAGCTGTAGAGTCTCGAAATGAGTACTTTCAACTGGTGCCATTTTGATTGATTCCGAAATATTCTTCAATTCTTGAGTTTGGTGATAATTGGTGAGAAGTGAAACTTTACAAGAGAGAAGAAAAAGACCTCGGAGATGGTTTATAAGTCAATTGGGCAAAAGATCTTTGTTCTCCGTTGACTCTTTCCGATATGGTAATCTTACAAAACCCTTGGTTGATCATTCATAGTGGGGTAAGGTTAATACATTCAATTACCCATTACAGTAAGTAGCAGTAGACATTGGCTTAAGCACGCCATTTTCTTTCATCATTGGGAATGAATGACGAGAACGGAAACCTTGTGTTGAAGCTGGGCAATATTCTGTTGGGAATAGTTTGGTTTGAATAGCTTCATTATTCCATCTCTTCAACGACGTCTCGAAATTTAGAGGTTGCTTGCTTACTCATCCGATTCGAGACTTTTAGCCCAGGTTTTGACCTCATGTAGTAAAAACATCACAGCTCGAAACCGTCCATTGGCCGACTAACCTTAGGTCCCATCTATCCACTCAAATCTAATCTAGCCCACTACTTCTGACATGGTCGCTTTGTCTTTCTCTCATGCGACATTGCGTCGTGATGTTCTCTCGTACCTGCAGATGATACCTATACACTCTTCTCAATACCGGTAATACGTGCTACTACGAAGACCCGATACGGCACTCAATCGCAATATGGAGGGAGGACTTGTGATTCAACCCCGCGTCCAAGCATTTCAATATCGTGGCTTTCAAAAGTCTCATGATCCGCTACCTTCAAACGAAGAGCTCAATGAAAGACCCTCACCTGGCGGTTCCCTCTTGGCAACACAACGCTGACACTCTTGGAAATTCTTGGGAGGCGGCAACAGAACTTACTTGTAGCTTGAGATGACTATTTTTTCTCTTTAAGCTTTGCGGTTGAGTTGGTAAATTTGTGTTGGAGCCGACGTTTCATGCTTTGAGAGGAATTGAAAGTTGTCAACCTCAGATGTCCGAGCGGATAATTGTCAACTTTTCAACAAAGCGTATTCGATGTTTCAATTCGTCGCTATTCCTGTTATCCAGTTATCCAGTGATACAAGGTCGTACAATCATCCTTTTGTCACTTGAATCGGCGGGATAGGATCTTTTCTTAGAGGTGGATATTTAAGGATGAGTGCACTCTGAGATTGTCAGCCCGGTAATTGAATTGCCCTACGTATCGCGGGGAATGCAAGCAGGCGTCTCTCTACTGTACTCTATAGCAAGGACATCCAGCGTTAATAATTATCATTCGCTAGGTCCAGAGCCTTGCATCTTCAATCATGTCCAAGATCCTTGTCTCCGTAGGGAAGTCGATCTGTGCGATAGATTGATATAACGTTTCAAACATGATACGAAGTTTATGCATCTTTTCCACTTTGGCTGCAATGGAAACCCTTCGGCCTTCAGAATTTTACTACTTATTTCTTTTGTAATTATAATATCAGTCTGCGAATCTTCTGCATTTCTCCATCTTTACTTGATCTCCACCTGTCATTCTCAATTTGTACACACTTTCTTCAATTTACTCACTATACGCGCGCACAAGTTGCAGCTGCTTTTCCCCACGACTTTCATAAAGGAATATATACGATTGTTTCACGATAATTCAACTTCTCAGATAACGATACCTTGATTTCAAAATGGCGATTGGATTACTTCTCCCTATTCGAATTGCTCAAGCAGTATTCGCTATCGTCGTACTGGGATTATCTGGATATGGTATGAAAAACATTGATAGCTAGCATACCACGGGATAACTACTAACATATCACATAGTTTCCCACTGGTACAATACCGATACTTTGACAGCATCTCCTTCTCAAATCAACTTCTTGGTCTTCGTATCTGTGTTTACCTTGCTCTCCATTCTCTATCTTGAAGTTGCACCCCGCTTCATGTCAAAAGGTACCTTTTTCCCACTTTCAAGAGTTGATATGAGTATTGAATATCATTTTCTAACACTTACAAGCATCTCACCCATACATTCATCTCGCAGTCGAACTCCTCAACGTTCTTTTCTACTTCGCAGGCTTTATCGCACTCTCCGTTTTCATCGGCGGGCTTCTCTTCTGTCGTGGTTCTGTCTGTGGAGCAGCTCGTGCCGATGCAGTTTTCGGTGCTTTCAGCTGGTTACTTTGGATGGGAAGTAGTGCCATTCTCGCATTAGAGATGTTCAAGGGAGGAAGATCAAAGTCTTACCCAAAGCCAAATATGGCCATGAAGGAGACGATGAATCCAGTATAAGTAGATATGTGGTGGGTGTATAATCAAGAAGATGCTAGGTTTGCTTCGAAGATATCTAGAAAATGGTACTCGGACATGATGAGAAGTCTTGATGACTTTGCTCTCTTTGATAGGAACATTTGGATTGTGGAATAGGGGTCGGCGGAAAGAAAATGGCTGAGCACTGGGTATCGGTATCTTGGAGTTGGGAATTAAATAGACGGCAGCTTGGACCGGCTGGCTGTTCATGTTTTACAAATGCTCTCGCGAAATAAATAATATAGAATTTTTGATCATGTCCTAATGCCATCTTTAGAAAGTTATTTGCTGTACTCTATGTAATATATCTTTCTTTTTCTTGTGGTATGGATTGTTCTGAATGATAGGTATTAATCAGTATCCGAATCTCGCTCACAAGCAATCGCTAGATCTAGTGATTCCACCAAAATAATCTTACAACTTGAAAAAAAAGTTGTCTAGACTAGCATCCAGCGTCATGAATCATGTCCGAGGCAATGCAAAATATAGCATAGGAATGAAATTTCCAATTATCGTAGAAGAGGTATTTGCTCTTCCTTCCTTTCTTTCTTTAGTTAACATTCTTATTGATATATAATTATATAAAGGTTTTTATTTACTCTTTTTTTATTCTTTTTTTTTTTCTTGATAGATTGAAAATAATTTAGTTTTTTGATTTTAATTAATAAGGCTGATTATCAAAAGTTTGATAGTTTAACAAGTTTTATTATAGAGTTATCATAAAGTTATTATAGAGCTATTATATTTATTTATCAATCAATTTGAATAATTATCCACATGTCTCCAATGAATCACATCCACACCTTATATTCCTCAAATGCTGTACCCGCTCAAGTGCTCCATGATTCCTGTCTGTACATACTAATCCATGATCCTCTGCTCTTCAGGTATATTTTGGTCCAGGGAAGATCAATAAAGGGGATCTTCTTACCTAGTAATTTACTCACTTGTTAGGTATCTTTATATTTCTATTGCTGCTATTAGTCTGAATCTTGCTAGAATTTTCAATCAGCATATTTGCATGATCCAAGATACTCGCCTACTCGCCTTGTGGGAAGATTCACTTCTACGAAGCTAAGCGGTTTGTCCGGTCTGTCCTGTTGAATAACCTTGCATAGATACTAACGAGTAGGTATATAACCACTAGCAAACACGCTAGCAATCCATAGTTATAGGCAAATCAAAAGTAAATTGAGAAATTGAGAAATCAAGTACTCAAATAGTCAATAAACCAACAAATAACATTAGAGTTTTCATGAATATATCTACATCACTTATATATTCACAGATCAATAACCACGAAACAAGACTGCTGGACCCATCATCGAAAAAGAACAAAGCAGTGCACACATCATGACATATTGATTAACATAAGATTACAACACATTCTGTACCTCATACAAAACCACGAATAGCCCCATAGTAATGAGTAGATAAATAAAGTAAAGCAATTTCATTTTACACTCTCACCATCTGCCTACTAATTATCCCACGGAGGAATGAGATTAATCAATGAGCTCTAGATAAATTGAAATTTGAGATTTGAGATTTCGTCAAGGCTATCTTACACAGCAAGACTCTTCCTTCCTATTGGATATATATCAGACATTCCTCTGCCCATCCAATTCAGTATATTTACTGATAACATCTTACAAATATAGGTTAATTAACCTGCAAAGAAAGGTCTAGAGATCAGATGAGGAGATATCAAACCAGCAGCTAATTATACTGCTATAATGAGAAAACGAATATAATATGATTATGCGTAGATGTGTGATATAGGATTATATAAGATATGTATGAGTTACTTACTCAATGTGTATTTTATATTTCGTATTCGGGATGTACATGTAGTACGTTAACTTTGGTTCGTGCTGCTAAGAGAGCTTTTTGATCAGAGAAAGGTAAGTAATAAGTATAAGAAAGAACCTTTGCGAATGCCTTATCACACAAAAGTATGAGCGCTCTTGCTAATTGATACATAACATGTATTGTATTTTAAATAGAATTATGCTAATTTCAGGTATCTCGCTAAAGCCCTACATGAGATTAATGAAACATGGCCACCAGTCCATATAATCCCAACCTACCCGCTCTATTTATCTTTGAATTCCTGTGAGAAGATCTTCTGCCAGAGATCCATCCACTTTTGTTGCTGTATTGTGAGGGCCTTTCCAGGTGTCTTGAAAGACTTGGTGAGTATATCTCGTAGTCGAGCTCGCATTGTTTTAATAGCAAGCATGGTTTTCCAGTCCGATACAGCAAATCGAGCTCTGTTGCCATCTAGTATGAAAACACCAGCATACATCTGGAGTAAGATTAGCAGGTTATTCTAATAATATAATCAAAGCTTGAACTTACATCGCAGCGGACGTCTCCGCAAAGAAGGGCAATCGAGAATTCTTCCACGGCGGTTGTTTCATGGGCATTGTAAAATCTGCTTGAGCTTAGTGGTGATAAGGGCTAAGATTTAGATGAGAACTTACTGTTTGGCCTGCATGATATGATAGTATGAGAGCCATTTGAGCTCGTGATGACCCTTATTTACGGAAGTAGGATGTAGACTAATGGATTGATTATTGGCGCAATTGCGGAAGCCTTTACCATCCCGGATAAGAAGCTTTGGATAGAAACTCCAGCCAATCACAGACGAGACAATTATGTCATTATCACTGTTTGCATTAATGCGAAAGGGTATCTCAAAAAATTGTCGACGGCGACTCGAGTAACGTGTCCTATACTAGTTAGCCTTTATTCAAGAAACAAACTGAAATCACGTACCGATTTAGGGCAGTTTTCTCAGCCTCTGTAAGTGGGAGAAAGCCAGAGTCCACAAGACAGACCACCAATTGTCCTTTCAAGTCTTCAATGTTCGATAAAGTTTGCTGGCTAAGAAAGTTCTTGCGACAGAATTGGTATTCAGAGCCATTGGCAACGCAAACTTTTTTCCAGGCTAGGTATGCATTGTAAACTGTCAAAAGATCAGAATCGCCTCTTCTAAAGGCAAGCCTGACAGTATCCGCTTGCTGGCGCTGTCCAAATGGAGCAGAGAATGGTGACTTTGATGATAAAATAGCAGCAATTGTGACTACTGCATCGAGACACTTGAAAACACTACCAAGGAGCATAAGCTTTCCCAAGAAGACGTCGAGTGGCAACCGAGCTAATTGAACGCCTAATGGTGTCAGATCTTCCCCTGCAGTCAGTGCTCTAACATCTACAAGCGCATCAATTGCACGGCGAATATTCTTAGCAGAGGGGGGATCCAACGCTTCGCTTAATGTCTCCTCGATGCCTCCTAGCTTGCAAATCTTGACTCGAATGGCAAGATCCTGAAGGGACAAACGAAGAAATTCTGGGGTTTGTTGATCGGCCATCATTTCATCATGTCTATATTTTGTGAAAAGATGAAAGCACAGTCCCTCTTGTACTCTACCAGCTCTACCCCTTCTTTGCTTGGCATTTGCCTTGCTGATAAAAGTTTCTAATAAACGGGAGAGCTGTCTCCTCTCATCAAACCTCATCTCGCGATGCTTACCAGTGTCAATTACACAAGTGACGTCTGGAATGGTGATACCAGTTTCAGCTATGTTGGTAGCCAAAACTATTTTTCTTATTCCAGGCGGCGGTACAAGGAAGGCAGCTTCTTGATCCTCGCTAGCTATAGTCGAATGCAATGGGTATATATACCAGTCGGACGAGAATGCTGGATGTCCGCAGAGCATGTCATTCAAGGTTCGGATCTCAGCAATACCTGGAAGAAATACGAGGATGGCCTTTGCATGGTCAGTACGATTCAAAGCAATGCTAGGAAAAGTTGGATTTGATCTTTCACGGAATGGTAATACATCAAATGTTATAAAGCGGGGCTTGAGTTCGGACCAAACTTACTTTGCTATACATCACCAATCGGTCGTCGGCAGCGATCTTTGCAATTAGTTGAGTAACGAGATCAAATTCAATCCGATACTCATCAAACTGTGCAATAGTGTTACGAGTTTTATTGCTGTATCCTCTTAAAGTCTTTGTACTTTCACTCTTCGTTGTCTCATTGGAATTCACATCCGCTAGCTCAACATCGTCATCAAGGTCAGTATATTTCTCTTGCAGGCCATTATCAAGAGAAAAGCCTGTAAGTTCAACAGCATCTTCGAGATATTTGACCTGGACAGGGAATGTACGTCCTGGGACGTTCAAAACCGGAGCACCATCTAGATATTTTGAAAAACGATCGGCATCGACGGTTGCAGACATCAAAACGACTTTCAAATCAGGTCTGCGTACCAACAGCTTTCGGAGGACAATGAGGAGAAAATCGCTGTCTATTGTACGCTCGTGGACTTCGTCAAGGACGATATGCGTAATATCTCTGAGGTCATTCGACCCCTCGAGCATCCGCATCACGATTCCGGTGGTAGCATAGATAAGGCGAGTCTCTTTTGATGTGTTGGACTCGAGTCTAATGGCATACCCCACTAGTGAGCGAGGTGTACCAAGGTCGCTCTTGCGTTCACCAAGTTCTTCACTGACACGTCGAGCAAGAGAGATCGCAGAAATACGTCGAGGCTCTGTACAATAAATCTTGCAAGGTTTTCCTCTCGACAACTGGTGCTCGAGAATGAATGCCGGTACCTGCGTACTTTTCCCACATCCAGTCTCGCCACAAACAATAACTACCTGTGACCGATCTATAGCACCAAGGACCTCATCTTTGAACGACCACATAGGTAGCTGCATCCGAGATTGGAGCATATGTTGATAACTTTGCGACGAGCATTTTTCCGCCCATATTCTCTGATATGTTTCCGGAGCGAAACCTGCTTTAAGACTTTTGTCTATAGAAGTATCCTCGTTACCGGTGGTCCGTACCGCCCCTCGATTTCGGAAGGCACCATGTATCAAAACACCATCTTCTAATTCTTGATCTCGCTTTGCACGAACCAGATCACGGAATGTCTTGATGGCATTGCGATCCTCTTCATCAGATTTCTCTCTTTTAATCTCGGCAAATTCAGTCCAAAGATCACGCCATACTGCCGGTAAACGCAAAGAAACTTTGTCCTCTCTTGCTGACGATCCAAAAATAAGAAACAGTGCAGTGGTGGCAATATATGCTTCGGACTGGCGAGAATCTGGCGTGGATACCGAAACCATAGTAAAACTTTGCAATTTTGGACTAGAAGCATATTCGACTTGGGAGAGAGGTGTATTTGCAAGCAGATCTTGAGATTTTGACCAGGTGATTCGAAGGTTGTGACGATTGGAATAACTGGCATCGGAAATGAGAGTGTAGGCCAATCTTACTGAAGAGTCCCTGTTGCCCTCCTGTTAGCGTGGTCATCTCTAATAGCTTTTGCGTCATTCACCTTGCTCGGCATGCTTCCTCCAGCACCCTGATTGGATTGATGCCTGACCACTTCCCAAAGTCTCGAACGGTAACCTTTGTCCCATCCTTACCGTTAATCACCGTACTGCTTTTACCAGTCAGAGGATCCACTTCATTGACAGGTAAGCTAGCAAAAAGATCAGCTAGCGCCGCATCATCGTCGCTACCGGTCTCCTCAAGCATAGCTTTGCCAATCGCAGCTGCTTCTCTACTGATTTCATCATCAGAGTCCACAGAAATATCAGATTCCTGCGTTTCCCCATCACATACAACCGATTCGGAAGCCCGTTGGGTAGCTGCATCCCGCTCAAGTCTTATTCTTTGGGCATTCCATTGCTGGTGTGCAAGATATTTGTCAAACAAGACGTCATCCTCTATTCTCTTGAGCTTCCTTGTCAGCCTGGCTGACTCTGCATCAATAGGACTTCCATTGTTTTGTGGTTTCTGAGCATTCTTTTTCCCATTCGAACGAATACCAGTGGAAGGTTTTGAGCTTTGAATTATAAACATTTTTTCCTTTGTTTTTAGGTATACTGGGAGGAGGTCATCCGGATCAATATCACTATCATAATCTATTGTGGCTGCTTTTTTATTGTTTTCTTGCCTCTTTCCATTCCGAGGGGTATTCCCACCATTTTGAAGTAAAGAGTGGGAATGCCTCATGTCTGATTCGAATCTTGGTGTAGTAGTTCCCGAGGCCATGGGGCTATCAAATGGAGTACCTAGAAGAAAAGATTATTAGTTGTAGCAGAGTAAAACACAATATGGCTGTTACATACCATTTTGAGACTTTTGGGTAGATGCCAATCTGCGATGCGAATTTTGGTAGTCTGGCAATTCGTCCCTTGAACATTCACGGGAAAGCCAATCCAGTGATTCTTCCATACCCCAAATTGTTTCCTTGTTGCTACCACCAATCTTATCTGAAATATCCAAAACATGCTGCAGAGCCAATAATACTTTATCTGCTACGAACCCTGCCCCAACAAGGGACTGTTGTAAAGTCCAAAGCCGAATTGCAAGGTCCTCTTCCGATATCTGCTTCATCGAGGTCGTGTCTGTTGCTGGACCAGAAAATCGTCCTTCCATTTTTATTAAATCCAAAACCTCTTCCATAAGCTCAGGCGGGAGCCATTTTCTTGTATTGAGAGTTTCAGCTTGACCTCGCAGAACTCTACGATCGGTTTCTAATCGGGTCTTTTGACGGAGGGCATCTCTTTTTGACTTCTGTGAATGTTTCTCGACGAGTATTTGAAGTTCAGAATTCTCGAGTTGCTTCTCAAACTCCTCGGGTGTCAGATTCGATTTTTGATCCGAAGTTCCATTTCCTGCGACTTCTCTCGTGCTGTCTCCTAGCTGTTGACTCTCCGTCGTATCAATGGGTTCGTCTGCAATGTCCTTTTCTTGCGCAGCTTCAATTGCTTCGTTTTTGGGTTTCGAGGCAATTGAGGTGGTAGCAAACCCTCTGGCTGGATTTGTAGCTGGCTTCTTCTTTTTCTTACCACCAGCCATCTTCTAGAATCGTTTTGATAACTGGCGATTGGAGTGTTTTTGGTCGATGTAAATATGAAAGTACATCAATGCAAACGCCCAAGCTACGCCAAACGCGGGGCCAAGTACAGTGGGGTCGGGCCGCCGATATTTCGTTACAGTGAAATTACCAGGGCGTCATTTCTCTCCAACTTTTTTCTCGGGTCGCGATAACATTAATCCAGATTGAATAATAGTCACCCCTCAAGGACTGCAATCAATATAAACAAATATACGAGCAGCTCACTGAATACTTCATTAAGTTACTTGAAAAGACCAGTAGGTCATGAGAGATCTTGAAGGTATACAAAATGTCTGAGGTGGAGATCAATGGTCATAATGAGGGGGTAGATTTGGACCTTGCACTCACAAAGGCTGCACTCACTTCCTCTTCTACAAATCTGCGATTGGGTCAGTTGAAATCCATTGCGGAAAGAATTTCAAAGAAAGGTATGTGAATGCTGTGCTTTAGACCAACGTTCTTTCAATCAACCGCTGACAATACTTCGTGTATAGAGCTTGATTCAAACCTTTTCCCTGTTCTATTGCAACTATTATTTTCCACATATCCATATTATCACGACAGAGATTCGCGGCTTGCTGTCCAACTTTGCATACGAAATATATTCGATTTCGATTGCGAATATGAGTTACTGTCCAGTTTCTTAGATGCATTAGACACCGAAACTAGGAAGGTGGGGCTGGCTCCAAGTAATGCGTTTGTGTTAGTCGAATACTGTAGCGCGATATTGCAAGTAACTACTACTGATGCCAGATGGAAGAGCTGGGGTTTATTAGTTGTGGTTGGGAATGCGCGAGCGCTTGAATTATGCATTACATCGAAACATAGAGCTTCTGCACTCAAGACTACATGGCGAGGTTTAAGGAAAGTTTTTCAAAGCGATGTTTTCCAAACTGCAATCGAGGACAGTGTCCAGGAATTGAGTTCCAAAGAGGGTCAGCCTTCCTCTAAAAATGCTGTGATGATAGGGGCAATTTCGGGAGTATGTGCCAGGAAACCACAAGCAAAAGTGGTATTGGAGAGCAAGAAGTCTCTAATATACAGCTACTATACGCGCGAAATTATAGCCTCCAGGACTCAGCTACCTCCACATCTTGCCAGTGCTCTGAAAGACTTCTTTGTGGATTTTGCAACTCAGGAAGAATTTGAGCGAGAAATAGTACCATCCCTTGAGAAGGCGCTACTAAGGGCTCCTGAAATTGTACTAAACGACCTTGTCACGCCACTCTTCCAGTCTCTACCTAGCTCAGTAGATCTCTCAAGTGTTCTTCGAATGAAGCTTTTGAAACCTATCCTATCTAATATCAAATCCACCAACCCCACAATTCGTCAAGGAGCCTTGTCTGCATTCAGAGCAATTGTACCCAAATGTCATGATGAGATCTCGATTGCCCAAGTGTCAGAAGAGATACTGACGCCACTAAAAGGAGGCAAAATCTCCGCGGCAGACCAGAGAGCTAATTATGCAGAAATGCTTTCGATTTTGCCAGTCTCCAAGTCAAATGCTTCGACAGCTATCGGTCTCGCAGCGATTGCAGGAAAAGAAGCAAACGAAGCTGCACTATCAGCAGAGACATTCGCGCTATTACACTACCTCAAAAAGAGGGTACAAAATGAATTCGCTTTGGACAAATCTATCGTTGGCGCCTTTGCGAAAGGTCTTTCTGATAAAAAGGTTCCCGTAAAGAAACTATGGACGATCCGCCTTGGAGAATTGCTTTGGGATACTGAAGAGTCTGAGCTATCTGAGTCAAAACAATTAGCGGAAGAAACCGCAACAGCATTGGTAGATACATGGCAAGAAGTTATCGCGAATTCCATACCTGCAGCTCAATCTGGTCTTATCACTGCAGCTTATGTCGTTGCAGCGATCTCACAGGCGAAATTGGGAATTATTTCAGGTGCGAAGGTTGACGCGGCGCTAAAAAAGGCTCAAGTATCGCATCAATCACTAGCTATGGAGCCTAAGCCATCGTTTTTACTGAATCCGCGCATTTATAGCAAGCTTTCTACTTACGATGATTTCATGTGGTTCGTGAGAGCTTTATTTTCCTTTCCGGATCAGCTTGCTTCGCTCGACCCGGCATCTTTGTCCGCTATCGGATGGTCTCAAGCTGTCATATTTTCTATATGTTCTCCAAACGTTCATTATGACGTTAGGAGACATGCCTCTCATTTACTTTCCGAATTTTATGTCCGCTTTCCTGGCAATGTATCCAAGATACTCACATTTGGTTTGTGGAAATGGCTACAATCTATCGAGCTTGGAGAAAAGGACAGCGCTCCAATATCGGCAAAAACAGAGAACGAGAATCTGCATTTAGTACTGAAAGCTATTTGTTTGATACCAGCAGAAATTACTCGTCGTGGCGGTATTGTGGACCAGGCAGTAGTCAAGGACCAGATGGTCTCACTGTTGGTTGTTTGTCGATCAGAACTACTCCCAAGAGTGAGCTGGATAGAGTTGTGCTTGAAGGCTGAGGTCGATCCTGGCAACCTTGCTAGGGAAAAAGGAGATGATTTGTTGAAGCAGATTCTCGACATTACAAGCATTCAAGATGTGGGTGCCACGCCACGATCCAAAGTAGTCAAAGATGCTGCATATAATGCCGCTGCCGAGCTTGCGTTTGTCGCTCCTGACGTTATGACACCACGAATTGTGGAGCTTATCGAGCAGGACCTTGATGCTACGCAGTTCGCCAATGTTGGTCCAACAGAGGCGGCAATTTTCCGCACCCCAGAAGGAACAGCTTTTGTAGATGTATTGGCCTCTAAAGCTCAAAGTTACGTTCCGAACAAGAACACTAAAGATTACGATACCTTAAAATGGGAAGAGGAGCTCCGAGCCTCGTTGGCGAAAAAGAAGGGCCAACAAAAGAAGCTTACACCGGAAGAAACGGCTAAAGTCAAAGCTCAACTGTCAAAAGAATCAGAAATTAGACGCCAGATTCGTGCTCTGGAGTCAAGACTGTTACGTGGAGTTGGAATCATCAAAAGTCTGGCAACGGGGCCTCCAACAGAAGCCTCTCTATGGATGGGACCTGCCATAAGAGTTTTGATAAAGGTGATGAATGCTGGTGCTGGATTAATTACAGGTACAGCTGCCCCGGATGCTTACATACTCTGTGCCGAAAGAGTTTCTAGTCGCATAGGTATCCTCCGTTCATTTATTGGATTAGCAACTCTCAGAGCTATGAATGTTCCACAGTTGCCACAAGCCCTCACACAAGAACCACTCGGGGCCCTTATTACACGTGTGTTGTATCGCCTAAGATTCTCGGCAGAACAACGTCCATTTGATACAGTCTCTCTCATCTATGCTCTCCCTCTTGTCTTCTTAGTTCTTCGCGATGGTGGATTTGGAGAGAGTGATGATGCGGAGGCTCAACTGGTTCTCGCCTTGGAATTCCTTTCTTTTCACACTGATGCTTGTTCCGACGTTCTGGTTCCCCGAGACGAAGTTCTCTCCACATTGATATCATCGATGCAGGCCTACAATCAGCATTACAAAGCAATTAAAGATTGCTTGTCGGATCTATGTAGGTGTATTGCGCCTAACATTACCGATAAGGAGATTTCTATTCTTGCTCAAGGAGCCATTGTTCCGCAAGTCGCTGTACGAACCTCAGTATTGCAGTCAATAAGTGCAGAGATTGATATGAGTGAGCTCGACTTCTCTAACGAGATGTGGCTAGCGTGCCATGACGATGTAGAAGAGAATATCGACCTTGGGCGAGAAATCTGGGAGGAAAGTGAATTCAAAATATCCACCGAGTCACCATTCAGGATGCTGCCCTATCTCGAAGGCTCAGATAAGCAACTTCGCCGAGCTGCAGCTAGATCTATTGCCGAAGCTGTGAAGATACAGCCTTCAACATTCAAGGATATTCTGAGCCGTCTGCAGTCCTCCTATACGGAGCTAGCAAAACCTCGACTTCCTCAGCTTGATGAGTATGGAATGCCCAGGAAGATGGATTTGTCAGACCCGTGGGAGGCCCGAAATGGTGTTGCACTTGCATTTAGAGAACTTGCTAACGTTTTTGATGAATCACTTCTTACACCGTTCCTTAGCTTCTTAATCGAGGGTCCATTGGGTGATAGAAATTCAGCTGTCAGAGAGGAAATGGTCGAGTCCGCCACAGCAATTATAGCTGTTCACGGAAAGGACAAAGTGGAAGAACTGATGGAAACCTTCGAACGCACACTCGAGACACCGGATAAAGGCTCTGAGTTCTCCGATAGAGTAAACGAGGCTGTGATCATCATGTATGGTGCCCTGGCACGACATCTGAAAGCTGGCGATGAACGTGTGCCGAAGGTTGTAGACAGGCTTCTGGAGACCTTAAGTACCCCATCCGAGACGGTGCAATATGCCGTGGCGGAGTGCTTGCCACCACTAGTCCGTGCATCAAAGGAGAACATTTCGGATTACATTCAGTTGGTCCTCGACAGGTTGTTCAATTCAAAGAAATATGCCGGTCGACGTGGTGCAGCGTATGGTCTTGCAGGTATCGTTAATGGAAAAGGAATCTCGGCTCTAAGAGAGCACAGGATAATGCTTACACTTAGAGGCGCCATTGACAATAAAAAGGATGTCAATCACCGGGAAGGAGCTCTGTTGGCTTACGAGCTTCTGTCCATGATTCTTGGCCGCATTTTTGAGCCTTACGTTATACAAATTGTGCCTCAACTGCTCTCGAGCTTCGGTGATTCCAGCGCAGACGTTCGCGAGGGCTGTTTAGCAGCAGCAAAAGTATGCTTTGCGAGCTTAAGTTCATACGGAGTGAAGCAGATTTTGCCAACGCTACTTGATGGTCTGGATGATGACCAATGGCGAAGCAAAAAAGGAGCCTGTGACCTTCTTGGTGCCATGGCATACCTTGATCCTCAACAACTAGCCCAGAGTCTTCCCGAGATCATTCCACCTCTTACTGGTGTATTGAATGACAGTCACAAAGAGGTCCGACTTGCTGCGAACCGCAGTTTGAAGCGCTTCGGAGAAGTTATCAACAATCCCGAGATCAAGAGTCTCGTGGATGTCCTCCTCAAGGCTCTCAGCGATCCAACTAAATACACGGACAATGCTTTGGACTCGCTTATCAAAGTATCCTTTGTACACTATCTGGACTCCCCTTCCCTTGCTCTTGTTGTTCGTATCCTTGAGAGAGGCTTGGGTGACAGGTCAGCAACCAAGCGAAAGTCTGCACAAGTTATAGGTAGTCTTGCCCATTTGACAGAAAGAAAGGACCTTGTATCCCACCTACCAATTTTGGTTGCCGGGTTAAAGATTGCGATTGTTGATCCGGTCCCAACTACTCGTGCAACTGCATCCAAAGCTCTTGGTTCTCTCATTGAAAAACTGGGAGAAGATGCTCTTCCAGATCTTATTCCAGGGCTCATGCAAACACTCAAGTCAGATACTGGCGCTGGAGATCGACTTGGATCTGCACAAGCACTAAGTGAGGTACTTGCTGGGTTGGGTACAGCCCGCCTCGAAGAGACTCTTCCCACAATTCTCCAGAATGTTGCTTCATCTAAACCTTCCGTTCGTGAAGGCTTCATGTCGCTGTTCATATTCTTGCCTGTGTGTTTCGGAAATAGCTTTGCCAACTATCTTAGTAAGATCATCCCACCTATTCTCTCTGGTTTGGCAGATGATATCGAATCGATTCGCGACACGTCTTTGAGAGCCGGTCGTCTCCTTGTCAAGAATTTCGCCACGAGAGCCATTGACCTTTTGCTTCCTGAGCTGGAGAGAGGTCTTGCAGACGATAATTATAGAATTCGTCTCAGTTCAGTCGAACTGGTTGGCGATCTTTTGTTCAATCTCACCGGGATTAGTGCGAATACAGAACAAGATGAGGCCGAAGAAGGTGCACAAGAAGCTGGTGTATCCTTACTCGAGGTACTTGGCGAGGAGAAGCGCAATAAGGTACTGTCCTCATTGTACATTTGTCGATGCGACACTTCTGGTCTGGTTCGAACAGCAGCTGTCAATGTTTGGAAAGCTCTTGTGGCAAGTCCCCGTACTCTTAAGGAGCTTATTCCTACGCTCACACAACTCATCATTCGGCGGTTGGGAAGCTCCAACATGGAGCAGAAGGTTATTGCAGGTAATGCACTGGGTGAGCTGATCCGCAAAGCGGGCGATGGAGTTCTCTCAACCTTACTGCCTACTCTGGAGGATGGCCTGCAAACTTCTACGGATGCAGATGCTAAGCAAGGAATATGTATTGCACTACGTGAATTAATTTCATCGGCCTCCCCAGAGGCGCTGGAAGATCATGAGAAGACATTAATCTCGGTCGTCAGAGTTGCTTTGATAGATTCAGATGATGAAGTCCGGGAGGCAGCGGCTGAAGCCTTCGATTCTCTACAGCAAATCCTTGGCAAGAAAGCTGTCGACCAGGTCTTGCCATATCTCTTGAGCTTGCTTCGTACTGAAGGCGAGGCTGACAATGCTCTGTCTGCACTATTGACCTTATTGACCGAAACGACAAGATCAAACATCATCCTTCCTAACCTCATTCCCACCTTGACTACCTCGCCTATATCTTCATTCAATGCTAAAGCACTTGCCTCACTTTCTACTGTTGCAGGGCCGGCTATGGCAAGAAGACTACCTACTATATTGAATTCACTGATGGATAACATCATTGCTTCTAAGGAAGATGATCTCAAGGCAGATCTGGAGTCATCTTTCGACACGGTTGTCCAATCCATTGACGAATTTGATGGTCTCAACGTGGCTATGAATGTTCTCCTTGCATTGGTGAAGCATGATGATCATCGCAGAAGAGCAAACGTGGATTACCGTCTAGCAAAGTTCTTTGCTGCAGCTACAGTTGATTACTCTCGCTACAACCAGGATATTGTACGGGCACTGCTTGTTTCTTTTGACGATAGAGACCCAGAAGTAGTCAAGGCCGCCTGGACGGCACTTTCAGAGTTTACTAAACACTTGAAGAAGGAAGAAATGGAAGCACTTGTTTATTCGACAAGGCAGACTTTACAACATGTCGGTGTACCTGGATCTAACTTGCCTGGTTTCGGGCTACCCAAGGGTATTAACGCAATCCTGCCCATATTCTTGCAAGGTCTTATGAACGGTACTGCTGAGCAGCGTACTCAATCTGCTCTGGCTATATCCGACATAGTTGACCGTACCAGTGGAGATTCTTTGAAACCGTTTGTCACTCAAATTACTGGACCTCTTATTCGAGTCGTTTCTGAGAAATCTGTTGATGTTAAAGCTGCCATTCTTTTGACATTGAACGGTCTGTTGGAAAAGATCCCGACGTTCCTAAAACCCTTCCTTCCACAATTGCAACGTACATTTGCCAAGTCTTTGGCAGACACATCTAGCGAAGTCCTCAGAACTCGTGCTGCCAAAGCTTTGGGTACTTTGATTACTTTAACTCCAAGAATCGATCCCTTAATTGCCGAGTTGGTTACAGGTTCAAGGACTTCGGACTCCGGAGTCAGGAACGCTATGCTTAAGGCACTGTATGAAGTTATCAGTAAAGCTGGTGCTAATATGGGAGAAGCTTCGCGCAGCGCAGTGCTTTCGCTAATCGATACCGATGCAGAGGATAATGATGTGTCTATGGCCATCACTAACGCCAAACTCCTGGCAGCCTTGATCAAAAACCTTACGCCTGAGAACGCTTCAGGACTGATTAAGAACCGTGTCATGACAACCCATTTTACTCCTTCTACAGTTCTCGCTTTGAATGCTGTCCTTGTCGAAGCACCATCGTCATTGACGGAAACTGCCTTTGCTGATGATCTACCAGAAATCATCTGCCAAGGCATGTCAAGCAAAAATGTTAGTATGATTGTATTCATTTAAAGGTTTCAAGCTAATTCATTAAATAGGACTTTATCTCAGAGAATTGTATCCTCGCCGCAGGAAAATATCTCCTTGCTGAGACAGCCAACCATGAATTCGAGACGACAAAACCAATATTTGAATCATTAGCAAAGTTGATTCAACCAGGAAATACCGCCGATGCTCGTCGTCTATCACTTGTAGTGATTCGTACAATATGTCGCCACCAAGCCGAAGCAGTTCGACCACATCTTCCTATGCTCGCCACACCTGTATTTGCAGGTGTTCGAGATCCTATCATTCCCATCAAGCTAGCAGCAGAAGCAGCATTCCTCGCATTGTTCAATGTCGTTGAAGAAGAAAGTAAGATATTTGATAAATACATTGCAGCTCAAGAACTGCCACCGAACCAAAGGAGAAGCATGCAGGATTACTTCAAAAGAGTTGCATTAAGATTAGGTATTACGGCACGAGAGAGGAGGGAAGCTGAAGGTGGGCAAGGTGGACTGGGTCTTTCTAATGATGAGGTTGATGATGAAAAAGAGATCTCAAGTATTGGAAAGGTAGATCTGGGCGAAAAGGCTTTTGATGCATAAAGGAATGAGCTTATGACTTGATGTATGTTTGAATTCCGCATAATCATTGCATTGCCGAGAAAAAGTCGTTAGATAAAATTTTAGATTCAAGTTACTTTTACAAACTGTAGTCTTCTTAATTCTGTAGTGACCTATCAATTATCGTTCTCATCGTTCTGAAACTTAAGATCTTTTGTCTAGAGAAATAGATCCAGATGGAGGCGGCATCTTTAGTAATGCTTCATTTTGTTGGGATTGAAATGCTGTTGTATTGCAAAATAGGGCAAGGGATTCGGTAGTTGATTAGATTGTGTGAAAGGATTCGTGCTGAGATTGGAGATGTGGTTTATAGAGTAGAGTATAATTTCAATCGGGCGGGGAGCTTGAATAAATGGCTTCTCGTTACTTAACATGTTTGAGCTTCTAGATAAGTTCATGAAGAAAAGGAGGGCTTGGTTGGCAAGAACTGATTTATTAGGAGATCCAATATCCTCGTTATTGAGCTTGATTTATCACTTGGGGTATTCCAGAATGACAACTTTCTCTTTCATAATGGAACTCCTTGCATTCTACACATTTTGAAGATAAACTTTCCTCTCGCAAACCCTAGAGGGAAAAAGTTTCTTTTCTCCTTTGGGCTGTTGGTTAAATTCGAATTGATCTGTTTGATTTACCATTCATCATCCGCCCTTCACTCGTCCGTTTGTTCGTGATTCATCGTTCGTATATCTCCATTCGTACCAGCGTGATATCTGAAAGGTTCGGTCGTCATTGGTCCATTCATATTATCAGTAGAATGAGAGCATCGTGTATAGTATCAGTTTAGGGTACAATACAGATCGATCAGGAGAGATGTGAGAGTAGGTATTGAATGTTCACTATTTTTCGTGGTCATCCTGATAAGTTGAACAGTAAAAAGAGAAATCATGGACCAAAGCAGTGGCGCTATCCTCAAGCTCGAGTCCAGAAAAACAGGGCGATCCTTGGAAAAATGAGTAGCAGTAAAATTGAGACGTGAAGGGGTTAAGAATAGAACTCCTCAGTTGAAGGAGGTCAATAGGCACCAGCGAGTCCCATATTAAACTTGAACGATTCGAATGTTGCCGGAAGAGGTTCGCGAAATGAGGTTCACAAGCCAGATGATCGTGAGTCTACTGCGTATTCCCATGCAAACAGGTGATGGCAGACTTGATAATGACCGTTCCTATAATGTGGAGATAGACGAAGAGAGCGACAGCGACAGCAATTGCAGTGATCCAATTGTCTCCGAAGACTTGGAATGTCATTGCGGCCGATGGCTTTCGACTTGAATCAGAGCCAGCAAGCTTTCAAGCGATTGACTCCCAAAATAAGATTTCCATACTATGATTTCCAAGAATTCGCATGTCACGAAACCACACTCTTCTGAATAGAACGGGTTCTCGCAACATGCTTATCTATACAGGAGTTTCTCCCTGTGAGCTTTTAGTTTTGACTTATCTTTTACCCATTAATCAATACCTATCGTCTCTACATCGCATTTCTGGCTTTCCATATCGCCCTAACCGCTTTCTCTACGATGGATGAATGGTATCATGTGCAGAAATTCACGTACTACCGTGAAGCTTTTCATTGGCCTTCATGCTGCTGGGAAGATTCTTTCTCAAAATAAAGCCGCAGTCGTAATGCGTACTAAGACTAAAGAGGACGCCGAAATTAGCAACCTTAGGTTGTAAGGCATCATAAGAATTTTGAGCACGCACGGCCCCTCTCGCTTCGGTGAACTTAGGGTTTCCAAACTTTTCCACTATTTCGCGATTACCAAAACAGCAATCGACAATCGACAACACCGACGACCACCCACCGACGACCCCGAATTCAGTCAAGATGTAAGCCCATGCTGTTGCTATTATTTTCGTTCCACTCAATCGATCATTTATGATGGATTTGATGCTTTGCAAGCCATTCCAAGCGATACCGACAATATGACTTTAAATACATCCAAAAACATCAGAAGCTGACTCAATTTTGCACGATAGGGTCAATCTCACAACCCAGAAGCGCCTGGCGGCTTCCGTCGTCGGCTGCGGAAAGCGCAAGATCTGGCTCGACCCCAACGAGACCAGCGAAATCTCCAATGCCAACTCCCGTCAAACCATCCGCAAGCTCGTTTCCGATGGACTCATCATCCGCAAACCAGTCACCATGCACTCCCGCGCACGTGCTCGTGAGCTCACGGCTGCACGAAGAATTGGTAGACACCGTGGTTTCGGTAAGAGAAAGGGTACCGCAGACGCCCGTATGCCAAGGTACGACATTCGCCACTCCAATGAAAAACATCGACAAATCTACACATTTGCAAGATGAAATATGGGAGGGGATTGTTAGGCTAATATTTGTTTAGCCAGGTTGTTTGGATGCGCCGTCTTAGAGTCCTCAGACGTCTCTTGGTCAAGTACCGTGCCAGCGGCAAGATCGACAAACACCTTTACCACGAACTTTACCACTTGAGCAAGGGTAACACCTTCAAGCACAAGCGTGCATTGGTCGAACACGTAAGTATCATGTTAATTCATGTTTATTTACAGAAATTTTGAGACTGACAGAACACAACAGATTCACAGAGCTAAGGCCGAGAAGGCACGTGAAAGACTCCTTAAGGAGGAGATGGACGCCAAGCGTGCGAAGACCAAGGCCGCCCGCGAGAGAAAGGCAGAGAGAAACCAAGCCAAGAAGGCTGCCCAGTTCGGCGAGGAAGAGGAGACCGAGACAAAGTAAAGGGTTGGGCTTTTGTGGTGGTAGCATTTGGAGTGTATCTGGCAAGGTTTATAATACAGGCCAGTTGCTTTCGATGTCATCTGGCATCCAGCATTATCGCACGGGCAATGGTATCATGATCTTTCACTCTCAAGAGTCTTTGGTGTTCAATGGTTTTCTGCAATTAAAACGTGTAAAGATACCTCTTTTTCATATCATGATCACCTTGGTGATAACTTCGATTCATCCAGCATAATGTCATTCCTGCAATCCAACTCGTGGTTTCTATATTTGGGTCATCTTTCCAGTTTCCTTCATTTCCCTCGCCAATTGAAATGCATCTTTCAATCTTCCCAAATCCCTAGATTCTCCTTTCGTATCTGCCTTTCCATTCTACGGAAGTCTCTTGACCTCGACTTATTGATTCTGGATATATCCACGGTATCCTGATCGCGGATAATAGCAGTACGTCACAATATTTAAGAACAAGTGACGGACAATTGGAGGTACCTAGACTTGAAGAACATGATATCGGAAGGCAGTCCATAGTAGGGAACACAGTCACTTCCAGGTAGGTATTGATAGCAACAACAAGCTCAGTGAATCAAATAAATACATTCGATTGATCCATACCAATATGAGTGCTCTATGTTAGCTAGTGAGATGCCATTGTGAAAAGGTTCGTTGGCTATCAATAATTACTATTCATTTAGTTATCAAGAAAAATAAATAATATGTAACTGCAGTAGATCAGATTGGCGTGGATTTATAAGCTCCGATGCTTAACCGGATAAGATGCTAGCTTATTTCCTATGGCGGGGGCGTGGTAATCGTTCGAGTGCAATTAACAAACAAAGCTCTACTTTTAGTGCAAGCAATTGCTGGTAGTTGAGTGGTATGTTTTGAGATTAATCATGAAAATACTGCATTGCTAATTGAAGCATAGAAAATCATGTCGCTCTTTAAAGGAGCCTCAAGAACTGTGTTCAGAGCTACTGCTGCGCAAAGAGCAGCAACTTCAATATGTGGCACGAGAACAGCGGCGACTAGCAGTCGAATGACTATAGAAAGCCAACAAAAGGTTTGTTTCTGGTTAATTGGTCTTTACAATAGCAAAGTTAATTCTGTTCGTAATAGCTACTCTCAGCAAACCTTGAACACGCAGATCCAGCAGTCTTCAGTATTCTCCAAAATGTATGATTTCCCCTCACTGGATCCTCTATCGATGATAAAAAGGACTAAACCATCTTGTACAGGAGAAAAGAAGGCAGAAGCACTTCATTAACCTTATTCCTTCCGAAAACTTCACATCACAAGCTGTTTTGGATGCATTGGGAAGTGTTATGCAAAGTACGTTAGGTTACGATAGAGGAATGAGCCAATATTGACTTTCTGACAGATAAATATTCCGAAGGATACCCGGGTGCAAGATATTATGGAGGAAACGAATTTATTGATGAATCCGAAAGATTATGCCAATCCCGCGCTCTACAGACTTTTGGATTGAAGGAATCAGAATGGGGAGTTAATGTTCAACGTAGGTCTTTCATTTGATATGGGTGTGTTCTTTGCTCATAAATTGTTTAGCATTATCCGGCTCTCCAGCAAATCTCTACGCATACTCCGCTCTCGCAAACACTCATGACAGAATAATGGGATTAGATTTACCTCATGGTGGCCATCTTTCTCATGGATACCAAACTCCTACGAAAAAAATATCGGCTATTTCAAAATACTTCGAAACTTTACCGTATAGATTGGACGAAAGCACAGGACTTATTGATTACGCCAAATTGGAGGAGCTTGCAACATTATATAGACCAAAAATTATTGTTGCCGGTACCTCAGCGTATAGCAGACTCATCGAGTATGAGCGTATGCGTGAGATTGCTGACAAAGTTGGGGCATATCTGTTGGCTGATATGGCACATATTTCGGGTCTCGTTGCGGCAAAAGTCGTTCCTAGTCCTTTCGATTATGCAGATGTCGTCACCACTACCACACATAAATCACTCAGGGGTCCTCGAGGTGCTATGATTTTCTTTAGAAAGGGAGTCAGAAGAGTCAATCCAAAAACAAAGGAAGAAGAGATGTGGAATCTTGAAGATCCAATTAATGCATCAGTCTTCCCGGGACATCAAGGAGGTCCCCATAACCATACTATCACTGCATTGGCAGTTGCACTGAAACAGGCACAAAGTGTTGAATTCAGAGCTTACCAAGAAGCAGTTTTACTAAACGCAAAAGCATTCGCAAAGCGTCTGGGTGACTCAAAAGATAAAGGAGGTCTCGGCTACTCCATTGTATCGGGAGGTACAGATAACCATCTTGTACTCATTGACTTGAAACCTCAAGGAGTTGATGGTGCCCGAGTTGAACGTGTTCTCGAACTCGTTGGAGTAGCATCCAACAAGAATACCGTTCCGGGAGACAAATCCGCGCTTAAGCCTGGTGGACTAAGAATGGGTACACCAGCTATGACTACTCGTGGTTTTCAACCTGATGACTTCGTCCGTGTTGCCGATGTTGTAAATAGAGCCGTCACCATAACTCAACGATTAGACAAAACTGCAAAGGAGGCTGCAGAAGCAAAGGGAAGAAAGAACCCTGGTAGTGTAAAGGCTTTCTTGGAGTATCTTGGCGATGGTGAAAATGAGAGGGAGATTGTACAGTTGAGAAGTGAAGTTGAGGAGTGGGTTGGCACTTTCTCATTACCATGGGAGGAAAGTAGCTAGAGAGGAAGACACCGAATGAATTTTAATGGGATATGCAGCAACGGCTTTTGGGCAATCTGATCTTAGGATAGGAAGTGCTATGGCGGCTTGCATTGTGAATGATAATATTATACATGGGTTTGATCTCAACTCTATACCATTTTTAATAAAGGTTGAACTTTCATCTATGAGATTGTGAATGAATGATCTTTTGTCAGCACTTTCAGATTTTACATCACCGGGGAATTTTGGCGGCAATGGTGCTCTGATATATAAGACAATTCCCCCAACTCACAACACCATGCAAAGCCATAGTCAGATAACATAACAAATGTATAAACCTCAAACCACGTGAAATTCTCAAAAGAAATAAAAGAATACTTATTGCATATGTCGTAAAACCGAACATCATCATCATCATCCAATCCAGCAGCCGCGATTTCCAAAAACCGTCCGACGCACAGACCAATTTCGCGAATCTTGAAGTTCGACGTCTCCAAGTCTCATCATATAGGTTGTTTAGTATCCACTCTCAAAGCCTCAACCTCAGTCGTGAAATCCCAATCGCATACCAATCATGGCATCACAAGCCGCGGCAAAAGTCGCTCAAGCTGCTAATCGTGTTGTTCCTGTTAATAAGGTATGATGTTTAATCTCCTTCCTCTCCTTCTCCCCCATATCCCATCCTCTCCTGCCCTCAATCGCCCCAGCTCATCACGCCATATATATATACATCCTAACCCGCTCACTTACACAGAAATACACCGTCCAAAGCACCGGCATCTGGGAAACCATCCGTCGCGTCTTCGCCGTCGATCCCACCCGCTCTAACGGTGTCCCCCTCAACCCACAATTCCGTAATCCCCCTCCCGGATCCAACGAACCTTTTTCTTTCATCGACCCGGTTACGTTCCCGGCGGGCGATATTGCTGAAAATCCTTACTGGAAGAGAGATTCAAGGAGGAGTTATCCACAGTTGAGTTTTGTGAAGCAGGGGGATGTGGTGGGTTTGTTGAGTGTGGGGAGTGAGGCGAGTCCGAGGAAGGAGTTGATTGGAGAGGAGGGCGGGAAGGAGTTGGTTAGAGTTGCGGAGGTGGGGGAGAGGGGTTTGGCGGCTTTCTTTGAGGGGGGTGATCGTGAGGGGAAGGCTGCGTTGGAGGTTTTTGGGAAGGGGGGGTTGCCTCCTACGCCTAGTGGGCTTAGTTTGAGGGAGGGCGCGGATAAATATAATTTGACGGAGGAGAATGCTTATCCTGAGCAGTAAGTTGCTTTTTCTTTTTTCGGGGGTTGCATTCGATTTGCTTTTCGGCTTTTGGTAATACAATATTTGTACATGATAGCTAACTGAACTAGATATCCATGCCGGACTTTCAAGTAAAGGGTCTTCAGTCTTTCGTCTTTATCTGAAGAACGGTAGGTAGAAGAGAGGCAGGAAAACTTGTACATACGCTTATGCAGAAATGGTGGAATAGAAGTTGGGGAACTTACATGGCATCGTTGCATGGCACGTTATTCTCATTGCAATACAATGCTCCGCGTGCTTGGCTCATGAAAGCAGTCAACCTCATTATGGATGGATTTGTGAAGAAATTTCACGGGAGACATCAAGCTCATGCTCAATTATAGCCGCGGAAATGAAACACGGCTTATGAAAGATTAAGTGTTACAGTTTACAATTTACGTGGGTACATACTTGACTCGAGAATCTGAACGGAGTAGTGCCAATATCTAATATCTGCTATGAATCTGTGATGTTGATATTATATTCTTTCCAATTCCTCACAGTGAGCTAGAGAACGGAGAGATTTAGCATGTATTTCCTCGTGTCTACCTTCCTTATGTCCGCCCTAGTAACTTGGAAATATACCAGACTATGAATATAAGTATGCAGGTACTTTCTATTATAACATTAGAATATGATACTTGCAGTTGGTGGGCCCATGAGACTGGAAGTTTCTCAAAGGTCATGCATCTTATTAGTCCCGGCTAAACAAAATTGTGCAGGGTGAGTTGAGGCGGTCGAGGCTGCTAGAATGAAATGATGGGAATCGCTATATATGTCGCAGCTAAACTACGATCGTAAGTCCGATCTGAGCATGGAAGAAGTGCAAGACATGGTCATCTTTTTAGAAAAATTATTGGTACAGAAGGAGTGTGATAACTTTTGTCGGTCTTATGGTTGCTTGTTAGTAGGAGGGTGATCGCCGAGTCCATTTAAGTCAGATATCGAGCCCATAGACTCGGAACAGCTGGCTTTACTGTGTTCCAGCGCAACGTCGTGGATCTAGAGCGTGGGCCTTGTTATGGGGAAAGGGGATGAACTTTGGTTGGCACTGTGGTTGCCGATACACATCCATGTAAATGTAGCCGCCCATCGCTTTGGCAAGCAAGAAAATTCATAGGCAATTGCGGCCACAATAACAGTAGGCCGCAAATTAGCACCTCGAGGTCTATGTTTCTGCGTCACAGGATAGGGGTGCCACGCATAGAAGAATGGTTGCCGACACGATGTACTTCAAACGGTGCATTCAGAGTATTTGAACCATCCAATAGATTGAATCGCAGCCAGTCCCTGCTAAGCAGATATCAGAACAATCTGCAAGCAATCATACAAAGGACTCCAAGCAATAACCACATGGTTTCTCGAATGCAATAGAAGTCGGAACTAGATCGCCAAATCACCTAATGTACAATGTACAATGAATAGGCTTCCACATGTCATTCACAAACTGAAGGACACTAACGTAAAGAGAGAAGGCATCTACTTTTCCAAGCAAAGCAGCTCTCAAACTACCTTTACCTACGCCCTGCACAGCCTCTTAGTCCATTACTTGATTTTGATAGATAGAAATCTGTAAGTTCCCAAACACCCAGAAGATGTCCGAAGAGATCCTGCTGAGATTTCCTTTCCGATGTGATCTTCAATGGGGTTCTAGGTACTGGTGATTCATTTTGCACTTCATGACACAAGGGCGTTGGTGTCGTCATAACTAGTATTCTTTGTCGCAGCGGACATACTCGAAATACTGTAGATCTATTGGGGCAGAGAAGCGAGGTTGAACAACACAAGCCCGGGGGTGACTGACGATTTAGAAGTCGTCTTGTAGGAGTGATAGTATACTTTAGCGAAATTATCATTATCCACTTGCCCAAACGCCTCCTCCGGAAACACCCACATGCCAATCGCCGTCATATCATCTCGGTCCACCTTCACATGCTCCTCTCGAAACCGTGATTCATCGAACCGCTCATTCCGAGGCGGCTGTGGATGCCCAAAAAGCTTGGCCCAGTAATCCACCGCAGCCTTAAAATGTTCATTCTCAGTCTGTCGGTTGGATTCAATCACTTGGTGCAACCTGAGTCTTTCTTCTGTATGCCGAACATGTCCCATTGATTCCACTGGAGCTATCTCGGAGGATACGCAAACATAGACACGGAAAGGAACGACATGCCTCACACCTAGGGCTTCCTCGATCACCTTCCAGCTATGGTAGTATCGGCGTGGATCCTTGATAAATGGCATCCTACTTGTATCTGGTTTTATGGGTCTAGGGTCATTCTCGAGCCACTCAAAATCGAGATAGGATATACCCAGTGTTATCATAGGAGGCAGCATCGGTAGGGTTTCCATCCATTGAACCATCGTGACGGGCCTCTCGAATATTGTTGGACCGTAGACCCGTGTTTTAGAATAAATTCTTTGAACACACCACAACGTCCGAAGTTTTGTGCTAAGGATATCAATGAGAGATGCTTGGGCTGTGGGATGGCTTAAGACTAATTTCCCTGAACTTCCATGGCTCATGCTACCATCATTATTCCGCATTCCGTAACTTCCAACGCTTCCTGTAAAGGGTTGCTCGTCTGGAAATAGATAATTTCCTTGTATGGCCACGTGCATGAGACCCTGATCTTTCGGATCGTACGCTCTGATATCATGGAATATAGCAGCGAGCAAGTTGATGTCGCAGATGTCGTAGCCAGCGGTGAGATAGACGACATCGTCGTCAGGACTGACCCGAATGTGACTGTCTCCTGCGAGAGGTAGACGAATACGGAAGTGGCCCAGCGCCACCCATCTGGACTCTTTGGTGGTCGAGAAAACCGGACTTATCGTGTGATTCGCGTCAGACTCATTGATCGCGAGCTCATAATAGCTACCGCTAATAATATTGCCCATATGGTTATGAGTAGAGTACAATTGAGATTTGTTTGTCGTGCATCTCGGTTTGATCTACAGTTGTGAGGTTGATGCGAATTGGGATGAAGCGACGTCGTGGTTGAAGTGCCAGTGACCAGATACGTAGACGAATTTCCTTGGGAAGAATGGGAAATTGATGAAATGACTCGGTTTTACTTGAAGATTCATTCTGCGTAGATGAGGCAAAGTATACATCATTGAATAATCCGGGCATGTCTGCTTCATCCAGTGGTGATGGCTTCTTCATTCAAAAGCTTGTGGATCGTAGAGGTGATTGAAGGGCAGGATTTTGATTCAATGAGCTGCAGAATATGAGAGCGATGCTATACCTTTTATACCTTTGAAAAGTAGTCGAGATGAGTACCAAGCTATCTGTATCCTCGGCCAGGCTGTGCCACTTTAGATAAATGCGGCCGTTATTATAACGAATGATTCCAAGGGTTATAATACAAAAGGTCCCCAGAGTTCCAAGGTTATGATTATACAAAGCATAATTAATACCAGGACTGGCTTTCCAATGTAAAGGCCGTATTCCTAGTTACAATACAAAAGGGCCACCAAAGTTCCAACAGTTGGGCCAGCACTGCCCAGCTATAAAGATAAGCACGAGGGAACATTAGCCCTAAGATTATCAAACGGTTTGATTGGCTAGACAATCCACGGGTGGTGTTCCTCGTTCTAGTTAGAACAACATCATTCCATTAACTTTACATCAATCCAATCCTCTTGACTTTTTGTTGGTATCACTCCGGTGATACTACTCGCATAGTACTATTATAGTATGTGCTGATTCTTGATTGTCATTAATAACTATATAATCTATATATTTTGAAGAGATAGGGGCTAGGGCTCGCTTGTTGTACGCCTTCTTTCTTATATAGTAATTATATAATATACTAATACTTTTATGTTAAAAAGAAAGAAAAGTTATTTCTACAAGTCAATATTAATACAGGAGTATTATAATGTTTATATTACATCTGATATTATAATAATAAAAAATTTAATTATAATAATTTTTAAATAAAAATTAAAAATATAATTAATAAAAGTAAGTTTTATATTTCGATGAATTCTTAACTAAATTAATTTATTATTGAGTATTTGATTATAATAAACTTTTATTATTATTAATTTTTATAATATTATAATTCTTTATAATTCTTTATAATCTTTTAAATATTATTTTTTAATATAAAAATATTTTAAAGATATTTTAATTCTTTTAATAAAAGATGTTAATGATTTTTAAATTTGTTTCATTTTATTTTTATTTTTAATATTATATATAATTTGATAATTGATCTTTTTATATATATATTTTTTAATTAATTCTTTTTAATAATTTTTTTTAAAAAAAGATATTATATCCTAGATTAAATATTCAGATAATTAAAGATGAAATTAAGAAGTTTAACTTGAATGAAATTTTAAGTTTTTTTCTTTTTCTTTAAGACCAACTCAACAAATGAACTTAATAAATAATTAGATAGATAATTCAACTCAAGTAATCTATCCAAGTCAAATTCAATCAAATCAAATCAAGTCATATCAAATTCAATGAAATCATGTCAAAATCATATCCTTCCATTTCAGACTTTTTAACTATCCATCCATCCATTCCTCCATCAATCAATCATCCATCCATCATTCGCCTGCTTTGCATTACATTTTACATTGCATTGCGTTCATTGCCTGCCTTTCTTTCTTTTGATACCATTTGAAAAACCAAAATCAAAAATCAAAACCCAAATTCCAAATTCAAATTCCAAAAAAAGATCGATAAAAGGAAAATACACGCAGAGGATAAAAGAAACAGAGTAAGCGCCATATCAATTTGTGTACTAAAAACCCAAGAAAAACAAAACTCAAGTCGAAGTCTCAGTAGTTAGAGCTTCAGTAGCTTTAGTCTCAGAATCATTGCTATCGAGTTTCTCAGCTGTATCGGCTACATCTGCTGCTACATTTGCTTTGGCAATGTCTTCTTTGGAGGCGGATGAGTTGGTACCGTTGATACCATTTGTTTCTGGGGCTGTTGATTCCTCGGATTTCTTTTCTTCTTCTTCTTTCTCGGGTTTAGCTTCGGTTGTTTCTTCTGCTACTGCTTTTTCGGTTTCCTTTTCAGTCTCTCCCTCGGTGACTTCAGGAGCAGCTTCAGCTTCAACTTCCTCTTCTTCTTCCTTTCCCTCAGACGCGCCAATTAATTTCTTCACTACCTCAAGTGTACCTGTTGGGCTACCAGGTTGAGCTGCTAAGATCTTTCCCGATTTATCAATGATGAATACACCTCTAGTAGTACTACTTCCCTTCTTTAATCCAATTGCACTAATAAGAGAAGTACTTGTATCGCAAAGAAGTGTATAGGGAAGTTTTTGCTTGGTTTTGAAAGTGGTATTTGCTTTAGGACTATCTTTTGAAAGGCCATAGATGGAGTAGCCGGTTGTAGATAGAGAAGTGTGGGAGTCGCGGAAGGCACAGACTTGGGTTGTACCTGTTATTTATGAGTTAGTTGATGTGAAGAATAAAATGGGGGAAATTATCACTGTCATTGACATTGGATTGTGCAAGTAAAGATAGGTAAGTAACTTACATCCTGGTGTAGAAGCTTTAGGATAAGTAAAAAGAACGACACCATTCTTACTTGTATCAACAAGTTTCTTGAGTGTAGTCTTTTCACCATCATTTGTTTCAATTTCTCCACCGAATCCTTCAAGATCGATGGTTTCACCAACCTCAACCTTTGTTGCTGCTGCTGTTGTTGTTGCGACTTTGGCGGGAGCAGCAACAGGTTCAGGAACGGTTTCAGGAGCTACAATTGGAGCTTCAGCAGGAGCTTCAGCTGGAGCTTCAACTGGTTCTTCAGCAGGAGCCTCAGCCTTAGATTTAGATTTAGATTTAGCCTTGGATCCATTTGCTTTTGGAGCTGGTGGTGCTGGTTCAGTCTTTGATGGCTTAGTAGCTTTAGGTTCAACAGCTTTCTTAACCGTTTCCTTAACTTTCGCGACGGTCTTTGCGACACCCGACTTCTTTTTTGCAGGAGGAGCTGCAGTTGGTGGTTCAGCTGGTGCTGGACGTTTTCTTAATGTGACGGGCATGATTGAGTGTTGTGAGTGAGCTTTATTTGATGGAAAATGGAGGTATTGAAGATTGTTGTTGTTTGATGAGGTTGATTGTCGCAATTGATGGGTTGCGATAGAGAGAAGTGAGTGATCTTTATCGAGGTAGCAGCACCACACGGATCAATGGGAGATGGATGATTGAATGGAAGACCGAAGATAAGAGGGCACGAGATAATTTTCTTTCAAGAAAAGAATGAGATGAAAAAAGTGAAGTGTTAAAATATGAAGGAAATGCTAGATTTTAAGCTGAGCGAGTGATCAATCAAGCAAGCAGGCAATCAATTATTCAATCAATCAATCGATCAATCAATCGTGGAATAATCTCCTCACTCTTTCTCCAGCCACGGGCTCTGGTTACCTTTCGTACCGTGCCAAACAAACAAGGTCAGGGGAATGAATGGTTACTCCGTATTTTTGATGCACTGCAGTTTTGGTATATGATCCGCTGTCGGCCGCTTCAGATATTTTGGGGGCTACTGGCACATTGACATTGGCAGAGTCGGTATCTTGGAGTCTAAAGATGGGCTGGCAAATAGGATGGTGATCCATGAATTGAGTACTGTAGCTCAAAACAGTGCAGCGCGAGAATCAGCAAGGTCGGGGAAGGGGAAGGGGAAGTTGTGGGAGCAGAGTAAGAATTGTGGATTAGGAGGTTGTTGATTGGTTGTGGTATAAGATTCTTCTGGGAGGTGAGCAGAGGAGAGCTGTCGCTGGTATAAATCTGGAAATGGCCTACTTACATAGATAGACTCGGTATATGTAGAATCTGTGTAGTAAGACTTATTGTCTGCATCGGTGGTCTTTTACTCGTTGTTCCATTTTTAGATGATGAAATGAATGTATCCAGGAATCCCCAAGGCTCAAACGAACCCCAAGACCAAGACCAAGACCAAGACCAAGACCAAGACCAAGACCAACTCCGCAAGACTGAACCCCCCAAGACAGCCTAGATGAAGCGTAACGGGAGCCCCGCAGTGGCTATTATAGCTTATAGCGTATAGCTTATAGCGTATAGCTTATAGCTTATAGCGTATAGCTTATAGCTTATAAGGAACAAAGTACACACGACACACGACACACGACACACGACACACGACACACGACAAGCAAAGTTTTAGGGGGTTGAGTTCTAATAGTATCTAGCTAGTGCAGCGTAGAGTTTCCCTTTGAATAAAGCTTTTCCAGGAAAAAGAGCTATGCTATGTATGGTATTTGCACTGACAGCAATTGCGTCCTCCGTCTGTGAAAAGCACTCGGATGATATCCCGAGTTTGTTCCACATATTTTCTCATCTAGCCAAGAGGCTGGAAGGAAACTTTAATGTTGGAAATCGAGACTTGGTGGAAAGTGGAGGAGGTGTATTATTATTACTCGAGTGCGTTGGATCCTTTGGCAATAATTCCATATGATTTACCCGTCCTGCGTGTGTCTTGGATGATGATAATGGGTGATGGTTCAAATGATGTAAGTTGATTCATGAATTCATTGATTCATAGTCCATCACTTCATCAATTCCATCAATTCCCCAAGACAAATGAAATGATGAACCATTCAAATCCTTTCTACAATTGTCTAGAAATCTCTCTCCTTCTCTCTTATTAAGAATAAGAAGATGATACAAATACCATTCGTCCGGCTATCTATCGGAGAGACAGAAGATCTTTTCAGAATTTCCTACAGAAGAAGGTCCTTACTTATCAACAAATCAAATCATCGGTGAAAAGGGTAAGCAAAACACCGAAGACCATTTTGGAGGCGAAAATTTGGGATTTTGGCCATTTTCACAAGCCAAAAAATATTCCCATGTTCCCACTCCACCCTTGAGACAAAAACCGAATTGGATCCGACCCTTTATCTTTTTAACGAAAAAGATTCCTGTCTTACTAATTTGGTACTTCTTATATCTTTCTTGCCTCCCCCTCTTGATGACTACTATACTATTACTACTACCACTACCACTACCTCCTACTTTTCGTAATCATATCATCATAGTATCATAGATTGTTCATGATACAATAAACACAGTGCAACCAAATCAGACTGCATTTATAGACTCAAATCTCTCTCAATCAACTAATTACTCATCCTTCCACTGCAACATCAACGCCCCCACGATCATAAAAGAAGGGTCCAAAAACTACTTCTTCCACAAACAAACGACGAGCACACGATCAAAAATGAAGGTCTTTTCTAGCGATTGCAAATTCGATTATTCATGGGAAGAGGTGTCGACTGCAAATTGGAGAAAATATTGTCCATGGAATGAAAAATCCACTCATGTTATTGCTGTTGATACATTATCGCGACATGTAGATGCTGAGACTGGAATTGTATGTTATTTTCATGACTCTCTCTCCTCATTCTATTTCTATACGTGAAACAATGCTAACACACCTCAAGCTTCGAACAGAACGTTTAATAACCTGCAAACAATCCGCCCCAAAATGGCTTCAATCGCTCATGGGAGGCAAAGATACATCTCACGTTTTCGAAACCTCATATGTTGATCTGGTTACTAAAAAAGTAACCATGACATCTACCAATCTTACTTTTTCAAACATAATCAATGTACAAGAAACGGTGGTTTATAAACCTTTGTCGGCAAATTCAACTCAATTTGTACAAACGGCTCAGATAACGGCGTTATGTGGTGGATGGCAAAAAGTGAAGAATGCAGTTGAGGACGCAACCGTTACGGCTTTTTCAGAGAATGCGAGGAAGGGGAAGGAAGGTTTTGAGGCCGTGTTGGCTATGAGTAGGAGGGTTTTTAGTGAGGAGAAAATGAGACAACAACAGGCGGCTACTGTTGTATGAGGGTTTTACTTTTGAAGGGTTTCAATCTTCTTCAGGATACTTCATTTCAGTCTGATATTATCGAAAGATCCTTCTGGGAGTACTCAAGATGATATCGACTCGATCAATCCTCTTCCTCTCCACTTCCATCCTCCCCGCTCGATTCATTCCTACAGTCCGCAATTAACGAATCCACACACAACATCACACGGCATCACATAACATCAGGACGCATCAACAGGAGTTTGGATTCAAAACATCAATTTTCACAGGTCCGGTATACAAAAAAGTCTACGTTGGAGTTTCTCATGGTTTTCTGGTCTATTTTCAGCGTGGCGTTAAAAAGGGTTTCTAGAAATAGAGATAGATGGGGTTTGGGTGGATTTGACTTCTATTTACAAAAACTTTGGTCTCTGTGATGAGAACAAATATATATTATTATTGCGTTTGATGTCTAAAGACCCTCTTCTTCCTCAACGCTGTTGTGGGTTTTTGTTACAATACAGATACCCCCCTTTTTTATTCTTTGGTTTGATTTGATTTGACTTTGACTTTGATTTTGGTTTTGATTTTGAAGGGTTGAAGGGCTTGAAGAGTGGATTGGAGGATAGATGGGTGATGGAATTAGTCAAGGTTCGCGGTTGGAGTGTGTGCTTAGCTGAGGTTAGATGAAGTACCTAGGTAGTTGTTGGTTGACAAAATGAGGGTGAAGGAAAGGAGGAGGAGAAGGAGGAGAAGGAGAAGGAGGAAAATACTAGATTTTACCACATTATATGAAATGAATGAAATGGATGAAATATGAAATACAAAACCTAGATAATTATCTTCATGTGCTCTTTTCTATATCAATACCTATCTAGGTAGTGGAATATTAATAGTAAAAGTAATAGAGAATAGATATATAAGTATCCAAGCCAAGAGTAGGTATAATTTGTTTTTGGGCTTCTTGTCCTTTCAGGACCTTTCTACCTCTTCTATCCATTCATCCATTTATCCATCCATCCATTCCCTTCCTCTCCCATCCATCATTTCTTTGCTCTCGATTTCCATTGCTGACTGGTATTATGAGATTACACGCAGGAGGCCTCAAGGAATAGGGAAATGTGGGTTTAGTGGTTACTCTACCATCATTTGCTGAAATTACTTCTGTAGAATTCCTTCCTTCTATCTATCTATCTATCTATCTATTCACTAATCAATCTCCTCTCCTCTCCTCTCCTCTTTGTATATACATATACACACTTTTAGATTGATCGATCGTACGTAGGCTATACTCTGATGGTATGATGTCGATTACTCCGTAATTAGAAGTATTTTGTGATCTTATGTTGTTTGGCAGTTTAGCTGTTTGACGGGTTGGCACTGTGACTTTGACTGTGACTGTGACATATATCCCCGTTCTTCTTATTTCATTCCTTGAGTTGGAATGTGGGAGTATGGGGATGGGATAGGATTGCGAGTATGGGGTCGATAGGGTAGTGATGCTTGAGACCTAGGTTGTAAAATGAAGAAGGATGTTGTTTCGATGGTGGTTTCGAGTAGAAGCGTGTGGATGTTGGAAGGACTCTAATGTAAGCTTAAGCTTCTCGGTTGAGTTGTGACGGGAGATCTCCTCTTGATCAGGAAGGAGGGTTAGGAGAGGAAGAGAGTTTCTGGCTCCTTCCGTTTCTCTTTGCCTTACTGTGCTTTCCAAACGTGTTCGGAATCAGGATTGGAAATATAACGAATGATCGAAGGTCGCCGCCTCCATATATCATCCTTTCCGACATGCTCAGTCTGTCATGTCAATCATCAATATTCCTTTGAGACCGTTATCTTTATTCAACGACTCACTACCTCCGTCTTCCCCTCATTATTCTCGCCATCTGACCTCTTCTCCTCCTTCCTATGTTTCCCCCCTTCACTCTCCTTCCCCTCCCTTAACCTCCCCTCACACCTCCTCCCATACTTTTCCACCGTCCCCCTAAAATCCTCCATCAAATCTTCCTGTCTCAATACTCCCTCCACCAACCTCAACGCTTCCCTATACCTCCTATAAAAATATAATTCTTCAACCGCATATAAAAACTGTGCTGTTTGTGGTTTACTGCGTGGATTTAGAGGAAGAGGTGGGAGAGTTTTATGAATCTATTGGTGGCGCGAGTGTTAGTTACCTACTTTTATTCAGTTTAGATTAGGGAGTTTTGGGGCGTGGTTCAAGACATGTATTCTTATTTGGAGATTAAAGGCGAAGAGATGGATTGCGGGGTTCAAGAAAGAGGGGATGGGAAAGGAGAGAGGACTGAAGACATACCTCACCACATTCAATCCTAGCTCTCCATTCACGTTTTACAGTCTGGAAAGACTCTTCGGATTGGAAATCACGGGGGACTTTTTGAGTGGTATCGCCCACAGAGTCAGAGTCGGTCGAGGAATCGCATTCGATTGCAAAGAGAGGGTTTTCTTCTGGAGTTTCTGACATTTTCTTTTTTTTGGATTTTGAGGCGGAATGCGGGGAGATATTGTGGGTGCAGGTGGTTGGTTGGGGTTGGTGATATATGGACTGAATAGGTGTAGTCCTTTTTACCTCCCGTACTCGGCGATAGTATGGAGATGTGAGGTGAAGCGATGGTATATGAGAGATGCTAGATAAATGATATACAGTAGAGGTGACGGTAAGATGAAAGCTACACTGTTAGGAGAAAGAATATTTTATTTCCTCAACCTTATCGATAAGAAATTTGATGTCACAATTACGCGTACCTGGGGCGGGGCATTGAGGGGTGAAAGTACTCGTCACATCGATGCATCTTGTCTCACCATGATACCCGTAATAATTCCATAGTAATTTTATATAATTACTCCACTCCTATTCTACCTCTGCTTGTACTTCATCACTCATTTTTATTTGTATTCAAGCTTTTGATGTTCAGACTTAGATTTGCAAAGGATTTGAGATACTAAACTTACATTAAGGTTACTGCAATTCTCAAAATGGACGATCAAGTAACGAGATTGACGGAGAAGGTTTGGGGTATATTACACGATTAACTTTCTATGTCAATGTTGCAGAGTTGAATAGAGAGCTAATCAACTGGTTTAGAGAATTTCCAATCTATACCTCCTAATGCAAGATATCTCGTCGCCGTATCCGGGATTCCTGGGTCAGGTATTTACATTTCTCCATCCCCTTCGCTTTCCTCATCACATATCTCCAAATAACACATCCTCTCAGGAAAAACCACCCTCGCAGCAACCGTAACTAAACGACTCAATGCCCTCCAAGAAAGCCATTCAAACAAGGCCTCTCTCTCCCCAATCGCCGGTTTCATCCCCATGGACGGCTACCACCTAACACGAGCCCAATTATCCGCCATGCCAGACCCAGCACACGCACACGCTCGACGAGGCGCGGAATTCACATTCGACGGCTCATCATTCCTATCTCTCATCCAGAAGGTCCGCGAACCTCTTACTTCCTCTACCATCACCATCCACGCTCCTTCCTTCGATCACGCGCTCAAGGATCCCAAAGCTAATGATATACCGATTGAACCTACAACGCGCATATTAGTTTTTGAGGGGAATTATTTATCGTTGGATAAGGAACCTTGGAGGAGCGCTGCGAAATTGATGGATCAGTTGTGGTTTGTGGATGTCGATTTTGAGGTTGCGAAGAAGAGGTTGATTCCGAGACATGTGAGGGCGGGGATTGCGGAGAATGAGGAGGAGGCGGAAAAGAGGGTTGTTGAGAATGATTTAATTAATGGGGAGGAGATTGTGAAGGGGAGGATGACGGTTCATGAGGTTATTGTTAGTACGGACGATGTAGCTTGGAAGTAGGTAGTTTGTGATTGAAAGAGTAAACACCATATTGTAGCTCGTGGCAGTCTGGAGAAGTAAAGAAAAAGTGATGTCTCACGTCTATCCATTCATGTTGAAAATGTAGCTGGTCTAACCTAGCCATGAATTCTTCACTACTTCTGCGTCTCTTAAGAGCCGTAGTACATCAGAGACTAAATAAAGACTGCCTGCAACAACGATAGGTCCACCTTGAGCAACAGTGGCAGCCCATCTTAATGCTCCAGAAATATCTGATTCCGAATCATGAAGACAAGTGGTAGAAATACCAGCTGTCGAGGCTGCATGTAAAATATCTTCAGTATCCATAGCTTGAACCCATGGCATTCCATCTACTGGTCCAAATTGAACTGCTGCTACACAATCCCCTTCTCTTAAGATCTCTTTCATTATTCCATCAAGTTCTTTCCCTTGAGAAGCTGCCAGTACCCATGTTACTTTATTTGATTTCGTTCGAAGTTTTCCATTGGCATATGAACCAAGAACTTCTGCAGATTGAACGTTGTGTGCGCCATCCAGTAGTATAGGCTCTTTTCGACCTGTCACAGCTCTAACATCAGTAGTTTGAAGCCTACCGGGCCAATGAATGTTTTTTATAGCTGGTAGGAGTCGATGTAGAGGAGATTCCAATTTCGTATATGCTAAGTGAAATGCAGTATATGCGCAAGCTAAATTCTCCAATTGATGTGGTTCGAGATCTTGGCCTTTAATTTCATCCAAAAATGCTGATTCTGTAGAACTGATGACCACATCCGTTCCGACTTCTTTGGCATAATTTGAGATGACTTCTCGTACAGAAGGTATATTGCTCCTATCCAAAACACAAGGAACGCCAGATCTCATAATTCCAGCTTTTTCTCGAGCTATTTCCTCGATTGTATTTCCTAGAAATGATTGATGATCCAAACCAAGCTTCGAGATTATAGTGACAGCTTTGTTCTCCATGGTATTTGTCGCATCCAATCTTCCTCCTAGACCAACTTCAATTACTCCCATCTCTATCTTCTCTTTATAAAATACTTCGAATGCCGTAGCCGTAAGTAATTCGAATTCAGATGCTTTGAGATTCTCTGCTTGATTTCTCTTTAGCACTAGAGCTTCAGCCTCGCGGAAGATGGTTTCTCGAATTGGTTGTTCGTCGATGGTAATGCAATCCCACCTGTCAATTAAATGAGGTGAAGTAAATCTGCCACAGCGAACACCACTGGCGTGTAGCATTGCAGATAGATAGGCACATATTGAACCTTTTCCATTGGTACCTGCGACATGAATGGCTTTCCACGGTTGAGGCGTATGCCTTAAAAGACGGCTGATGCGATTTAAACCAAGTTCAATCATTATGAGGATGGAGAATTGATTGACTGGTTGAAAAGCGCGTTTAATAACCTTAAGTCATTCAAGTAAAAATAGACATTGTTATTCATTGTTGTCATCGACTTATTGTTCTAGAATAGTAGGTACTAGGTAGACACTGCTTGTCATATCGTCAATGAGTCAACCTCAGTATCATCAATACTAGGTAGGTAAGGTTAATGATAAGATCCCAAAGCTTAAAGCTTCGACTGCCGAGTCTTCATATCAAAAAGGAAAAGGAAAAGAAAAAGAAAAAGAAAATCGGTCCCTCTGTTATCGATAAAGCCATTAATAAATAAAATATATGCAGGGTCACGACTCACGATTCACTGGATCCGATCCATTTCCTTTACTACTGTAGGTGTCTAGCGCGCTTTTCAGAGGCGTTTTACCGTATCCTCTTCTCTGCCAAAACACACATCAACTTCAATCACCAATGGTCATTTTTGAAAATCTATCAAAATTGTCATAGTAAATAATAAAATCACGGTCGCTAAGACTTATTATGCTCATCTATTAACTTCTTCTTCACTTTTATTCATTTTAAATCACTTGAAGCATGGGTTTACCGTAAGTTATCAGTTTCCTCCTTTACATTTCGCCTGTCGCATTTCGCAAAACTGTTCTAATTTTCGAGCCACAGTATATTCTTCGAACCTTCGGTGCCTGATTCGCCTTCAAAAGAAACAGAAAAGTCTACATCTGGCGCACGATCTGCTATTCGACGGCATCCTTTGCGTGGTAATCGACCTGTATATCATGCAAGGCGGAGGCGCGCGTATCTAGACAATTATGAACGAGACACTAATTCACTGGAGTTGTTTCAACATCTATATCAACAGCAATCCATCAGGCCTTCTGCTAGAGTTTCCATCACAACATCAACTAGAGATGCAATGAGAGAAGCGATGAGAGAGCATTCGTTGTCAGCAGTTCCTCCGAGTTTAAGCTTTGAGCGTCAATCAAGTAGAGGTGCGGAGGCAGATGGACCATTAATGCCTGCTGTTCCGGAATCGAGGGACTACCCTAATCCGCCAATTGGAGATCCACAAGGTCCTCCAAGAATCTTGCGAACAAGTGTGATTTCAATTTCACCATATCCCGAAACGGATACACATTCCGTGTCTCGACCGTCTGGAGATATGTCCACTTCTGAAGTTGATGATCGAAATATGGGCCCCAATGTAAGCTCACGCCTTCAAGTATCCTCACCTTAGTCACTAGGCGTTGTTGTATGTGGACCGCGGGTGGTCGTCCAAGATAATTTTTAACCGCTTTAATAGACTGGTCTAGCAGAAAGTGTTGACGGAATGGACGCACAAGATTCGTTGTCACGAAGAGATCACCTTGGACGGCATGCAAGACACGTAGTAAGGGAGCGATTTCGGGAGCTAGAAGAGCAAAGAAGTCTGGCCAGGGAGCGAGAGGAAGCAGAGCAAAGACGTTTAGTCAGGGAGCGAGAGGAAGCGGAGCGCGAACGGGAAGGAAGGCAGCGCGAACTTAACATCAGGCGACAGGAGCGAAGCATTCTTGACGAAGAGATGAGAGAGGGACGGCGAGTGGAACGCCGACTTGAAGAACGCCGTCTTGATGAAAATAGAGATCGACAGCGACTACATAACCGCGAAGTACGTCGTCTTAATGAGTTCAGAGAACAACTGCGCGTTGATAGGGAGCGATTACAGGATGATATAGAGCGATTGCGTAGCGAACGAGATCGACTGCAGAGCGGTACAGAACAAATTGAGGAAAGGCCATCCTCTGGCTCAGAAGCGCGACAGCAATCTGACACGTCGCTCGCTCGAAGAGAGCTCAGGGAACAGATGCGCGTTGATAGTGAGCGATTAGAGGCTGAAATAGAGCAATTGCGTAACGAACGAGACCGACTGCGGAGCGGGAGAGAACAAATTGAGGAGAGCCTATCCTCTAACTCTGAAGAGCGACAGCAAGCTGACACGTCGCTCGCTGGCAGAGAGCAAGTCCAGCGTTCCGATGCTCCTAGCACCGGAGAGCGAGAGCGACTGCTCGAGCAATTGGAAGTCGAGGCGTATGGACGAGGAGTTATGCAATCGGGGCTTGAGGAAGCCGATAGCTTCATAATTAATATTAATTACGACGGTCTCGGTGACCGAGAACGTAGCCATGACGAGTTTCAAGAGCCAGAGCCGGCTTATAGAGACATTGGTGGCCTTGAAGTCGTGGATAATGTTGAGCAACTGGAGCGACTCGACGCTGAAGGCCACGGATCATGGGATGGTCTTTTGATCACGCCCGATCCACAATCACCAAATCCATCATCTTCATTCGCGTCAACAGCTGCTTCTAGCTCACAAAGACCTTCTATGAGTACCTCTATTAGTAGCCTGCACGAAAGCCAGCCTCTTACGAATGGCGATTGTGATACTGCATTGGATTCGGAAACCGAAGATGAACTGGCTCAGCAAGGCCTTGAATGGTTCAGACGACCTAGGACAAATCGAACCCATGGTCGAGGGCTATGAATGCATCAAGCCAACCTTTGATGAATCTTAGTGAATCTTAGCATTGACAGGATTTTGTCCTAATTCGTCTAGCATCATGCAATGGTGTCTCAGATTGGTGAAATAGTTTAGAACTTTAGTTCTTCCAGACCTAGCAACATTCGCTCTCTGTGTCCATCGACTGAGGTTCCATTTTGGCTATTCTAAGGGCGAGGCTAATTCTCCAAAAGGAGATTCAGCATGAACATGCAAATTGATTTACCACAACTATGATACTAGATTGTATTATTATATTACTGGCGTCGGGCAAGCTGGTATAGGAAAATTTTCGCTTTCCATTGGTTCGGGTTATGATCAAACGAAAAGAAATATGGGTGCTGATCATTCACGGTTTTGATGATTGACACAACGGGAGTTTCAATTCAATCGAGGAGAATTGAATTTCAAAGCAAACAAAGGGTTTAATGAACAGTGGAAAGGCGTAGTTTTGGGGTTCAACCTGCGAAACAACTTGACCATAACGGTCTCTTGTTTCTAGTTTTCAATAGATGATACTCATCTACCTGGCAGGTAATCTGAAGAATTCAATGAGTGGATAACTTACAAAGGTATGAGAAGATTCGTGAGAAGGTATGCTGGTAATTTAGTCGAGGTGATTGATCATTCAAGCTCAATATGTACTATATATACATTGTTATTGTATGTAAACGTAATAGACTTGAAAAACATTAATGTTGTTTCAATCGATTTTCCAATTTAAAGTCAATCAAAAGAAAAACCCATGAGACAATGAAACAATATATTGAACACTGCCTAGGTACCTTATCAAAGTTATCAGTATTATCATATTCAAATCGTATATCGAATGTATCGAATATGATCTTCGACCATCAGCCTTATTAGGCACAACACAGGTTGTGATTTCCAGGATCCACCCATGTAGGCGCTTGTTTGCCAATTTTGTCAACTACACCACTATCCAATGTTAATTTCTCTTTTCCCATGCTCCATAACTCATGAGTTATAACCCATAACACACCATCCGCACCCATACCCATACCCATTCATACCCATACCCATACCCATACCCATACCCATACCCTTACTCAATACTTTCCACCATCACAACACACTTTTTATCTTGTAATGAATTTACAAACATTCATACCAAGGGCTTCAACGAAGAATGTTTATTATTCTCAAGGCGCAAACATCGAATCCAAAGCCAACATAATATCATCCAAACAGTGAATTTGTTCATCTCCACTCTCGCGTGCTATTTTCGACGTGAGTGAGGGCCAGGCCAGGATCCACCGATATCGACAACCTTGAATATAATCCTATAACCCCGCCAAATAATCATCGTGAAACAGGAACTTAGTCCACAAACCACGAAAAGCTCATGCTTCAATGAGATCCTCCATCTGCCAGAGAATTATACCTCGAACAGCTTCTCTCTCCACCCTTTAGACTCCCGCCTGGGTCATCCCACACCGACCATGGTCTCTTATCCGCCCTCCTCAGCCGACCGGCAAAGCAGTTCAAGATCGGCCGGTGCGAATGGGAGTGCGAAGTCAGAAAGGACTCCAGGGACACCGCGAAGAGAAAGGAAGGAAAAGGCTGTGCAGGATCCGGGCCTCAAAGACTACGTACATACCCGAGGTTTTCAAAAGAAATACACCTACTTATAAATATTCAGCGTTTAGGAGAATGTCTCGGGAAGGGAGCTTTTGGTTCGGTCTACAAGGCGTTCAATTGGGGTACAGGGGAAGCTGTGGCTGTGAAGCAAATCAAGCTGGGAGACCTTCCGAAGAGCGAATTGCGGATGATTGAGGTAAAAACCTATGCTGAGACGACTCAACCACGGACTAATATTATGCGCAGGCCGAAATAGATCTTCTCAAAAATCTGAATGTAGGTCTACATTGGAATGAGTGAGGGACCAAACCATTTGAGCTGACATTCTTAGCATGACAATATTGTCAAGTATCTTGGTTTCGTTAAGTCTTCTGATTGCTTGAACATAATTCTGGAGTAAGACATCTTGTGTTTTTGTTTCTTCACCACATTGTACTGACTATTGGCGAAGGTATTGTGAAAACGGTTCATTACACTCGATATGCAAAAGTTATGGGAAATTCCCCGAAAACCTGGTTGGCGTTTACATGGGACAAATTCTTCTAGGTCTACAATATCTTCACGATCAGGGTGTTATTCATAGGGACATAAAGGGCGCGAATATTTTAACAACTAAAGATGGCAAGGTTAAGCTTGCGGATTTTGGTGTGTCTACCAGCACTCTTGCTGGAGCAGATAAGGAAGCACAGGTCGTTGGGACGCCTTACTGGATGGCGCCTGAAATCATACAACTTTCCGGTGCAACTCCTGCGTCTGATATTTGGAGTTTGGGTTGCACAGTAATAGAACTGCTTGAGGGTAAGCCACCGTATCACAAATTGGCTCCCATGCCTGCCTTGTTTGCTATTGTCAATGATGACCACCCTCCTTTGCCTGAAGGAGTATCGCCAGTAGGTCGACATTCGCAACTCTTTCTGAAGGTAGCCTGAGCTAAACACTTTTTAGGCAGCAAGAGATTTTCTCATCCAATGTTTTCAAAAAGACCCAAACCTGCGAGTTTCTGCTCGGAAACTGTTGAAACATGCTTGGATTGTGGGCTCCCGGAGGACTGATGCTCCTGTTGCAAAGCCGCCGGCAAACTTCAATGAAGCGGTCGAAGAGGTAAAGCAGTGGAATGAAGCTCTGAAATCACCTGCAGCTGCCGGATCGTTTCGTACTTCTACAAGGTCGCAGCAGCTTGGCAGCCCTTTACCAGCCCGTCGAGACCCTCCTCTAAGAAGTATTCACAATGAGTCGCAAAGCAATAATATCATCACACCTCCCAAGGGCCGCCTCTCTATGTCAAAACCAAAAAGTTTGGCGAGTTCTTTTAGGTCTCCAGAAACTGCAGGTAAGCGAGTCCCACTAGGAAATTTCAAAAATTCCTTGTGGAAGCTGACTGTTGAAGCGGATGATAATTGGGATGATGATTTCGCCTCTTCTATTACTCCAAGCGCGCTTCAACTTCCGCATCTGAAACCTCATGACAATTTTGGGGGTCTACTTTCCGCCGATCGCCTCAAGTCTTTCGCATCGTTTGAGTTTGCAAATGATGAAGCTGATAATTGGGACAATAACTTTGAGGGTGATCTCGTAACGATCAAGGGCCCAAATACCCATGTCGAGACGGATGGCCATGAATTGGAGACCATTCGACCTTATAGAATCAAAGCCCCCTCTGACATCGACTTTGAAGAAGATATCTCTCCTAGAAGTTATTCGAGGAAGCCGTCTATACCTCCTCCCCGACCGAAGTCTCCAGTTAAGGCTCGGGCGGAAGGAAAATTTGCCTTACCTTTAAGACCAGCGATAATGTATCGCGAGAATACCGTGGAGGATTATTCAGACTTGTTCGTTGACAATGATAGTGTTTTTGATAAAAGATTGGATATAATCAAAGTCAGTATTCTTTATTAAATTTCATAATCATTACTGACTCTGAATGGCTCTAGGATGATGCTCTTTCTCCGAAACTATTCCACCCATCTGACCTAACAAGCATTCCGCGTTCTGCACAATCTCCTACTACAAATGGAGGTAGCAGTTTGCGGAGAAAAACCACACCAAATTCTCATGAAAACCATATCCATCGGACAAACTCTTCGGTTGAGATACAAAAGTATGCGGAAAATGAGGACGACGAAGACTTTTCAGATATCTTTGATCCAAGAAGCGCTGTAGTTCCAAGGGTCGAGAGTGATAAGAGCTCGGAAGAAGCATTAATGATCAACTCAAAGCTCTCGAATAATTCCTGGCTTGGAGATGAGGATGATGAAGATGACCCTTTTGCCTCGCTGGAGCAAGGTTTCGATGAGATGGATTTGCAAGCCAACATTGCCAGAGACAAACATGCTCGGCTGTGCGCATCGGTCGAAGGATTAGTGAGCTCATTGAAAGCAACACAAGCTGAGGATGTTTTATCGGAATTATCGGAACAGCTGGTATGTCTTAACTTCATTGTGGTAATTCTGTACTAATCAAAGATTTAGCTTGATGTTTTATATGAGTCTGAAGATGCAAAGGGCTTGATAATCAGTGCTCATGGAATGCTTCCAATTCTGGAGATACTGGAACCCTGTAACTTGAAAAGTCGTCAAAGTATGATATTGAGATTACTGAAGGTTGTCAACGCCATCATTTCGAACGATGTCGAGATTCAAGAAAACTTATGCTTCGTTGGAGGAATTCCCATCATTACAAAGTTTGCTGTTAGGCAATACTCAAATGAGATACGTCTTGAGGCAGCTGCTTTTGTAAGACAAATGTACCAAACCTCTACATTGACACTTCAAATGTTTGTTAGTGCTGGTGGATTGAATGTTCTTGTCGAGTTTCTCGATGAGGATTATGATGATGCTAGAGATTTGGTTCTCATTGGTGTTAATGGTATTTGGAATGTGTTTGAGCTTCAGGTATGCCAGCAAATATAACACTCAAATGAATATACTAACACCGTCAGGGACCAACTCCAAAGAACGACTTCTGTCGTATCTTCTCAAGAAGCAAGATTTTATCTCCATTAGCACTCGTCCTGGATCGTGTGCTAGATGAAGAAGATGAACTTTCTGAATTGATTGAGGGTCGCATTGTCAACATATTCTATCTTTTTTCGCAAGCAGAAAACTACGTCAAAGAGGTCGTGGCTGACCATGTAGTACTCAAGCGTAGGTTTTCTCGATAGTTTGCGTATGGTCGTTCTAACACTTTTCCAGGAGTTCTCAAAGATCTGAGACGTATGACACCCGTGCATCAGATAACTATGCTCAAGTTCATCAAAAATTTATCCATGCTGTCAACAACCCTCGAGTCACTACATGCCGCAAATGCCATTGAACTTTTGATTGATCTACTGAGCTCAAGTATGAAGCGTACGCCTGATCATTTCCGCGAAATCTCTAACCAAGTTTTGAATACTATGTACAACTTATGTCGACTCAGTAAAGAGCGGCAGGAAGATGCAGCTTTTAATGGCATAATACCATTACTTCAACGAATTATGAAAACGAAACGACCCCCGAAAGAGTTCGCCCTTCCTATATTATGCGATATGGCTCATTCTGGGAAGGTCGGACGTAAATATCTTTGGCAGAACAAAGGATTACAGTTTTATGTTTCATTACTGGAAGACCAATATTGGCAGGTGACCGCTTTGGACGCTATATTCATTTGGTAAGTTTAGCATCCTGTGAGTAATAATGATGCGTACTAATTCTGATGTAAAAGGCTCCAAGAAGAGACTGCTAGGGTTGAAAAGGCTTTGATGGAGGGTAGTTTTACTGCCATGATAGTACAATGTTTTGCTGCACCCAAGGCGAATGCTTTTGATTACAACTTACTGGAGCCTTTACAAAAGCTCTTACGATTAAGTTCGCCTATTGCCGGTTCTCTTGCTCGGACTGATCTTTTCACTGGTATCTTACAAAAGCTTACTCACAAGAAGGCTGTTGTACGATTAAATTTGCTACGTATCGTTCGCAGTATATGCGATGCAAGTGGGGATGAAGCAGAAAGCATTAGGCATCATGCATTATTCGAAGTGATTCAGCATCTTGCCGAAAACGACAGCGCTGTGTTAGTAAGGAATATGGCAAGCGAGTTAGTCAAGTTCAATTTGGATAAAGCTTCGGAAAATGGAAGTGGTCCAAGGTCTCGGTTGTCTTCTAGGCGTGGAAGTTCCTACACATCACCTTCGCTTCAACATAGTGCATCCACTCCTTTGACTCCGACTCAAGCTAGTCGAATGTCACAAACGTCAGCATTCATTGATGGAAGTGTTACACCCAATAGACGCTCGGGTATGGCGTCAGCGGCGTCTATTAGCAATGAATCCGTTCATTATAGACCTAGAACTACAGACGGCACAACTTCTATGATGCGGAAATCGAGTGGCGACTTAGTCAATGGCGCATCCAGTAAAAGTCGATTACCTCGAACTTCACTTCTTCGTGCGTCACGATCATCAATAGCGGCACCGCAACTCAGGGAAGATCCATCGCATTCTAGGAGAGAGAATAGGGAAAATGGAGTTAAAATAAGAGATAGAGAACGTGAAAGAGAGTCAGCACGAGAGTCAATACGAGAGCCAATAAGGGAGCCGTTGAGGGAGCCAATGAGAGAGTTGACAAGAGAACCAACGAGAGAGTCGAGAGAGTCGACAAGAGAGTTGATAAGAGAGCCAATGAGAGATTCGACAAGAGAGCCAACGAGAGAGTCGAGAGAGTCGACAAGAGAGTTGATAAGAGAGCCAATGAGAGATTCGACAAGAGAGCCAACGAGAGAGTCGAGAGAGTCGACAAGAGAGTTGACGAGAGAGTTGACGAGAGAATCGACAAGAGAGCCAATGAGAGAGTCGACAAGAGAGTTGGCAAGAGAGCCGATAAAACCTACGACTTCAAATGCACCCGCAGCTCCAGAACATAAGCTGATTTCAAGGAGGAGAACAACGAGGCCACCTAGTGGTGATGTTAAATGGTCATGATATGATTATGATTAGAAAGCATGAAAATATGTGATGAGGAATTCATGGATAGGGAAGGGAGGGAAAGGCAAGGCAGACCATATGAATGAATTCATGGAGGGAACGGATAGGTAAAGGGATTAATTGCATTGTCTTTGGAGTAAATAAAGGATCAAGGAGGCCTCTATCGGTCAGTAGGTCTGTATGTCTACCTTTTTAGTAAGAACTAAACATGAGTGTTTGCATATTTGCGAGGAGTTTATGGGTTGGGAGGGGGCTGTCATTGATATTGTTTATATTGATACCACATTGTGGATGGGAGAGTAGTCGTTTTTATCCCTTTTAAATAGGCTAGGGTTGAGATGAAGATGAGTTAGATGAATAGGGAGGATTGTGAGAGGAATTGGGAATATATGAATACAAGGAATTATTTTCTTGTACTAATTAAGTGATTTCTATAATCCCAATTGAATGATTTAGTGTGGAAAGGCTTTATCTTTTTGACTAGTTAAATTTTGTAGGTACATTTCAATAGTAAGGTTAAGTCTAGTTTCTAGAAAATGAAAGTATACAAAGGCTTGGCTTGCTGAGAAAGCTATTATTCAGTCAAGAATCTTTATCGTAGCCCGGCTGGATTACTCGTAGTCTCTGCTTTAACACAATACAGCTAGCTGTACAAGCGGGGCTGTATAAACGAGTAGATCCTTCTATTAGAGATCTGTATAATCAGAGTGGTTATTATTATTATTTTTTAATCTCATTTTGTTACCTGAAGGGTTCGGATTTTTGAATTTTTTGAATTGTTAATATAAGATTAAGTTATAGAGAAAAGAAGAGAAAGAGAGAGGCGAGTAAGAGAAAGATTGTTATAATCTTCGAAGATAGAACCTCGGCTAGCCGAAAGGGGGGCCGGTGGTTCTGAAGGTTTCACGTTAAATGGAAGAGTTTTCATCTATATAAGAGGGCTCTTAAATAGTATTAGAAAAGTAATGAAAAGCTTTATATCTTTTTTAGATCTTCTTGAATTCCTATTGGTTTATTTCGAATATAATCGATTCTTTGTAGTGTAACTCTAATAAAGATAATTAAAAGAAGGATAAAAAAGATATAAAAATTATAAAAAATGCTTCTTGTAAATATAAAGTATATTATATAATTATAAGAATCTTTATTAAATAGATGTTATAAATAAAAAGTTTATAATTAAAAAAGAGAGAGGTTTGTAAAATTTAATTTTTTAATTTTTTGATTTTTTAATATACATAATTGATTATCTACTTTAAATTTTAAAATATATCTTTTTATAAAACTTGTTTCTAAAGTGTAGAACAAAAGTTTATGAGTTTATAATGATTTAGATTTGAGAGTTTGGAATTTAATTATATTTTTTGAATTAATTATATTGTAAAACTAAACTTAATGATATCTAAATTTTTTATTTAGAATAATAATATTAATGTAGATATAATATAGATGATTAGATTTTCTTTTTGAGGTATTTATATTATTATAATTGTAATATAATATGAAAGAGATCTTGTTTATTTTATAATAATAAAAAATATATATATTTTTAATATAAATTGAATAAATTTAAATTTTTTTCTTCTTGTAAATATTAAATCTTCAACGAAAAATATAAGAATAATCAAATGATAGTCTTTTCAATATTTATATTTTACTGAAAAATTAATCTATATTGTTGAATAATGGTCTCTTTAATCGGCATAGTATCTGGATATCTAGAAGAATATGAGTGCTCGTCCGAAGATGATTGAGTATAATGTGTCTCTTAGTCTTAGATAGTCTCAGAAATTTAGAATAATGTCATCTAAAAGTTGAATCTATTGATCCATAAATCTTTCGATTGAAACATGGATTCTAAGACTATCAACGCTGCATTTTCAGATTGGAACGTGAAAAGCATTTCGATAATTTAGAGGCTCGGATGTACATTATGTGAGGATATTGCGACGGCATTTAAAATTTTCCTATTAGATTTGTATACATAGAAGTTATTATCTGGTAATTTTTGATTAGAGTTTTTAGTTGTTTATATAATTGTTGTACTTGATAGTATTTGTTTGGCATGTGCAGATTGCATTTTCAAATCATTGTTTCTCTCTCTTAAGTATTTTCGGAAACATAACATGTATATTAGATCTGTCTAATTATATAGGATAAATACCTACAATCATATTGTATTCTTAAAGCGCTCATTACGTGTCGTCAGATGTATTTATACAAATTAACCACAAGCCGTAAATAGAGTTGAATAGATGTAACGATGTATTCTAATATACAGCAGGTCAGAAAGTTATATTGTATCATCATGATTAAGACTACCTATAAAGAAGGCATCATTAGATCTTTCCCAGTATCTTGTTGACTTAGGAATCTAATTAATATTTATCCATTCTTATTTACCTGATTTACATATAATTCTCCCTTTCTTTCATATAAAATTACTTTATTCCAGCTTTCACACTAACACCATACCGCCAATAACAAACACTCATAACAAACCCACGAATATTCCGGCCAACAGGGCCAGAAACCTCCAATTGCATCTCGTCGAATAGCTCCTTGATCGAGATTTTCATACCATTCTGTCTAGTTTCTTTAGCTGCTTTCAAGTCTTTTAAGCTGGAGAACCGAGCCTCAGTAGTTGGAAAGCTAATGGTGATGACCTCGCGGAAGCCTCCTGTAGGATGGACGTTGACTGGGTTTGATCCGGCACCTGCTTTTGGATGAGATTGATCTGGACTGGCGAGCGTGTTTAGGCATGTGGTGGTGGTAGCAAAATAATTAGCAGGTTGGCGCTGAGGATTCAATTCAAGAATAGCTGGCTTGGTAGGTATAGAGTGGAATGAATTAGTCATTCAAATAGCGCGAGAAAATCCAATACCGAGGGCACGAGTTTCATCAAAAGAAAGCCTTACGGCATGGTTGGCGAGACTGGCGTCGTCAAAGTAGGTGAGGTTGTACGAGCTGTTTGTCTGACTGGTCCATGGAAGTTCTGTCTCCATGGCATATTTCTGATTGTTTTCTCTGTTTTCTGTGATGAAGACTGGGATTTTCCATAGTTCTATATTTGGAAATCTCTCGAGATGCTTGGTCGGAATATTAGAAACTGGGGAATTATGTGCGGTGGAGTTGGTTGTTTGAATAGATGGTACTTGCTGACTTGAATCTAGCTCTGTGAAGGCTATAACCGTGGGTTTCTTCTGGTGACTAGCTTGGAGGTTTTTAGTGCGAGCGGAAGCTCCAACACTAGTAGTAGTGTTTGTTGTTTTTATTATTATTGTTGTTGCCATAGTTCTGGTCATTTCTTGCTCATCCATTAGGCTCTCAAGCTCCTCCATAGACATCAATTTGTTATTGTTGATAAACATTATGCGTAAGGTTTAATAACCATTAGCTTGGTACCGTATCTTGCTGAAGGAATCGTAAGATTAGGGATTGAAATGAGTTTGTACGGTTTTTGAGAATTGGATAATTATATTAAAACCGTTATTTGCGCGTAAACAAAACAAAATAGTGGCAGAAATAAACAAACGGGACGCGACGACACAACACAACATAACATCACTTCGAATAATTAAAGTATTCCTCACCCTTCTCCCCATATCTTTCACTACAAAACAGCAATACTTAAAGTAAAGTATTTAGCTAGAATTTTACAGCTAAACACGCGGTAGTCCTTCCCTGTTTTAATTGCTCTCTTATGTTTTGAATCTATTGAATATCCCGGCCATACTCTGAATCATTGCTGTATTTAAAGACCCAAAGAATGAAGTTCCAGACATCAGAAAGTTCCAGTTCTTAATTCTCCGTAGCCCAATGTGAAAGCCAGCTAAGCTTCCCAAGCCGGATATGGCGAGGAGTCACGAAAGGAAGATCGGAGTAGTGGAGGCAATACTAGAGGTTAATGATAGCAAGGATGCTCCACTTCATCTTGACTGCCATCTTCCTCAAAGTCAGCAATATACCCCATGATGTGATCTTTATGAGTTATCTTGATCACTGGTACATAGTAATTTATGGAGCTGAAGAGTATTACTAATGGCAGTTCTCCAGTAATTCCTTCATTCTAGGCTCTTTGGAAACTCCCTTCTTCTTCGTTCTATTTCCAGATGATTTTTTGTTCATCACAACAGCCATCTATCGGAAAATATTTCATTTAAGGCATGGGAAGAGGAGACAAAAAAATAAATGTTTTTACTCTTCGGGAGACATGGAGTTTCTTTTGGCCAAGAGAAAGAGAGGAGGTGAAAACTTCACGCAGCTAGAGAATATATTCTCATCGTGCTAACATTGAAGAGATACGATTAATAAACATGACTTTCATATATTTACATTCACCTAGCTACATAATGTACAAGATATATGAAGGTACAGAACTAAAGCATTTCTGGGGAACATCCTCACATGCTCTTCCTAGATTTCTGCGGCATGCTTTTGTGCACCTCCGATCCAATCTATATTGTGTATATTTTCGAAGCGCTTTTATGAATAATATGTAGGTGATTAGGTCTTTAGGAACTCTTTCCCTAAGCCTTACAAGCAAAATTAGGCAGTCATGATCAGCGCCCTTCAATACTTAGGACTTGTGGTTGCTGTTTTTTTGGCAGTCTCTGCAGTATTTTGAAGTTGCTCCGAAGTTTTACCCCCCCTTTCCAAGCCCCACGTTCTCGCTTCAAGGCTGAGAGTTGTAATGCTATTTGCACAATGCTGAAACTTGTTGTATATGTATATTATCTTGATAAGAATGCTTGTGCTTTGTTCAAGTACAATGCATTGTGGTTGAAATGACACTGAGATTTCTAGCGAAGTGGCATAAAAGGCCGGTTTGGAAATTCAGAAAAATAAAAATGACAGGGAGAAAACATGGCGCCTCATGTAAAAATTCATTGGATCTACAATGCACAAGAACCAAGGTCAGATCTCGTATTTTAAACTACGAGTGAAATCACCGCAAATAAATTCAGTATTCAGATTCCTTGAATTAAAGTGGTTGACTTGTTTCATTTATTAACCACTACCTACGTACTTGAGGTAGGTATTTTATACGGCTGTGGAACACCCGAGGAAGATTTTCTATTCCACGAAAACTTGCAACCATCAATTGAGTTCTTCAGAAAGCGCCTGATAATATTCGCTGTGTAAAGTCTTGGAGAGAAGGAACATCCATAGGTGCGGATGTTGACAGGTATACCTTGATGATTCTATTCAGTGTTTTTTCTGTTTCGGATGAAAATATTGCGATAGAGGGGGTGGTGCTAGGTATTCGGGAAAGGCCGTTCTAGTCTGATACGCGTGAAAGGACTCGATCAATTTTGAAGCTATGCAAGCTGCTTAAATCTGGTGAACGTCAATTTACTATGCGCTCTAGCTAGTATCTCAGATCGACAATGCGGAAATATAATGAGACGAATAAATCATTTTCCTCTCAATAAAGATGGTCATCGGCGTCGACGTAGAACCTTCGTGTTCTTGTGAGCTGACCTTTTCTTCTCGCCAATATTCCCAAAATCTCCAGCCTGGAGATTCTCAGGTATCTGCGGCGTCGACAGAATCTTCGCAACTTTGTCTGTAGGCAATTTGAACTTCACAATGAGGGAAGCTGGCTTTTTAGGTTGTGCAGCCGTTATTTCATAGCTGTGTATTCCGAGTCCCGCCTGCATTTTGAAGACAGTAGTGGACGGGTTTTTACTGGCAACAGGCCTGGCTGGCTGAGGTGTAAAGTATTTTCCGTCGAGGCTCGCATTATCTTCGTTCGACAGAAGGTCGAGAATTGGTGGCTCAGGGTCCACACCACAGTAAGCAGCAAAATCAGTCCATTCATCGAAATCAACATCATCCGTTGGATATGCAGGATACTCCAATGGAAAAAAGCTTCTACCTTGAAATTGCAAACTTGGAGGTAAGGCGGTTCCTTTCCGAAAAGATTGCATACCTATAGCTGGTGATATAGAGCTGTTGTGGGCCATTGGAAAATTGTTTTCACATCCAAAAAGGGTCTCCAAATATTGATTAAACAGACGGTCCTCTATGCGTTGATTTGTGATGAGAAAATACACAAGATGTATTGACCCAGGCTAAAACTCAAAAGGCCTAAGTGGAAGATATGATGGCTGTTCAGGGGAAGGTTGTTGTTTGCCCCTTGATGATTACCCGACCACGTGATATATTTGAAGGGGGAGAGATCTAGACTTGGAGGACTGAATTTGAAGTAATTGTAAGACCCTAAGACTTTCAAAACTAAGTTTAGATCGTAAATCTTTATTGAAATATGTAGTAGAATCCCGTAGTGGAATCAATGCAAATGAAAATGAATGAGAGTTCAAGATTGAGTTCTTGGCTGTGCAGAAGCACTTGTTTAATATTATCTTGATCTATTGAATACAGCCTATTGCATTGCTTGTAATGAGTTATTCTTATAAACAAATGAATGCGAGATTTATCAATAAGGTACGACCAAACTAAGGAGGGAGCAAATTGTGAGAACATGAAAAACAGCCGACATGCTGCGCACCGGCTTGTATTAAAATTTGACATTATTATACCGCAAAAAAACTTCATTACATAATAAACTCATTGGCCCTGATTTACGGTTCCAAGAAGTGGCCGAACAATTCATTCAAGTGACATCGCCCGTGCTACATCATCTCTACGTATACGTGATTCACTCCCCTTTAGCAACCAGCTTCATAGTTACAGACACCTTTCAACAAAAGAAACAAGTCAAGTATACTCAGTGGTCAATCTGCCATATAACTAAACTCATAATTCTAGATTCTTATACTAAAGGTTGCAAAAAGCGTGGCATTCATGATCGACAAGTCCGGGGTTTTCGAAGCGTGAGTATAAGCAACATAACTTACCAGCTTTCGAACGGCAACTTCAATATTGAGACCCACCATCTCACTTATACCAGGCTACAGGATAAATAATTAATAGGTGGCTAGCTCAGAGGCGGAACGCAAAGTGGTTAATGCAAAATCTCTTCCAGCAGTCAGCTTGACCATTGTTCAATGTGCTTTTTTGGGCTTATTTTTGCTGAAAACTTCAGATATCCATTATTTTTTCATACCTTGTGCAACTTTAAGATTTTGCGTGCGGTAGGCAGGCACTTCAATTGTTGTGAGAGACGGACGAGAAGTACGCTAGACAACATCAACAAATATTTTTGAATAATAGGTTTAAATCAAGTTGAAGCAAGTATAACAGCAATTCCGGTGACCATACTATGAACCCAAAGCCATTTCCAACACCTCCAGCACTTGCTCTTTGGTAGTCAATGGTACAGCATTTGTGGGTAACCATCTGTCCTTTAAACAATTATCCGCCAGTGCGTCCAACCTTTCCCTACCCACGCCCACGTCTTTCAAAGTCTTCGGCATACCAAGCTCGCTCACTATCGCACCTACCGCATCGCCTGCATCGGCGGTTTCTTCTTTCAATCCGCTCCTCTCGAGTACATCTCTAACGGTCGCCTCCCCCCACAAAACCCTCAGCACCTTTTTCTGGCCTTCAACAACACGCTCGTCATTGCTACCATGCTTCGCATTATACTTCAACACAGGCGGCAACATAATACAGCTCGTCTCACCATGGCCAACACCAAGTGGACCCAATTGATGTCCGATTCCATGGCTCCCGCCCATTGGGATTGCTCTGCCAAGTGCTTTCATTGCTTCTACTACACCCCACATTTCCTTCAGTCTCGCCTCCTCATTCTTTGGATCTTTCTTGGTGATCAACAAATTCGGCACAAGTAATCTCAATCCACTCGAAAACTCATCGTCGCTTTCGGCGCAAACATTCTTATCAAGTGAGCACAGTCCTTCGACACAATGATCTACGGCCCGAAGTCCTGTGCTAAGCCAAATATGCTGAGGAGTCGAGATACATAGAGATGGAGAGAGAATAATAAGAGATGAACTCATGGATGGGTGACTGAAAGATACTTTCTGATGCGTTAAATTATTGGTTGCGCCAGCAAAAGGAGAGTATTCCCCGCCGGAAAGGGACGTTGGTATGTTTATTACGGGAACTTGACATGACCTTAGATTCGGCGTCTTGGCTTCTGCTGAGAGGGAGTAGAGTCCATCACGGGTAGACACATTGTTTGCCAACGCCTGATTAAATGTCAGATGTTGTGCATGGCTTCTTTAAGATGTGGGGATTCGGTATCAGGGGCAATTGCTGAAAATCACAATCAACTCTCCCAGTCTTTGTGGGTTTGTGGTGTTGTGGAAATGTAGTCGCAGTTATCATATCAGCTGGGAATAACATACAAACGAAATGACTTTTGCTCCATCAGTAAGTGATCCAGCACCAAGTGTAACAATGATATCTGCCTCTTTCTCTCGCATATCATGTACGATCTCCAGAATATCATCCCATGGGGTATGCGGCTTGATCCCATACCGCACGCCGACAACTAGATCACCCAGGCGTTCCTGTAGAGAGGTGAAGTTTGATGTTCTGCTAATAGACTTCGATACAATTATGTAGACCCTTGAGGCGTGGAACGTGTTTCTGATATGGTGGGCACATGCATCAGGAAAGGGGATGCCGGTTGAGATGTGGGGCTTCGGTTTTGGAGGAAATGCCGGGACGTAGGTCTCGTTGGGAGCTGCCATTTGGTTGAACTTTCTAGCCGTATGGAGTGAGAAATAAAGTTATCTTTACGAAGATATAATCTAGAGAGTCGAGGACGACGATAATCTTTGCCGCCGCATTGTTCAAGACTCTATGTGGATCCAAACAATGATATGATATTGGGATTATTTATTGATTAGTAAGCAATCAACTACCGTCGAATTACCGACCTCTGAAAAAATCCTCGACGTTAACGTCCCTGCCCTTAAGAAATATAATATCCTTCGAGCTCCTATGCAACGACTTGATTTTTAGGAAATCTGATATTGGTTATAGAGCTATATCCACTTATTTAATGATAAGCAGTAAATGATTGTTGCATTTTTCACGAGTTCTCTCCAAAAACACTAAACTCTGGAACACCATGACCCTGGACAAAACACATACAATGACCTAGATGCTCTTCCCCTCTGGGGACCATTGGTTGATATTAAGAGAGAGTTTAAGGTGGAAGAAGTCTAGTGGCTCTTCCGGGGATAGGAACGCAATGTACTGCTTATAATAGCCTGCACCTTACTAGTCTACGGCGCGAAGCTTGATGACCGCTGGTATACTCAAATGGCCCTTTCAAGCGGAATCCTATTGAAATTCATCATAAATATATTTGGAAATCCCCTTGGAACGTTGGCCATGAGTCCTTTTAGGCAGATGAAAATGCGGATATTGCACCAGCTATGTTGACCTCCAACTCGAAGGTAGCGACACATAACTTTACTACGTCAGCCAGACGATAATGAGTTGCAGCTGTGAGTACTGATGGCCCAGAAGTACCAGTGTCTGTTTAAGTATGTTCCTAAAACTACTCATAGGACGAGAAATACTCAGGACTGCACCTTTTGTTGCACATCTGCTCCGGGATGTATGGACTAGCAGGAAGCTAGATTTTTAAGCCATGTTCTATTGGACGTCTATATCTGGTTATGTCATGTAATCAAGGGCTAGTGTTCTCACTTATATTTTGTTGCACGTCTTTGCAAGGATGCATGGATTAGTAAGAAGCTAAAATGCTTCTATTGTGTTTTATTACACGTTTGTCTCCGGCTACGTGATCTAATTCACTGCTCACTCTTCTCACTAGTATTCGTTGCACATCTGCACTGGGGTGTCCGTCTTAACAGGAGTCTAAGATTCTTTAGCCATCTTATGTTGCACGTCTGTACCAGCATATGCATGGAGCCCAAAGGCTAATATTTTCTACCCGTGTTATGTTGCATGTCTGTACTGGGATGCACAGACAGTCGAAAGGCTTAAGTTCTCATGTCATGTTCTTTTTCATATCTATAATGGAATGCACAGACAGTCCAAAGGGATTAAGTTGCCAAGTCATATCCTGTTGCATATCTGCACTGGGATGCACAGACAGTCCAATGGATTAAGCTCCTATGCTGTGTTGTAAATCTTTCCTTGATCTAAAATATGCTGAGATTTCACAGTTTAGCCCAGGAAGGCTCAGACGATGCGGCCATAGTAATGTAGATCTTTTCTGAAATCCATTCCTTGCCAGAGGCTTCTACCCCCGTGATTGTTCTTAGCTTTTACACATCAGTATCGTGTTGCACATCTGTGTGAACCTACGGGGATTCTCCCTCTTGAAATTGTAGTAAAGGTCACGATATGGGGCGCTGTCCCAATAAATAGTAGCGTTCCTACTCACCACTGTCGAACCCGAAAAAATGCTCACAAATCGACGATGGCACTACAGTGAGAGCAAAACGAACCAATGTATTTCCATTGTTGAAAGAAAGTCTTGAACCTCCTTCGGCGTTCTAGGTGAAAGTTGATTTCGCAAGCACTTGTGTATGCATGAAATCACAATCTCGAACGCCAGCAATGCTCGCGTTGAAGCCTGAGATAGCCGATGCCTTATTTGGAGGTAGTGGGCATTGATTTACGATGCGAAGTGGAGAACATCGAGGACACCATCTTAGATGTAGATGTACTTATTTGTTGACTATCGACCGCCGTGCAAGCATCAATCGAAAAATTTCCTTAAATTTCTGCTCTAGTGTGGCAAGGGGGAAACCCGAGTACCCTAATTCAAAATTTCAAATTCGATGACTATAAGGCCATGAAGCAGACAATTTTTAGCCAGCTACAAGTGGCTCAGAGTTAGAGGTGTTCCGCGTAGAGTTTGGAGTTGTACAGTTTGATGCGAGAGAAATATTGAAGGGTAAAGGTTTACTTTCTTCAAGCACTAGTTTAGTATGAGTCGGCTTTTTCTACACTAAACTTTCAATATGTTTGATGATACCTACACAGGTGGCGAAACCCAATTGCTAGTAAATTTCTGACTCGCAAAACCTAAATCCGAAACGTTCAATATGTTCACTATGCACAATAATCATCAGAATCTACATTACAAAAATTTTCATAGTTCTTTCGTTAAGAAATTACCGTGATCGCTTATTAAATAAAGTCCTCAGTCCGGATGGTGTTTTTGCATCGCAGAGTTTGTTAATGAGGAGTAAGAAAGATTATTCTTAGATAATCAATTGGTAGAATCCAGGGAACATGAGCAAAATAGAGTGTGAATCATATAGTTAGTGGAAATAAAGAACCCATCAAATTGCTATGAGGACCAAAAGCCGGCTCTAGACCACGTCAAAAACCGTTTAATGTAGATCAATCTGAAAAGTTGACGCCATTATTGAAGTTAGTAGCCTTCGGCAAATTTTTGTACATCATACCCCGGTACTGGTTGCGCGCTTAGAAAAGACATGAGTCGGGGCAAGCGCTACCGAGGAAAAAAAGGAGAGTAGTGCTCAAGCTTTTAATCCCAAACGGTAAGAGCAGATAACCATATGATGACTCTTATTTGCAGGTTTGACGTTCGACTTCTGTCCAGTTTTCCTATTACATCTCTGATCCTCGAATATACTTTACATTAATGAATCTTAGGTAAAGATTTGAAGTTGGTTCCTACTCCGGCCTTTCTGCTATGCCTCCTGCAGGTTAATTCTCAACCTGAGACAGTGATTTACCATTCTCCTGCCTCTCTCAGCTGTGTTAGTATCAGTTTCCTTGAATGTTTGATCTTTAGAGCTTGCCTTTCAGTTTTAGTCTTACTTTTGATTCTCTATAAACGATGCATTTCCTTCCTCCCTCCTGCTCTTCAGTTTCCTCTCACAAACATTCTTCACATTCTTCATATCCCATACATATTCACCCACTTTAGAAGCAATACACTTGTAATTGATTCTATCTATCTACCTTGACATACTTATCCTCTAGCTATTCGATATTCGAGAATACTCATTCGAAGTATTCAATAATTTATCTTCAATAATTTATTCATTTACGTAAGTTTCCCTCATTATCCTGTCCCATCCACCAACACTTAGTCGGTCCATTTTTCTTAATTTCCTGAGCACTTAACTTCGGCACTGAAGGGAGGCTATTTTACAATACGTACTCAATTCACCGTGATCTCATACGAAGCAAGGCGTTATCTGTAGTAGTTGAGATTGCATCCAATAACAAGGATTCAAACATAGCTAGACACATATAATATTAACAATGTCGTCTTCGAACGTTTCCGGACTTTGCTTGCAAAAGCAAAAGCAACAAGAATATCAAGATGATATTGAAGTGGAGGATACGATTGTATCACCACTTGTGGAGGGCAGCTCGTGAGTACACCCATCGATGCGTTCACTCGCACCCCTCCCCTCCACCTTGAGTTCATTCTCTTGCGTGACAGGCTTGACTAATTCAACGTAGCGAGGCAGCTTGTGCCTTCGAAGATGTCCCACACGAAATCTTCGCGATGATCATGACCAGACTTGATCCCATCTCTCAAATCTGCTTCTCGTTGACCGGGTCCCGCTTCCGACAAATATTTAAGGGCCTCGCAGCTTTCGACCAATATCTGCTTAGCCATGGCGATCGATGCTTTCGCGCCTTTAGATGCTACTCTGCACGCCTCTCCGTGCCTTTGAGCATCCAAGTATCCGAATGCGAGGAATACATCTACGATCTGGACTCGGGATGTAAAAACTCCATGCCATTTGACTATGATTCAGTGGAATGGGGTCCCACCCTCGCAGACTATCTGTGGGACGAGTCATTTTTCTGGAGCGGCGGTGCAAAATGGTGCCACGAATGCTACAGAATTTTGCCGCCCACAAGTTGGGACCAGTGTGAGTTTGAGAAGGAGTTTTGGGACCACGTTGAGTCGCCATCCGTGTGGAAGGAGGAGCCTCACAAATTGATCACCAACCTCCTTGCCCGCGCTCTTATCTGCGGAGTTGAAAGAGGTAGCGAGGATTACGCTAAAGTTAGTAATCCTGCAGGGTTTCTTCAACAGATCCTGGCGGTTGATGAGGCTACCGTATATCAGTCTCGAGGAAATGATATTGATCATAGTCTCTGCACGAAGTGCAGAATCAAGAGTATCGTTACTGATAACGGTAGGAGGCAAGAGGCATGGACAGGGGAGGACCAGGGCGGTGAGGCTCCTTGGAAACAGGCGGATGGAGTCGCCATGAACGGGGTGCGAAGGCTAATCTTGGAGTCGCATGTAAATGCGGATTTTTTGAGCTTTGGGCAGCCCAATGGCTGGATGTTTTTTGTGCTGTGGAAGGATGTTTTGCGGGAATGTGGGCTTTTTGTTAAGGAGTATGAGAGGGTAGACCTGTTGCGTCGCAGAAGCCTCAGCTTGGAGGAGATATACGGCGGCAACTGGTAGGAGGTCGTCGGTAATCATCTTAATATCTGGGATGCAGCTGATAACTTTCAATTCAGAAAAAAAAAAAATAAATAAATAAAAAAACATAAAAAACCCAAAAAAAATAGAAAAAAATTGAAAAAAAATAAAAATAAAAATAACGAAAGATTCTTTTTTAAAAAAAATTCATATAATTTTAGTTTATCATATTAGTCAATCTAGCTGAAGAAAAGCCATACATGTAGCTCATATTGTAAAAGAGTGGTCAAGATACGTACATCCTGATAGTATATTGTAAAGGAGTGTAAAAAAAGAAGACTGAATAGATTACATTGTAATTAATTACTTATGAAGAAAATAAGTTTTATAATAGATTTGAGATTGTTGTAATATAAGGTATCAAAGTAATATATAAAAGATTGATTGATTGTTTATAGAAAGGAGGGAGCGAAAGCCTTTCCTTATATCTAAATATAGAAGGTTATATGATTAAGCTTATCGAAAACCTCTATATATATGACCAGCAATTCCAACTTTCTCACAATATACTCCTGATGATTATTTACCATAGGAAGGAAAGAATGATGGAAGCTCACAGTCGACACCCCTAGTGCAGATATCCTTTTAGCATGCATCTCCATAGTATTAATGTACCTCTTGTTCAGTTCTTAGTTATCGCTACTGCCCACACTCATGCAAATTCAAGTGACGTCTAATATAAATAATCCTCCGTGAGACAGCTTGTCAGGAGCTCGGTAGTCCGCCCCTTAGCGTTCCACCTCTAAAGTTTCTTTTGCTACGAATTTCAGTCGATAGTTATTGTTTCCTCATTTCTTTCAGTGCAAATATATGAACGATAGTTGTAAGCGAATAATAAATAGATTGTAAGATTACACCATGAAAAGTGTAAGTGCTGAGTAAATTAGGGAAGAATAATAAAGCATTTGCATTTACATCCGGCAAGCTATCAATGCTATAGAAGATTTGCTTCTTCATTCGCTGATGTAACACGAATGTGGGAAATTATATGGAATTGAGACCGAAGCTTTGAAGCTACCACCCCCATTGTGTTCCGGCCTCCGGGTGTTCCATATTGTTCATACAGAAAGTACATACACAAGATTCTGGGATGAACGTTAAACTGGGAAGCTGGCGAAGATACCTAACTCATTCAACAAACTCAAGGTTTTTCTCATAATCAAATTGAGAAGATATGCTAAAATCCAGTACGGGCAACTTTCTCCGCCCAACACAATCTCTCGCACTCGGGATCATTTGACGCCATCTTGCACCTCGCTCGGATGCAACTCTCCAAAATAAAAATAACTGTCATGAAAAGCCTAACCGAAGGCGTCTAGTATTCCGGTTCCTGCACTCTCAAATACATCTGCTTTGAAGATATATGTGAAGATGCTACTAAGGCCAAAAACGACGTGACATGGCTGGATAAAAATCATGGAATATTGTAGGTGGCGCCTATCTTTATGCTAGGATAAAATCGTGCGTTGTGCAGTATAATAGATGTGGTACTATTAATATCTGAACGTTTATATTAACCATTACAGGAAATTCCATAGGGTGTATGAAGATAAAAGGGTTTTTCTTTCTTTTCCTCAACTTAGCTTTCCTCGTTTCATCTATCCCTTTCCTCCCCTCTTTCCTTTCCCATTCATTTCCCTTCCATCTCCCCATTATCTTTTTCTTTCCCCTCACCCCAAAAAATATAACTAACCTTCACCTCCTCCACTCCCTTCATTGCTTCCTTCCTCATCCAATATAAATACAAAACAACCAGCAGGTGAACCCACGTATCAAAAACACAATGACCATCCATCAACAGCCATCAACGTACATATCAACAACAACAAACCCACCCAATACCACAGTATCACGCTATAAATCAATCCTAACTACCCCGGGGCGGATACATTCACATCCACATCTACCTATAGCTATACCTACAACCAAAAATTCGAACTAAGGCTTACCATAACAAAATCATGCATCCGTACACGTACCACGCATCAGATATATCTTGTATATTGAGGATTACTAGGTAGATATAACAGAGCTGAACCAACAAACCTGAATTATAAACTCAGGATATCCATATTATTCTAGATAAATTCATTCTTGATACAGTAAGATTTAGACATATAATAAATATAAGAATTGATATATAAATTATAAAATAAAATGAAATGAGATGTGTTTTTATTCATTTTGTTTTGAAGGCATGAAAATAAAAGGGATGAGATACTAAATGAGTACTAGGTATATTGTTCGTTTCTTAGATGTATAATTATAAAAATTCATCCCTGGCGAGTTTGAGACGTAGATACCCTGTGAGTATAGAGGAAGGAGCTCTTCGTTCTTTTCTCTTTACGAGTACCCGTTATAATAAGCTTAAGCTTAAGTATAACGCTAATAGATATTTTGTTTTCCATATAGGTTAAGTGAGTAAAACTTTACATACTTCCATCCAGAAATTCTTCATTCAGGACCCTTTTTCTTCCACTAGGAATCTACGAGACCAAAAAAAAAGACAGAGGAAAGAACGATCAAAGAAAGAAATACGACACACCCGAAATCGATCCACGAACTTCATAAATTAGATTGTACTATATACCAATACCCTACAAAAATTCTCATTAATTATTCCCCCTCGCTCGCTAGTAATGGTGACTCAAAGCAATTAAGTAATCAAATAATCAGATAATCAACCAACCATTCAATCATAGAACCCTCACCCTCATCCTCATTAATTCCCACCTCACTAAATCACACTCAACATCGCATCCTCAACTCTCCCTGCATTTCCTTCCCTTTCCTTCGCAACTCCAATCCCCTATTCCCACCCAACTTCCACTTACAAAAACCCCATCACCACCGCCCCAACACCCCCAAGAACACCCACCAACCCACTAATCCCCCTCTCCCCAACCCCACTACTCTTATCACTACTCTCCGCCCCTGACGCACTAGCCGTGGACGTCTTACTCCCACTTCCGTTCATAGTACTCGCTCTCGTCGTCGTACCCGTCGCACCTGCACCCGCATTCGCACCTACACCTGTAGGTCCGGATCCACCCGCCGCAGTAGCAGTAGCGGACGTAGGCCAATCTTTCGAGATAGCTAATGAGGAGGTAGATGTATAGATCGAGGCATTATTACAGTAAGTTTGTTTATTAGATAGAGCGCCCGCGTAGCCTGCGTCGTTGGGACATTGGTTGTAGCATCTGGGAATGGGGAAGAGGATTAGTATAGTGAAAGGGGATTTGATGGAGAAAGGAGAGTAAGGAATAAGAGACACACGTCAAAACTGCATTCCAACTCGTGCACAAACAAGAATAATCAGTAGATTGACAGGCCTGAGCAATGGCCGTCGTAGAACTTAAACAAGCATCTAGAACATTTTGTCCAAGACAAGCACTAGAAGAGCCGCCTGTAGGGGCAACAGGTGTTGTCGCAGCTGTTGTTTGAGCGGCGGTATAGGAAACTAGGACTGAGAGAGGAAGAAGAGCTTTTGCAGTTGAGAAATGCATTTCGAGGTTGAGATTGAGATTGGATTTGTGTAGCGTATGGTATAGTATTGTGGGAATTTGAATAAATGCAAAGAACTTGCAAATAAAATAGATGTACGAGTAAGTACTACCACGTATGTAGATACTATACGAGAATGAAACGATGCAGTATATGCGCGTGCCTAGTCTGTATAACTTCGCAAAGCCAAGCGAAAGTGATTCGATAATCAATCAATCAATAAATCAAATGGATGATAAAAAATAAAATAAAATCAGAGATCTAAACAAGAAATTTTCAACAAACGCGAATGAATATCCAAAATATATATACTCTGAATCCCCTTGGTCCTCACCCGTCCAACAGCCACCAAATATGTTCGTTTCTACAGCAAGCCAGCCACTCAGCCAACCAGCCAAGCCATTCCATTCCATTCCAATCAACACAATACAATACAATACAATTAATTCCAACGCGAATAATTCCCCGGACAACCAATTCAATATATCACATACATACAGCCATACTGCCATACAGCCATGCCTCATTGAATCATTAAATGAATCCAAACTTGATCATGACTAGCAGCTCTCGAACGCATAAAACAATTCATTAAAACACCCCAACGCCCCTCTTCGTATATGTATCAACATCCAAATATGTCCGAGGTACCAAGACAGAAATATGCATGGCATACTCCAAACTCCAAACTCCAAACTCCAAACTCCAAACTCCATACGCCATACTCCATACTTCACATCGTACAACGAGGGGGAAAATACATATGGTTGCTCGGCGAACGTAAACTTTGTGTACCTAGGTAGACAGGAATATTATAAGAAGCGTTTTGGAAATAGAAATAAAAAAGAAATCTATAAATATCTATCTATGGGGGTGATATGATGTATGACCTGAGAAAATAAAAGATCGATCCGAGATCAGTAAGAGTCTTGTAATGAGTATTAATAAATGAAAAGAAAATACTACCGGAATCCTAACCCCGCACCACTCACCACCCACCACTCACCACTCACCACTCATCACTCACCCTAACATATACCACAACCACGCTATCTATCCTATCTACCATTCTATCACTCCATCATTCCATCAATCACCCTACCCCCTTTTAACTCCCACCCAACTTCTATAAACTACAATATAGTTCATCCCATTCATCCCATTCATCCCTTCAAACCCTCCCTTCAACCCTTCCTTTCAACTTCTCCCTTCTACCCGTCCCACCGATTCTCCGTCACGCATCAATCTTTGTCTTCCCAGCATTTACATGCCTATCTATATACCTACCTGCCTACCAAATAGACTCATTCACTCATTTATTCATTCACCCATCCATCCACCCATCCATCCATCCATCCATCCATCCATTCCCCCATACCCCCATTCAATACACTTAAACATAGCACATCAAAAAACCACCAAGAGCAACTTATCACCCACATAGAACAATTCTTCTTTCTAATGTCGGTACATTCTAGTACACTACCCTACTAATTACAAGATCATCGGATACTCTGAGCTGGATTTGGTTTTCTTTCGATTATTGTATCAATCGTTACAATGCATTTCCTAATGAGACGTCGAACCTTGAAACCCGCCATTTATTCCGAATAATTCATACCTCCAAATCCGTTCCAGGTAATTTAAAAGTTGAGAAACCTGGACCTCCCTCAGCTTGTATAGAAAAATAACAAACACCTTGTGGAACCAATGAAATCCTTCCATAACATCAATCACTCCTGTCCGAATCCCATCGTCTCTTCTACTGCCATCGTCAATTTCGTTTGCAACTGCTCGAGGGTTTTGTAAGGTGGAAGATCCAGTCGGTTGAAACTAAAGAGTGTGATTAGTACATGTAAAACTGAAGGTATTACGACCAGCTTACCATGTGTGAGATTTTGGTAGATTATTGGGCTCTCCTTGCTTTTCAATTGTAAATCTCCTCGGTCCATCACTACCCTGAAGATCCTTGAATCCATTGACGGGAATACGAGATGTACCAGTTGCAAATTGAAGAAGGCGGGATTTTTGTTCTCCATCCCAGCTTCGGATTGTTTGCCAGAAAAACTTAATAACCTCATCGGATTCCGTATATCCTCTGTAATCTGTGTGCTTCTTCCAGTCATCAACATCAATTTCCGCAATACCGCCAATCAATAACTCAAGTTCTCTTTCATCAAAAACGTTAACAAGTTCGGCTGGAATTAGCTCGTGGAAGCCATTAATGAAAGCTTGAAATTGCTCATCAATTCGCTTTTGAATCCTCCATTTTACCATCAAATCAACATACTCCTTTTTGTTTTCATCTGTGACTTCAATATCTCTTCCACCTGGTTTAAGATCTTCGACATTTGTAACACCGAATCGCTCATCTTCTGTGGAAAACGTCTGGTCTAAAACACCTTCAATTGGATTATCCAACATCCATTGAAGACTTCGATGGAAATCGGCATCAACACCCTCCATATCTTGAAGGGAGACTGCCTTACTAAGCATCATTTTATATAGGGCACCGATGAAAAATGCATCCAAGAATCGACGGTGGAAGATGGCCAAACCGACCACTCTACCAATAAATTTGAAGTAGTTGAGATGTTCCGGGTTAATGCCAGAGTGAGGGTTGATTTGAAGGGTATAGTTGTCGTGAGCAGAGTATTCGAATAAGCAATAGAAAGGGTTGAACATTTCATGGGAAAGAAGGAAAAAGAATTCTCTTGATAATCCACCATAATCGAGACCATCTTCTCCATCAAATTTAATCATAAGACGTTTCTTTAAATCGGTGGCAGATTGACGCATAATTTCAGCGTAGGAGTCCTCAAAAATATGTGATCTTCGAATCTTGACATGACATTGACCGGAGAGAATGCGTAACGCTGGTTGAGAACGGAAGTAAATTAGCTTCCTTCTGAAATCACGTTTGTACTGCGGCACGTTCTGATCCAGCGAAGATGGTAATCGAGGATCGTCCCATGTAGTGGTCTTGGTGTTGTGGTCCACAAAGTATACTCTTGCAGTGTTGGTTAGTCTCATTTCCCAACCACTTGGTAGAGGGCCAAGTTGTGAAACTGGTTGTTGCTGAATGGTATTATTGGCATTTTGACCACCATACATGCGGATGTATTGTTGACGTCGAGGATCCACCCAAGTCGTAGTTCGTGTGTTGTGATCCACGAAATAAGGACGGCCTTCTGGGGTATGTCTCTGTTCCCAGAGGGGTGGAAGCTCTCCTGTTCCTGCAGTTGTAGCGCCAGTAGCCATCATCGTAGTCGCAGTTGCCGTGCTAGTGCCATTGGCTTGTTGCTGGGCCAAGCTTGGCGAACTAGCACCAGTACGATCTTCAGGTAAAGTACGATTTTGATGTCTTTGGCGCTCCACCTGGGTATTAGCATTTCTCTCGTCCTGTCTCGTCTCCGTCGTCCCCGATGCAGATGGTCGATTCCAACTTGTAGATCTTGTGTTGTGGTCGACATAATAAGTTCGTCCCAAGTTATCTTCACGCCTTTCCCAACCAGCTGGCAATCTACCCTGAGCATCCTCGAAAGAGCTTAACCCATTTCGGTGACCTGCTCCTCCACTGGTCGCAGGAGCGTTGCTTCCTCCGCTGCCGGCAGCGGGTGCATGACCGGGTGTCGGTCCGCTGGAGAGGGCTCCATTAGCCATAACGACTCCCTGTGGTTGCGGGGTATGGGGAGCCGGCGAAGATGAAGGGTTCGAGAAATTGGAAACGGAGCCGGTTGGAGTGTGGGCTGAAGGCCGATTGCTTGAGGATGAATGGCCGTTGGTGGGCGGGGCGAGGCTACCTCCTCTTGGAGGGGTATCTAAATTGGTAGAAAGATTTATAATAAGTTTTCCGTGTACCACAAGATTATCTGTCGACTTCTTCAGGTCCCGGGTGAGCATTTCTGTGTGATTCTATTGTAAGCGTCTGAACGTGAATGGTATTAAGAGTACCATCATGACTCACGATCTTGAGGCGATGAAAAATCGACGACATCTCCAACGCGAACATTTATTACTCCCAAAAAACCTTGGTCCTTCTTCTTGAACTTCTTCTGATCAAATATCTGCACGGCCAATATACTATCTTCGTTCGCACGCCTAAAATCAAATTAGTCCAATTTCTTTCCTGCAGAGGAAGTTTTATATTTACAAGTCGAAGATTTCGTTCCAGTATGGATTGAGGGTCCTTTTGATAACAGACGTGGTCTTGGTCTGCTCGCCACTCAATGTCGCAACTGCAAAAGGGTCCGGAAATCCTGTGACACATTATTAGAAAGGTTGTCCTCCGCAGGGAATTAGTATTCGTACTAAAAACATCACGCTTGTATAAACCGTCGGCAGCAATTACTATTGATGATTAGTATATTTAATGATACTCAATTCCCAAGTTTAAGCCTACTAGTTAATCGCAGATTGGGTTGCCTATAGATGTGTCAGTTGTGTTTCTTTTCCTGTATGATCGAGTTTGAAACATACGCTGGAAGACTTGAGTCCACTCTGCTATTGTTGGCCATGGTGAAGGTTCGCCAGAGATGGCGGTGTTGTGTATTGGGACGTCAATGATAGATAATGGTAGGAAAGTAGCGCAGAACACCTTCTAAGTTCCTGGGGTTTCAAGGTTGGCCGTGGGTGGAATCTTTGCGCTTCCGTTGATTTGGGGCTGTGTTCAAAAGAGCTGTAGAAGCCGCCTTACACCAAACTGTGATTGTTACAGTTTCTGGGGTTATCGTTATCGAGTCAAGAATTCGTGAGGCATGAAGGCATGATAATGAAAATGATATTCGTAAAGGGGGGTTCAGTCTAATGCTTTTGAAGAGGAATGGAGTTCTGATAAACCCAAATGTCAAGGCGGCACAGAATGTCCCCGCTAATGATAATTGAGCCCGATTTGTAAGGCCTTAATCGACAATTTTCTATTTTTATACTCACGTCATACAGAGATAATTGTTTTCGACTATATCATGGAAAATGGCATATATAACATTTAAAGGATTCATAGAGTTGTAAAATTCATAAGATTGAAATTCTGTCTGGATCTTACCAGAATGTGAATCCACGACTTGATTGCAACAATGAACTAAAGTAATGTGAGTGGATAGTCTTCGTTTTGGTACCACAAAGCATTTTTCAAATCAGAGGTGATTTATTTAGGGATTTGATAGCATGGCAATTATTGTAGCAGGCCATGGAAAGAATGCGCAGGGAATGAAAGCATATCTTGGTCCACGCCACGATAGAAATGCCAATACTGATTAGAAAGCAGGCGAAAGTAAGGGCATGCGAACACTGAATCACAATTAGGAACCATCACTTGTACAATCATATTCATAATATAACCTTGAATTCTGCTATTGGAGAATTATAGTAGAAGATCATAGTGATAATCCAGGAAATTCAAATGGAGAATCCAAAGAAGATCATATGCTTCAGATAAACGCCGTGGTATTCTCGTGAACGAATGCTTTTCGAATGAATCCTTAAAAGTCCAGAAACGAAATCTCCCCAAATCCACATATTTAGTGCCATCATCTTCAGCAATCCTCCCCATCTCATCATATGCTAGAGTCAAGACAACTCAGGCAAAATTGTCACATCCTTAGTATGGTGTGAAACCTCTACCACGATTACCTCTGTAACCTCCACGGTATCCTCCACGAGGGGAATAGCCGCCACCACGACCGCCACCAAAAAAGCCACCACGGCCTCTACCGCCTCCTCGGCCACCACGGCCACGCTGCATACCAGGGACATTAGTGCGCTTAGGAACAACCTGTATTACGATGAGCTTGAAGTCCTGGCAAATGTGTAGAAAAAAGGACGTACCTTAAGGTTGCGACCCTTGAAGACACTCTCATTGAGCACCAAAGCTTGTGCAACAAGACTTGGTTCAACAAACTCAACATACGCATACCTGCATAAACCTAGATTAGCATCCTTCTCTTGCCAGGTAGCGTTGATTACAATGACACTCGACAGAATTCGTCGAGGTATTAAGGAGCCAAATTTCGTAGAACGCACCCCTTAGGATGACCCGTGAACTTGTCAAGCAAGATTGTTACACGGTTAATAGATCCGCAACTCTGGAAGTGAGCTTGAATATCTTCTGGCGAAGCAGAATAATCGACATTTCCAACAAAGATACTGCGACTATCGATGTCTTCCTTATCTTCTCTAAGATCGGTGCTTTGTTGATCAAGGGTTGCCTGCATTTCTCTAAGCTTGGCTGCTTCCTCCTCCATCTCTGCGACTCGACGCTTCATGGCCGAGATCTCTTCCTAAGGCAACTGTCAACTGTTTGTTCCCAATGCAGGATCTTTCACTTTTTAAACCTACCTCATCATTATTATCATCATCGCCAGCCATAACCTGATCTTGAGGCTTTGGGTCCGTGTCTGCCATGATTTATTTAATTGTAGTTATATTGTTGCAGTTGTAAAATATTGTAAAGTAATTGAACCGGTGGGTATTTGAGGACAATCAAAGGGAATTGTTGATGAAAAAATAGGAGATTGCGATTCTGGAAGAAATCTTTATTAGCAAAAATCTAAAAAAAAACCGTGAGCTAGCCTTTGAAGATTGCGCAATCTTATCACGGAAAGGATTGGAAAGTGAATTGATCTGTTAGCATGATTTTTTAGGTATTCATCTCAACCTATTGCAGGGCAATTCTCGAATGTTGCAGAGGGTGGATGAATATTATGAAATATTGAGCCGTGTAAAAGATTGAAAGGGTATCGACAAAGATAAAGACTCATAGAGAATAACTCACCTAGAACGCTGATCGAATTGTCAAAGAATACAGAGTGCAAAAAGTTGTGGATGGAAAAATTGATTGATTGATATTGAGGTTATTCACAGTTGAATCACACAAGGCTACCAAACACATGTCTACAGCTCGGTTGCTGCCGTCTTTGGTACGCTTAGATAGTTCGGCTATGTGAATGAATACCTTAAGGCTTAAGCTAGGCGGATAAGCAATGCCAAGTTGAATATTCACTTCCAACAAGTCAAGGTATACATCATGCCAAAATCATCAAGGCCATTTCAAAGAATATCAATGAAATCAATATCATACTATGCTATACTATCATTCCCCTACCCAGCTAACAATCAGCTAAACCGCAAAAAGGATGGTACAGCAGCTGGAGCTTGCTTTCTACTATGGATACCTCACGATAAGAACTGCGCATGTACCACAACCATACCTCAAATACTGCAAAATCCCATCGCGTTCTGGGTATCTGAAGCTGTGAAATATATCCTCTCGGGCTTGCAGATAAGTTCTTTTAACCAACCAGACTTTTCCATGCTTACGATAAGGGCTATTTGAATTCTACCCAGACTCTCAACTCAAACATCAGAAAATCGCAGCATTATTGCGCAAAGGAAGCCGACAGAATCAATCCCCCTAAACTTGGAAGAAACATCAAATAAACCCATCAACTATTATCCAACCTCATTGAAATGTCCCGACGCAACTCAGACATTTCCGAACATGCTCCTCTAATCCGCGCCTCGTCCCAACCCATATCCATAACCTCTGAACTCCCCTATCACCACACTCCTCGTCTCTCCTTTTCTCGGCGACTCTCAAATGGCTATCGAAAGTCTCGAGGTTATGTGAGAAGCTTCTTATCCACTCGCGGTCAACATTACACCGTTCTTCTACTCGTCGCATGCGATTTAATTGGTATTTTCGCAGATATCGTTATAAATCTCTATCAATGTGATAATGATAAGGAAGGCAAGACCGATCCAATCTGGAATGAGGTGAGAGTTGGTTTGGGAATCGCTGGATTGGTATTCAGTTGTTTGTTCATGTTGGAATTGATTGCTAGCGTTTGGGCTTTTGGTTGGAGGTGCGTATTTTCTATCATTTTACACTGTTTGGATATAGGGATATATACGGAGGTGTAAAGGGGCTTAGACGGTGTGCAAATCACTGAAAAGTCTGGCTGGAAAACCGCTTTCTTTAAGGGACTTAGTTGATCCCCCTCAGCAAACTACGACGCCAATCTTCCATTCCACATGTCCAAATGCTATCTTCCTGAGTCTTTCCTTGCATCTTCTTTTATGTGTTACTATTTGTTTCACCTTAAGTCGTTCTCTAGGATTTTATACTCCTCTGTGGATGTCGTCACCTAAGCTAACAAATCATCCTCAGCTATTTCCGCAGTAAATTCCACTGCTTTGATGCCACTGTTATTGTTGCAGGGTTCGTCGGTATGTACCAATTTCACATCTCATTCAAACTCATTGTACCATTACATCCCTATTCCACATTCCACCTGACCTCCCCCAACTAACCCTCTTTCCAAATAGTCGATGTACTACTCCACGGTATTGTTGAAGAAGTCGCCTCCCTTGTGATCGTCCTCCGTCTCTGGCGTTTCTTCAAAATCATCGAAGAGTTCAGCGTAGGCGCCCAGGAACAAATGGATGTACTGGAAGAAAGAATTGAACAGCTTGAGATGGAAAACAAACAGTTGAAGAAAGAGCTCAGAAAGAGAAATGGTGGTGATAGTGATGAGGATTTGGAGAATGGAGAAAGAACAAGATAATAGGAATATTTTAATGATAGAATGAATGATGATGATGAAGTAGAAATGAAGATGAATGTATGTATGTATACATTGAATTGAATTGTAAGTATATCTCAGAGCAGACCATTCCCAGACTAAGAAGAAATACCTCTTTTCCCTCCTTCCCTTTGTCTTGATATATCCAAACCCAAAATTTACATTTTCATAAATAACCTACCTACCTAGCATTAATCTCACAGTGACATACACGACGTTAGAATTTACATCACAATCAAAATCAATCAGTCAGTCAGTCTAGTACCAGCCAGTACCTCCCTACCTAGTATTAATCACTATTTCATACTAATAATCGTACTATCATCCTAATCCTAATCCCAATCAACAATATCTAATCTAAATACATACCTACCCGAGATGCTTTCACAGCTGTATACTTAACGAACTACCTAGTACCTACCCATCTATATAAACAAGAAAAAGTTTCACAATTGTTATAAATGTCATTGAGGTTAGGTTAGGTTAGATTAGATTGTGAGATTTATCTTCTTCTTTAGATTAGTTGTTTGGTATTGTGATGTTGGATTTGGATTTGGATTTGGATGTGATTTGTGATATGTGATATGTAGTGTTTGAGCTGATGTATATTTAGATGGTAAATAATAAATAGTTTTTATTTATTTATTTTATATATATTTTTAATTGAGTATTTATTATATTATATAATATAATATTTAATAATTTAATTTTTTTTAATAATTTATAAAAAAATTCTTTTATTTTATTTTATTTTTAATTATATTAATTATAAAATATAAAAATATAATATCGTTAATATGAGATGAGTATATAGTATAAATCTAGGATTTGTTATGAACTTTATATTTTTATATGTGTATCCCCTAAACGCTAAATGCTGATGCTAACCCTAAATGCTCAATGCTAATATACACTTTCGTCATCTATCTATCTTACCTATCACTCACTCACTCACTCCACCCAACCATCTACAACCCAACATCTCCCATCACCACCAATTCTCCCCACTAAACCCCAACCGCAGCCCTAGCCTCTCTAATAATCCTCTCCAAATTCTCCCCTCCATCCTCCACCCTCACCGTCGTCGTCCGTTCAGGATGTCTCCCACACCTCCTCGGTTTACTCGGTTTACCCCTCCAACAACCATCTACGCCATCTCTCCCCTCTCTCCCCTTTCCCCCAAAATTTCCCTTCATCCCACAATATTCTCTCTCTAGTGGTCCTTTTTCCATAAATTCTCGTATGTGCATCCACAGTTCACATCTGCCTTTTCCACAATACCTACACATTTTCTCCGTCGATTTCGTGAATGCGTATTCAAGGTTATTGGGTCCCGTGCGGCGAGTGTTGAGGGGGAGAGCCGTGCCGTGAATGGCGCGGTAGATGAGATACGTGTGTCGGGATGTGAGGGCTAGACATGTTGCGTCGATAGGGTCTAGGTGGGAGAAAATTTCTAGTTTGAGTTCGTTTGGCAGGGTGGGAAGTGTGATTTTCTCTTCTTCCTTTTCTTTTGTGGATTCTTCTTTGGTTTCCTCTCTTATGGCTTCTTCTTTCTCTTCCATTTCCATGGCTTGTGAGAGTGATTGAGATACTTGGAGGAGATGTGAAGGCATAGATATTGGTACGATACTTAATCTTCTTGTGATTTCTGGACTTGGAACGATGGAAAGTCGACGGGTGATTTCGGGAGTTACTTTGAATTTCCAATTGCTTTCTTGGTCTTCTATGTCGATATCTCCGTCGACATCCACATCAACGTCTTCAGAATCTGAAGAGATACCTGAACAATTTTCGGAATTCTCAGTATCGGTATTGGGCAAAGATATACAATCCGCAGCTGCGGACGCTGGAGAATCGAGACCAAGACTAAGACCAGATGGAGGAGTAGCCATAGTGAATGTAGAAAAAGTCATCAGATTCCTCAACTTGGATTCTAGACCCAGATTAGAGGATGAAGGGTCCGAGCTTGTGGTCCCATTTGGAGATGAAGAAGTGTGGGGAGACATGGTGAATTTTTTGCTTTTCAAAAGATGGGGTAATATGATATGATGAATTTCTTGGGGTCGTTTGATCAAGGAAATATGTGTAATATGTGTGTTTTCTACACAAGTTTGTTTGGCGACGTTGATGAATCTTGTCAAAGATATATCTTGAGATTGAAGAAGATAGATGATTCAGAACGCGGTGTTGTCTGATACTTGTGTCAGTAAATAATTCAGATTGTCCAAAGGTTGACTCACTCTTACTACCTGGTTGAATGATGAGTCTGTGGAGACGGTACCCGTCGATACCCTCTTCCGTAACCCTATAACCTTATATATATCTCGTGATCTTCAGCTCTCGTGATTGTCCTATCGTATCGTATCGTATCGTATCGTATTGTATTGTATCAAACTTTAAGTCGAAATCGTATCCGTCAAGCTGAAATACCTTGGATACAATCGATGTATCGTCCAAAGGTACAAATACCACCTTCTTTAGTACGTACAGTCCCGCAGTCGACTCAAATCCCGCTTATCGTATAATCGAACCGTGTATAAAAAGATGTGTGTGCATGTAAAGTTATCACAAACCTCAAAACCCGACATCACTCACACCAATATATCCGTCCCCATCCATCCATCCTTCTAAGCACTCTAAATCTAACCATTTCCATACCCGTCATCCCCGGAGTCTCCCACATCCAAACTAAACATGCTAATCCGGAACACATCTCCCACTACCACTGCCACCGCCAACTCCAAAACTACCAGGAGCAACCGGGACCCAAAATCAAATCGACCAACCAACTAACCAACCACCCAACCAGTAATCATCCCTCTCCATCCGACGATGAAAACCCGGAGCTCCATATCCATTCGCCTCCTCAAACTTTCCAACCTCTTTCCTTCAAGGCTTCACCCAACTCGCAAATCCGACCCACATGATCGGACAAAAAGCGGATTGGAAACCCTTGATAGCGTAATAAATCCGATGGCTCACTCTTCGTTTAGAAGGGGAATCGTGGGATTTGGACATGGGGCATGACTCGATGATTAGGTAATCACATCCTTGGATGGATGATCGCACTGCGAGAGCTCTATCCTGTGCCGGATGGATATGCTCCGTAGGATTTGTTTATACAGACCGGATACTTAGGTAGGTAGATATACAAAAAGAATGACCCGATTCCATTGGATTTTATACAACCTTGGAACCTCCTCCGTACAAACCAGACGTCATTCAGTCCTCATTGGTCGAATTTTCTTGTCCGGCATACAGAGTAACTAACCAGGTCCTTTCGTTGTACTCCGTACAGTAACCAGTAACCTCACACCGACACTTATCCGAGCTTCCATTCATCACCCGCCTAGTAAGAACTTATATTCTTCATCCTCAACATAGCTGCTCACAGCTCACCAGTAACACACAGAACACTCCCTCCACAGTCTACAAGCTAAATGCTTATCTACTACTCACTCATACGCTATTTTTATTACGATATAAGTTTTCGTCGGAATGCTATCCTTATATACGACTTCTTACCTCTTACTTTGTTATATCCATATCTACATCTACATCTACATCTATCCCTACAGCTACTTGCATATCCATCCATAGTAAGTCTTACATACAAAATGCCACCCGAGTTATATTCGGTCTCAACTACTCCGTAGCGATTCTCACTGGGTGTCAGATCAAAATGACTTCCTATTTCTATCTCTTTGAATCATTCATTACCTTAGGTATGCTACACAAAACTTGCGAAATCAGTTCATACATTCACTCATTATGAGGAGTAAGCCGTTAAACTGTAGACACTCAATCCATGGATAACTTAGCTCAACTCATGGCATCAAATGAAACGGTAATAATGAAATGAATTGAATAGCATATATGGTATAAATGCCCAAAAAAATCATCATCAAATATTTATCATTAAACCTTCTTGCTGCCAGTATTTTCTTCAATCGACAGTTCATCCGATCCCATCATGCGATTGCGATTGAAAGCAAGCGCAAAGAGTGCAAATCATGTACCCCATACCGCAAGCCCTCGATGTATTTCCATTTCTCCCCACACAAAATCTGTAATCATCCCTCTATCATCCGCTTCGATATATTGACCTTACCATTATATCGTCCCCTAGAATCCTCCCCAAATCCATCTCTAATCCCCAAACCCATCACAAGCATCAAACCCCAACTCTACAACGAAATCCAAATAACACTAATAACCACATCCAAACCCTTCCCCTCACCACCCTCATACTTAAAACTCCACATCCCATCCGTCTTCTCATTCCAATAAGCTCCCGTCGCACTATGCATTCCCCTCCTTCCAACATGGGGTTTACCATCTGTACTCTTCGCTTCTCCTTTCGCATCACTAGTTGTTATTTTCGCATCATCTGTTGTTTCTTCTGTGGTAATTGGGGGCGAAGCTTTAGATTTATTGAGTGAGGAGGTAGGAACGAGATGTTGGATGATGGTGCTGTTGACTGCGTATTTGAAAGAGGGGGAACCGCCAGTTGAGGGTGTCGATTCGGAGATTAGGGATTTGAGAATTGAATTCTGGCGGGTGAGAAGTGGTTAGTGGTTTTCTTTTCGCGGATTGGTTCTTTAGTAAAGCGAAGGTGGAAAACGTACAATGATTGTAGTATTCCAAGATTCCGTCTTGTTATGTTCGTAGAACTCTGCACTTCCAAGTGCATTCTGACACGCCTATCATTTGATTCTCAGTACTCCGTCCATCCATCCATCCATCCAAAAACTTCACCGACAAAATCCATGTTGGTAGTTATCTAACAAGACTCACATCATTTGCGATTTGTCTCAATCTTGTGTATGAAATGGGCTAATAAATGGCAGACATAGTTAGCCAAATCTCCAAATCCTCTCCTTACAATCCCGTCGCGACTAAAACTTACAGGACTGGCCATATTTGCTTTCTCTTGTGTATATGATGTAATAGTATAGTATTGATAATCAAATAATCAGCTTAACGCACTCGGTCTAAATGCAGGTAGTTGAATCTTTCCGTTTAGTATGAACGAGGCTTGCTAGGTAATGGACTTGATTTACGGCACTTAACCCATCCAGAATCACAACTAGGGGCAGCTAGCTTATCGGTTTTGCAATTCACGTGTTGGAACATCGCTGATTGGTTAATAATGGTTATGCGGTATAGCTAAGATCTTACAAGCATTGGCCAATGATATTACATCTGTGGAAACGTGGTGGAGAGTGGGGCATATTTTATTCCATTACTGGGTTCTGTACTAGGTAGGTAGATGAAAGTTATACGAAAGTATGTAAGTAGAGTTTCTGAAATCCAGGTTTCTTCATAAAATCACCGCTTTGGAAATACAGTTGATTTTTTCTCTATCAATAAGGCTCCGGCGAATCGAATAGGTTGTACGAAGGATTAAGGAGTTCAAGGAAATTATCTCACCTACCTAGTTATACGATTCTATTAGAGCGACCGTGAAAGATATTTGATCTTTATCGATATACCTCTCACACACATTCATTGGCAAATATATCTCAGTCAAGATGTCTAGCCAACCCCTTCTCCAAACTGCGCCTGGTTAGTTTCTCTCTCATCTCCTCATAACACCCTCACAAAATAGCACAACAATCTTCATACTCATCCCCAAGCACCTTTGATTCTCACCCCCAACATCCCACGCACGCAACCTCCCTCCCTCCATCCACCACCCTCAATCCAGCCCCCTCAAACCCCCATCTCCATCCCTCACCCCAACTAACCTCCCCGCTCACAGGAAAACGCATCGCACTCCCCACGCGCGTAGAACCCAAAGTATTCTTCGCGAACGAACGCACCTTTCTCTCCTGGCTAAACTTCACCGTGATCCTCGGCGCTCTCGCCATCGGAATGCTCAACTTTGGCGATCGTCCTGCCTTCATCTCCGCATCTATTTTCACCGTCATCTCCATGTTGACCATGGCATACGCATTATATACGTATCACTGGCGCGCGAAGAGTATTAGGTTGAGGGGACAGGGAGGATTTGATGATCGCGTTGGTCCGACGGTTTTGGCGTTGGTTTTGTTGGTGGCCGTTGTGGTGAATTTTATTTTGAGGATTGTTTATGGGAAGGATAGAGAGTAGGGGGTTGTTATGGGGTTGAAATTTGAGGGGGATGGATGGAGGGAGGTGATGTAGGAAGAGGTGGGAGGGGGATGGATGGAGGGAGGTGATGTAGGAAGAGGTGGGAGGGAGGGATGAGGGATGGGACGGGATGGGATGGGATGGGATTGACGGCGGAGAAACGGGTATATCGGAAGGTGATAATGGATGAGAGTGGAGGATGTTTGTGCAGGAGGAAGAGGAAGGGATGTCGAAATCGAGAAAGGAGGCATAATCATAACATTATGGAGTCAACGAGTCCGTTTACTGCTAGTGATTTCGTGGATGCGATACATCCAAAGCATGTATATTGGGCTCTCGGAGGGAAAATGTGGTTAGCCATTGAGCCGAGAGCGAGTGTATTTAGATTGGGAAATTCAGGCGTAATACATCACTAATAGTGATAACTAGCTTAGCCAGCACAGCACATATATGTATGCACATTTGAGTTTGAAATTAGGAAGCTGAGCTAAAGCTGCCATTTCATGTATTGGTACATCGCTAGTTGCATGAAACTCCGCTGAAATCGCTACCATCTTGCCACCCTTAAAAGCAAGTATTGGGTATGTCCATCCATGAATAGTTGCCTTCAACCCGAAAACGCCATGTTCCGTTTTAATTCCGTTCCATCCATTCCATCCATTCCATGAATCCATCCTCATAGCACAATACATCCATCCTTCTCTCTTAGCCATAAACTGAACTTGATCAGGTCAAAGCATTGGTTTGCTCTCTGTATATCCTCAATTAGTACCTATGCCACGCCAAAAGCAGTCCAGATGATGTGGTTATGCATACCCATAAATCTTTTTCAAACTCTCGATCCTAACTCGAGACAGGTAGAGACTTAGCGTAGCTACACCTCGAATCTTGGGTCTTTCCTCAGCTTCAAGTGCTCGTTCAAAAGGTGTTTTCATAACTTCAAAAGCTTCTTCCTCGCCGTCGTCCTTCATCTCTACATCTCCTTCCTCCTCTCCTTCCTTCTCGTTCTCGTTCTCGTCCTTCCCGATTTCTGTATAGCTCCTCGGAATAGTAGTACTCAGCTCTCCAACAACGTTATATTGAAACCATTTTGCGCCACTCTTTGCCAATTCCCGCTTCACTATCTCTGCAATCGAAATGAGTTTGCATGCAACAGGTGCTTTGGCAGACAAAAGCACGACGTGAGGTGTTGGATCAGAAAAAGAGAAGGTACTGAGAATGGAGAGGACATGAGAAGCCTTCTTTTGGATCTGCGAGGACGAGAGGATGGACATCTGAGTTGTTTGATGGGTGCGAGTTAGGTCGTGAGGAGCAGGGATTTGGCGCTGCGCGTGAGCGTTGACGGGAGCTACGGCGACAGGGACGGAGGGGAAAATGACATTTTGTGGTTGAGCTTGAGGGGCGGAGGTCGTAGACCGAGCTTTTTGGCAGGTTGTTTGGAGAGTGGTGGCGGTAGGTTTTGGTTTTTTGGAGGGGCGATCTTGATCTTGGAAGGTGGAGGGGAAATTTCCTTTGTCTTTGCATGCGCTCTCTGCTACTTCGCGTTTGCGCTTTTGATTATCTCTGTATTCTTTTCCGATGGGCCCTTTGCGGCCTACCATCTTGGTTCGCACCATTGCTCTTGTCGCCGGTATTGAGATTTTGAGGTTTTGTGCTCTGCGGTCCTACTGAAGTGAAGATAAAGGTGAAAGTTTCCAAGCTCGCGGTGGAAATGTGGCAGATTGAGGATAAAGCAAAACAAGTGAATAGAAGAGGCGTCGCTGATGGGATAGAAGTAAACAATAAAGAGTGTAAAGTAGATAGTTGTTAACTTTTGAGAGGAAGATCTGGAAACATCATTTCGATACCATCTTTGGAGAAGTTTACGTGGGTTGAAGCATCAGCATCAACCAGCTTCGGATAATTTTTGGGCAGCTTTTGGGGAGCATCGGAGGTCGGAGATTGCTAACAGACCAATCAAAAGCCTAGATTTGAAGGGATGAAGCGGTCATATCGGCCGTGTCCCCCAAAGTTTGAGAGACTTCTCAATGATAAAATAAATAGATCCGTCACTCATACCATTTCAATCTCATCAATTGTCGCATCCTGCTGTGTTCCTTAGCACTTCATATCTTCATCCTTCATATCTGCATCCTTTCCTCTATCCATCCCGCCATCTTCATAGATACACAAAGTGCTGACAAGAATCTCCATACAGAAACCCGAAATACATCGGATCGGGTATTCCACAATGTCCTTGCAGATGTTGTAGAATTGTCTTGCAAGGCTGGTCAAAATACCCCGATTCGTCGGAATGGCAGTGCCATTGTCCTGTCATGAAAAGGCGCATCTTTTTCTTCACACCGAGTACTACATGGATAAAGTTATCGATTAGTTATCGATTAGTTGATTCTTCATAGACACTGGGCGTTTTGCCGATATTAAATAGATAAGCACTTAACCTTCCCCTCATTATCATATGAGTGGAGTTTTAATCGTTGCACTTGTCTCATCAATGAACTACTTTCGTTTCATATCCGGTCACGGAAACCGTTTGCATTTGTATCATGAATTTGGAAAAACATGAATCATTTTTGATTTTCTCTCATTTCGTTTTTTGTTTAAGGCTACGCAGATGTTACTGTCGCAAGCCTTGTGCATATCTGCCGGTAAAATGGTGTACAGTATCAAAGCACGACGCAAGATAGCATTACGAAAAATTCCCCATGGGACCAAAAATGCGCAGCCTCCCGAGGAGGTTGATGTTCATACACACCTAGTAATATCAAACAAGGGTAGCTGCCCAAGATAGTCTCAGATTGCAGCCGTTTGACTGGACTTCGGGAGTCTCCACGCCTCTCTGCCCTGGTCTCAATTAATAAACTGTCAAGCCTAGACGAGCCAATATCAAGGAAAATTGGAATACGAAGTTACGAAAAGTGTGTGATCGTATCGTATGTCGATTTGAGAAGTTTCTATGATACGGCCGCTGTGTAGGTTTATCCACGCGGCCTTCTTGTTGTCTATTCGGGACTGATGGGATCGTCAAAGTACATCCGTAGACTTACGCACGGTTGTTATTAAAAGGATGCCAAATCGAGATAATTTCTGGGGCAGCCTTCTGAAAAGCAACAATATCATTGGCTCACACTTTTAGCAAATGGTCGAGAACTTTATGAGTCAGTTTTAGAATAGTGGAAAGTAACCTAAAGGCTCAAAGGAATCTAGGTTCAAGTACGTATGAAGTGTATACGCATCAAGAATATGCCGAGCTGTGTGAATAATATATATCTGTGTAGAAGAGTGGGAATCACGTTAACACCGCAACATACGTCGCAAACACATCATACCTATAGTGGATTCTATCCTTCATTTATATAGAATTTCACATGCGCTTCCCCTCTACTTCCTCTCCCCTTTTTCCCATGTTTGATCTAGTTTTGGATCATGCGATAACACGGATGAAATAGTACATTTCACTTCTTTTACCCATATATTTTCATGGGTCTAACATCTTAAAATGGGTCATCCATAGAATAAAAGAAGGGATAGAGAGAATGGAAGATTATCCAATTATCCTTGAAAGGATTAGTCTTTAAATGGGGGAAACAGGGTTAATGATCTTATCATCCAATTATATTCCACAGTTATTTTCATTCCAAGATATTCCAAGCAAATAATAAAGAACCCACCTTAATTGATGTAAGCACATATCGAATCCCAGTTATTTTATCCTTGCCACTTGCATTCATTTCGCATAGAAATAGGATGCTTAATTTAAATTATTATTCACGGGCATTACGGGTGGTAGGTAGTTACTACCTAGTGAGCATTACTTTTTACGGGTCAGCCACTGAAGTGAAGTTGGACAGTGGATTGAAGTGATGAGTTTTAGTTAACTGAACTGATGATTGAACGATGATCCAAAAGAGAAAAAGAGGGTCTTTTGGAGCTCTTCAACTGCTGCCACACTCTCACCTAGCTACAGGGAAGTCCTATAGGCTTTTCTTAATTCCTTAATTTCTGAAGAATCACTGATTCCTTGACTCTTCTGCTCTAAGCTACTACCATTTACATCATTTCACGCTATAACCTCCTTACGAATCTCTTACAACCACCCATCATCAATCAACTCCTTCAACTCTACACCTTTTTTACAAATAACAAATAACAAATTACAAATTACAAATTAACAAATCTACAACTTTACAACTCTACAACTTACAGCCAAAACAGCAACCACAAAACTGTACACTACCACTCCTGCTAGATATTTACTCGATTAAACTCCGGATTTCCAACAATACCCTACCTATCTCAACGAAACGTATTGAAAACAGCTTCTTTTTTTGTCATGATTCAAAATACATACGACTTTTTTACGAAAAACTTTTAATAATTCACTCTTTTTTCCTCAACCTTTTTCTGTTATTCTGCTCGAGTACCTCAACTTTACCTAGGTATCAATTCATTTGTAATAAATAGCAGAACAAAAAAAGCATTCGACTTTTTCGCCGCTTTGTTGATTTCTTTTACCGCCTCTGTTCTTCTTCACTCAGAACACCTTGACACCTTCACGCCTCCATATCACTCTTACTTCATTCAGAGAGCGAGCGCAAGAGCCACCCCACGCACAACTAGACAAACCCACGTACCAACGAAACGAACAAGAAAGGCTTCACTCAATTAGCCAACCAACGAGAACCAAAGAGCGATCGACCAAATTTCCCACCCACCTGATTTATTAATTCGCCTTCTTCACTTTTCGGCCTTACTGTACCTATCGTCCGTATACGGTACATCAAATCATCAAATACATACCAAACCAAAATCAATACGCCAACGCCTCCTTTCTGGTTATTCCTGAACCAACTAAACTCGTTTCATTATTCCATTCCCATTCCACAACATCCCTCCCGCTCACGACACACCCCCCAATTTGGTCCGTATCCCCATTCACACACACTAGGTATCTCCACATACCTACTACCTCCACTACTGTCTTTACTACCTACACACACTACCACCTACACTACTTACCTACACGGTCGCAACATTATTTCAATTGTCAAGGACATTCAATCAAATCATACCTTCCACCTTCCACCTACCACCACCTACCATCTACCATCTACCATCTACCACCTACCCAACAACCAAAAAAACACCTTCAATCACAACAACCTTTATTTTTCTTTCTCATAAAACAAATCACGACAAAAGCCAAATTCATACGGCATAATTTCAATTCTCACGCAATCCTTTCTAAACAATTATTTTACACAATAAACTTTTATAATTGATTTTATTTCAACTGTACAAAATCCTCGGCACGCTTTTTTTAATAGACTTTCGTTCCGTCACTTTTAGGGAGGTCCTTGTCACAATCATCGACGTCAGACCGCAAACTTAACGTACGGCAGCTCCAAGTGAATTTTGAGTTTTACCTCGACCACTTTATCAAAGCGCAATAATAAGTCGGCAACTACGGGCGCATTGTTTACTGGTTCAATAATAATAGTGCCTGGTCGCACATTCTCTAAAATCACATCTCTATACTTCCCATTTATATGCGAATGTTTCGTTTGCCGTGTTGGATCGCTGAATCCAGGGGTTGCGATCAAGTATTAGATGGAGAAAGAAAACACATCATGGCAAACACCCGTCTCTACGAATGCCCCAGTCCTACGAAACGGAAGAGAAGTAGTAGTCCGAATGTTCCGATGCCCGTCTTGAACACTCCAACAGTTCAAGAAGTGAAACGAAGGAAGCGCGAAATGTCCGAGGAAGGTTGCCACTCACCTAAGACAAAGGAAGATGTCGAGGTGACGGATAGGAAAGAACAGATCGTTGATCTCGCTTTAGTTCGAGAAACAATCGACTCTGAACTCAGCCTCGAGATACTCATGAAGCATAACGAATTGCGCCTAATCGAGACCGAGCTGGCCAAATGTCAGGTCTCTCTCGAACAGTTACGTCGCGTTCACTTAATACCATTTCCAGGCGTTCAAAGTACTGGAGCCCAAGTTTCGTCCGAGTCGATGGTCAATGTTAGTGCTGGTACTGGTCCAGCAGTCTGGAGTGGCGACAAAGTTCCGAAATGGGCTCCACCATATGGAATTACGGAGGGGCCCTACACGAGACATTGGGCAAAATGGTTAATTCCCGACCCGGCTTTTGATGGTATAGATGTTGTTGATTCACGTGTAAGTCCAGGAAGGCCACGCGCCGGTAAGATGGTACCGGAAGGGAGAGCTACTAGAAATAGTATCGCTGATGGAGGTAATTTTTCAACTAAATCCAGGTCACATCGTGGATCTGGTCAAAGTTTACAATCCCTTCCCAGCGGTCACACTCAACAAAAGAAAGCCGGACCATCCATTCTCAAGCGTAGTGATGGTAAAACTGTGAAGCTTGTCTGTTTGGATTGTAATCGCGAAGATTTCTCCAGTACTCAAGGTTTTATCAATCATTGTCGCATTGCTCATCATCGTGAGTTTAAGAGTCATGAAGAGGCTGCTCAAACTAGTGGACAGATTATCGAAGTCGATGAGGTCGGCGCGACTCCTGTCTTGGAGAAGAGCCCAAGTGTAGCAACTGGTGATCTCGTTCATCCTCTTATCAAAAGTGCGCCGGTCGATCAAGAAGCTTATACTGCTCTCCTTTCTCGTATCGATGATTCTATGAATCTATATCTACAAGGCAGACTTCCCGGCGTGACATCGATTCCTGGAAGTGCAAACTCGTCACCACAAAAGCAAGTCGATGTGAAGCCCAAAGTGCAACCTTCAAATCAAAAATTCGTACCATCAACTGCTACACCTCATCTTTCCGAATTGTTGAAAAGCCGAGGTTTTGGTGGTGATCTTGATGAAATAGTTGGTGATGCGATAACACGTGTTACCATGGATGAAGCTTCATCATCTGATGAGGAATCTTCTGATGATGAAGTAATCGAAACACCAACTGCTATTCCTTCACGCCGTCCCGGTGGGTTTGATGGTTCAGTAGATACACCGATGACTGGTATGCGTCTACCAGCGCGGGCTACAATGTCACCAGCACATTTTGGTAGACCTACAAGCAGTAAAGGTATTGATGCTTCGGCGAGATCTGGTCTCGCCCACATCTCACCTCATCTATCTTATGCTACCCTCAATACGTCTATGGCCGCACCAGAAATCAGACATAATCGTCCACAGCCTATCAATACCCGAAATCACGATCATGATGGAGATATTGATATGGCTATGGTTATTCCAGATGCATCCTCCATTATTGACCTCAGTCCCAATACGGTTGTTAGTAACAACGCTCCGAGTCTCGTTAGCGATGATGGAGAATATGATGAAGGTGATGATGATGCAGATAGTGTATCATCAGAGGATGCTGACGAGGGTAGTGATGTAGCTGAAATCGACATCGAGGATGGAGACGGGGAAAAGGTGGTTGGAAGGTCGGTCTTGGGGAGATCTCAGGATCGTAGTTCAAAGAAAGATGATAAACATGTTACTTTTGTTCGGGAGGTTCCAGGGGATACAAATTCAAATAATGCTGCAAATAAGAAAGCAAGGCAAAGGCAATAGAAATTCAGAATCAGCATCAGAATAATAGGGAGAATATTAGGATGAGTGTGGAGTGGAATTGAATGGAATTGAAATGATATTTGTGAGCGTTGCATTTTTATTTTCATTTTTATTTTTATTTTAGTTAAATGTTAGCTGAGATATAATTTATTTCCAGATTTAAAGATTTAGATTGGTGGACTATGATGTTTTTGACGATTTTGACTTTTTGGATTTTGCTTTTTATAGCGTTTGTCTTTGGTCTTTAGTCTTTTGTCTTTTGGTTTATTTTCTTTGCAAGCGTTTCTTCTTCTCTACCGTACTCTACCCTACTCTACTCTTGATCTTGATTGATGAGGTTAACTTTGTTTATTTTTAACTATTATGAAATTCTTTTATAAATGAAGAATGGAGAAGTGTGGGGGAGAAATGGGAAGTGGGATTATATTATAACAGGCAGGATGGATGGATGGATGGATGGATGGATGAATAAATGAATAAATGAATAAATGAATAAATGAATAAATGAATAAATGAATAAATGAATAAATGAATAAATGAATAAATGAATAAATGAATAAATGAAATGAATTGAATTGAATTGATAAGCTTGAGATATAATGAGATAGCTTGTAATGACTTGTGATAACTTATAATAGAATATTTGATGATAGTATAAAAAAGATAAAAAAAGATATAAAGAAAAACAATTAATTGTATTATATAAATCTATAATTTCTATTATAACAATATCACTTTTTATTTATAATCATTTAAGAAATAACATTGAGATATTTATAGATCATGACTATATAGTTATAGTTTTCTGAGAGTCTTTTTTGGTAATTTGGTTTAGTGGGAGGGAGTTCAATGATTAAATGCTAGCTTACTCGATTGTTGTAGACTGTTGGTTTGCTGAATTGATGATGTGAATTTAGATGTTGGCAAAGTATGCGGATAACAAACAATAATTAAGTACTAACTAAACACGAATTAATAGATGGATGGATGGACTTTTATGCAGTTGAGTTGGCCACTGACTGATATACGGGATTCAATAACATTACATGCCGACCAAACAAAATCCAGATCCTATGGAAATCCCATTAAAGTCATTAAACAGCAGTGCTAGCTAGGTACTGTATCAAAAGTACCCCTTACAAACTTGACGCAGCTCAATGAAAGTACAAGATAAGATTCAATAATAGCACAGGTATTAAAATATCCATTCCATAATCCCTAAACTCCATCCTCAGCGCTCCCCTATGTACAGTATTTACTCCTACCTTCCCCCTTCTCTTCCCCTCTTCCCCTAGCGAACTAACATACAAACCGCCAACATGCCACTAGCCAGAAACAACCGCCTGAGAAAGAAAATCGTTCTATTCGGGAGCGATACGCTGTAGCTGGATACTTATCATTCCATGATAGAGCATTGTATTAATAGGAAGGCAAGTCAAGAAAAAAGAACTACGTCTTTCCAGCTTGAGCAAGTTGTTCCCCAAACATGCTCTCGACTAATTCTCCGCCTCTGATGGCGAGAATTGAGAGGAGAGAATCGGACAACTGTTTCGGGTTAGTATTTATTCATTTCTTCGTATAATCAAAACATATGAACGGAGAAAAGGAAAGAAAGGAAAGAAAGGAAAGAAAGCATACCCCATGCGTCGACTCATTACAACCCTGCAACCAAATCCCCGCCTCATTTTTCACACGCCCCTCTACCATCTTAACTCTATAATCTCTTCCAACAGTCCATTTACCTTTAACTAAGCCATTCTCTCCTTTAACATCACTTCCCTCGCCAGTAGCAAGTTCTTCACATCCTTCCAAAATACTAACATGAGCATCTCTTCTATATCCCGTAGCTGTAAAAATATAATCCACATCTAATTCCTCTTCTACCTTTTCATCTCCATCTTCAGTTACAATCTTCAGGCGTAAACTATCATGAGAAGGAGATGTAGTTGCGGAAATAACACGTCGATTTACGATGATGGCTGCGCGGGGTTCGGCTCCAGTGCGTTCACATTTAATGCGTTGGATGTAAAGTTTTTCGTAAAGATGCTCGAGGAGTTCTAGACGTACTACTCCATAGTTCGTTGCGCGGTCAAGAACGATGCCGGCAGCGCGGAGGTGGGAGGGTCGGTTGTAATGAGGTGTTACGCGGTCAGGATCGAAGATCTCGTTTACGCTTTTGGGTGTTAGTTTTGTGATATGTGGAAAAAGGGTGGAGGAAGATGTGATGAAGAATGAAGAAAACTCACAAAGGACTATCATCACTTGGTCTCAAACTCTGTCCCTTGACAAGCAAATTAACAGTAACACCCGTCTCTTCACCAAAACGTTCCCATAAATCATTATAAATCTCGGCAGCACTCTGTCCACTACCAATAACAGCAAATCTCAATGGTTTTCTAGTTTCCCTTTGCAACTTCTCAATCTTTCCAATATTGGTAGCAAATTGAGAAGAATGTAACACGCAAGGTTTGTTTTGGAGAACAGGTGGAATGATAGGTTTTCCACCAACAGCAATAACTACATGACGAGCAGAATGAGTGACAAGTTCACCCGAAGGAGAAGAAGAAGAAATAGTAAACGAAGGAATCTTTCCATCCTCAGCTGAAGGTGATGAAGGAACCACCGACTCCACATTTGCACCATATTTCACACATCCTTCTTTTTCAAAATGGCTAGCGCACCATCTCAAATAATCTTCATATTCCATACGACTTGGCAGGAAAGTGCTCAAGTTGATAAACGTATTCAACCTTCCCTTACAATGCAAATAGTTGATGAAAGTAAACTTGGATCGGGGATCTCTAGGCGTAGCTAAATCTTTCAAGAACGAAATTTGCATTCGCGCACCAGGAAGTTGCATACCCGCGTGCCAGGCAAACTCGGATTGCCTCTCTAAGAAAAGAACTTTTGGTGGAGGCAGCGAAGATTTGGAGTAGGCGTCGTGGAGAGCGATAGCAATGGCGAGGGAGGCCGGACCGAACCCGACGCAGACTAGGTCGAGAGATTCAGAGGAGGGGACGCCGGTGAGGGTTTGGTTTGGGGAGAGGGAGAGATTATCCATCTTGAGGGAAGACATGATTTTTTGGCCGTTGATGGCAACGGGACGTAGTCCTTCTGGGGAATTGCTTGTGCTGATTGCTGAAGGAGCCATCTTTTTCCTTCCGATTGTGAGGAAGAGTGTGGTAGATGGGTTATAATTGTAACGTGATCAAAACTACTGATCAAGTGATATCAAGTGATATCTATGTGTATATCTGCTTCCCAAAATTGCAAAGTAGTATGAAGACGATTTTTCAGAATGCCTCCACGACTCGTATCGCCAAAAACCCAGCAATGAAGAATGATTTTCTTTCCTTTTTTTAAAAAAGAAAAAATATCTACCCAGATGCCAAATACCATACGATACAAGAAATACAAAGGTACTTCTCTCACAAAAAGTGCTTTGCAATCCGAAAATTCTGATTGGAAACTTATTGTCCTAATAGTTTCGTGCGACTTGTATTGTACACAGGAGTGAACTTTCGTGCGTCTGTATAGGTCCCTGATGTGTAGATCGGTACAAATCTAGAAGTATTGGAATGTACCACTGGTTTTGGTGGTGATTGCGTCGAAGTGGTGGGTTTGGTGAAGAAGTATGTAGTTTGGAATATTCAATTGGGTCAGTTAACGAATTGGACTCAATTGGTACAAGTGTGCAGCAGCCCAAGATAAGTTGTTAGGATATTTGGATAATGAAACGACCAAGGTAGAGGATATTCCGATAATGAGGGGTTTCTGGAGTATCTAAATGGATAAATGTCGATGTAAGAGGCGTTGTATTAATTCCGGATATGAGATAATCGAACAAAAAGTGATGTCGTCAATGATGTCGAGTAGTGCAAAGGCGAGTGTGAATAAAGGCTAATTGAAAAAGGTAGGTGACGCAACTGCAAAAAAGTGTTAATGCTGTGGAGTAAAAGGATATAGATAGATATATGTATGTCCTTGTCAATAAAAAAAGGTAAATATGGTTCCTGAAATATTGTGTAATAGAATCTCGAATCAAAAATTCATTTACCTTAGCAAGAACATTGGGGACTATCGACATCAAACACTACTATCCTAGAACATGTACGCCAAGAATTTTTAATGTCATCGCTTGGTACAATGGCAAGTTAGCATGTGTATATTCTGATTCCAGAATGGACCTTTTCCGACTTTTTATGGGTCTGTAAGAGATGGTTCATGGGTGATGAGAATGATATTGTAGGGATCGTGGGCAGGAACGGTGAATGAGGATACGGAAGGTAAACTTGGTGTAACCTTTGAAGGAGGGTGAATGGACTGAGTAGCCGATGTATGAGACGATTCATCGTCTGATTTCCAGATATTCTGCGTCGGAGATATTTCCATTTTCCAGTATTGCATTTTAGATGCTCTCTATATCCTAACATTGGAGATTAGCTGTGTAGACAGAGCTGGAACTTTCGGGGAGCTGTCTAATTGACAACTGCTTAGGGTTACCAGAAAATTACCATTCGTACCGGTACATATTCAACCCAGCAAGATTCTACCATGCTATCTCTTCATCACTATCGTTACCTTTTCCCATCATGTGGAAAGGCCGGAGAAGCATGTGAACGCAGCTGCATAACTGCAAGGTGTTCCTACAAATGGAGATGGAGAGCTTTCAGTGAAAGCACCGGTGGGGCACCAGTTAGATGCACCTCGACAAGTTTTCTAATTTCTCCACTTATCAGTTGCCAAGAGAAATTATCTGATCTGATCCGTCCCGAAAATTTGTAAAGGCATGACGGATAAATGCGGGAGCAAGGGAGTGTGAACTTTGAAAAGCGCAAATATTTCAATCATTGAAACTTTTTAAATCAATCTTTCTCCACTCCCGACATCGGTCCACAGCGTTGGTCACCCAACCCATTCCCCGTCAAGTTTCGTACTCGTTATCAGATCAATTGGATTCTCCACTTCTTCCAATCTAAATGGTCGACCTCTTAAAGCTAGTGATGAAAATTTTTTATCAGATGGAAAAGATAATCATAATCCTTGTTAATATCTTCTTTATGCCTGCCACGAGTAGGTTGTGTTAGTCTGCTATGGTCACAGTGCAGATCTCCTAGGTTCAAATAGGCATGTCGAAAGCGACGGAAATTCCGCTTGCTTTGAATAACTAAGATTTTCCCATTCATTGACTAGAAGTGGATGTAAGTAGGAAGACTTCTGCTGTCCTAGATTTCGCAATGTGGGATGATGCAGGTTGTGCTCGACATGGGATTCATAACTTCAAATGGGCGGTCGTAATGTAGTGGAGTCACCACGTAAAGAAAACCTATATATTTACTCGGTACTGGAGAGCCATATTGCAAACAGAAATAAGCAACCTGAAAAGTGGATAAGAGCCGTGCATAATTTTATTCATGCTTGACACCAAGTCCCGATCCAAGGAGGTGTCAGCGGCGGTGTGATCATTCATCGGAATAATTTTGAGATCTGAAGTTGTTGCATTATAATGGGACTTGTGTTGGATGGCTCAAGCTGGATAAAACTTGTCACGATGATTCGGGACCGATAGGATATAACTAAATCTGCCTAATCCGGAGAAAAAAGAATCGAATCCGCTAATGAAAGTGTGGTCCATAAACGGGAATGTATCGCTATCGTAAGGGTCGCATCGTCTTCTTATCTCTAAGCCGTTGAGTCATCAGCTGTCCGTGGTTTCATACTGTGCTCTGTAACACCGTGGAATAATCCATCTATCCATGGTAATGGAATAGTAGTATTGAAAAATCGAATAGAAAGGTTGCGGTTTGTGTCATTTCTCAACATAATACGGCCTAAAACTCACACAAAACTCAACCTTGGGCTCTAATCTCGTCTTCATAAATACAACCACCTTCGTGAACCCGCTCCACAATCGAAAACTTGAATGTCATCTGAATTCCGAAAGGTGGTGAGGCAATGCGCTGACATTATTGTAGTCCGTCTCTGAGAGACAGTTTGATGGCCTCTTAGATTCTGAGCTTCGGAGTGAGAGTCTATAGCAAATATCAGATTTTGATTGCTTGATTCGCAGATTTGGCTTTTCTACCAAGAGCTGAAGTAGATGCATCAAAACAAAATCTCTGGATCACAAAATGTATGCCCGAGTTATCACAACTTCTTCTCTCTGCTTTCCGAAAAGGTGAGAACCAATTTACACCACATTATGCAAAGACAATTAGCACGCTCTGATCTGCAAACAAGATTGTGCACAAGTTTAATGACCATCGTGCAATCCGTTAACAGAGTCATCAATCGCGACAGATTTGCAAGCAGCTTTGACTTCCTCCATTATCATCCTGTGACCTGTTTGAGCCTCTAACCAACATTGAACGCTATGCTACTCGGAAACAAGCCAGGATCCTGCGTCACGAGACTGAGTTGAGCTCGATGTTGGAACACGAAAACTCTCCTGCGATTTATCCCCAACGAGGAGAATAACTCCAGATATTAAGTCGTAAGATCTTTCCATCAACAAGATTGTTGAAGTCCTAGCAACTCCTAATCTTCCGACAGAGCAACTACTTCCCCAGCTTTCATGGGAAAGTAAAGAGTGGTGAGTATTGATGCGTTGGCGCGTATTTGCAACCAGGACCGAAATTCTGGAACTTGATTCTATTCATAGGAACGGCCGATTCGACAATAGAAGTTCTACCTGGAAAGGTTGCCGCGGAGCCGCAATAATTGGTAAGGTCAATGGTTGGTTTGTCCTCATGCCTTTTAAAGGCCCGAGATGCAGCGCCCCTCCGCCCTGCAATTATCCGGGTCCAGGCTAAGCACTTTCTCGCCGCCTGAGTCGAGGACAAAATGGCAAGAAGAGCAGGAGAGACCTAACGACCAGAATGACATTCCTTTCTGAATTACTCGGCTTCCTACCAATAGGCAAGAGCATATCTGAAATAGCTGGAAGTCGGTCAACAATGTGCTTCATCAAATGAGGCAATTACTTACGTGATAGCTAGCGCAAAGGCGAGAAGTATATTGCCAAACGATATGTTCTTCAAGTTCCGTTCTCGATGTTTGGTAACTGTAGCTAGAGACTTACCTGCTACAGCTGTGATACAAACTGCCGCAGAAGCTTCGTACAAACGTTGAAGCGTCAATATATACTGCTTCGTACCTCTTCTGTTTGAATCGAGACATGTATTCTGAGGTTGCCGGCGAGTAGAAGTACTGGAAATATAGCGAAAAGAACAATGCCAATTTTCCAAGCCACGGCATGTGCCAAAATGCGCTCATAAACGTCCCATAACAGCTTCGTTTGGCGCCAAACTCATCGTATTAATTGGATTGGCGTGATGAGAATTTGTCAAACCATGGAAGGAATTACCGCAATGACGAAAGTTTTCCCTCAAAAGGCGGATAAACATCAACGACGGCAGCAAATTTGATGGTGATTGCAGTAAGAACTATTCAACTGTTGTATGTGGTTAGAATCTCATCGATCAGACAGAAAAGATACACTAACGTGCGCCAGAAGTAATTGCAAGCATCACGTCCCGAAATGAAGCGAAACTGGAACTCCTTCAACGGCTCAAAGAGTGCGATATAAGTGAATTCACGAATAACATCATGTTTGAATGATAAGTGTCTCTACCGCGTGGCGGAATTGGCCTTCTTTAATATTCTGATGCAGTGTTCAATCTGAGGACGGTGTATGCAGCTTCTTCACTCAAATCAGAGCGAGCGCGACTTTGCGGTGGCTGGAGTCTGGAAAGGGCAAACTATGCTAATTTTACATGGATTGAAGCTGTCACTGTTCCGTTAATACGCCGTAGATATTGTCACATAAATATCGTCTCTTAGTCTGCGTACCGGAATACTGAATTGTGATGAAAAACAGTATAATATTAAAAAGAATTGAGGCAAGAATGAGTGATGGCGACTGAGTAGCAGAAGAGTACCTATAGGTAGCACCACAGTACGAAGATGACCGATGAATTAAAGGAACTACCTTTGACGCTATAACAGTTGTGCCATAGTAAAAGGAGCAAAGTGTAGTATGGAGAAGGGTGACTAGCATCGGCATTGTAAATCCTAGCAGCGGAGGACAGTCCACAAGCCAGGTAGGGCACGAATATGTCTAGGAACTTAATAAAAGTGACAGCAAACTGCATAGACGTGCTGGGAATAGCAACCGCCACGACACGACACCAATGTGGTGTAGAATTTCACGGCCATCTCCGTGTCTATCAATGTTGATGAAGTATAAGACTGATATTTTGATACATTCAGTGACATTCAATTGATGATCCAAGGTAGGGAGGTGGATGAAAATCAGACTTCTACCTCATCCGAGGTTGTTCCAACTTTGGCTCCTGCCACGAAGGTTTTATCTGTGCGAAGTCCTCCACCCCAGCAGCGAAGGAAATGTAAGGTTAACCAATCATGGAAACGCCAGCGCTGAGAAAGTCTTCCTCCATGATTAAAGGCGACTTTTGGGATAGTCGGCAAACTTGTGATATCAGTCAAGTAAGATATTCAACCATACACGGAAGCATGTTTGGTATCGTTGCGCCATTTACGTACTTCGAAGGTCGGTTGCGCGGATCAGATTAGATGAAAATTTTCATCTGATAAGATCAAAAACATCAGCATTTAGCAAGCATCAGTCCCTCACCTATTTTACCCTTGTTGCTGTAAGTATGACTGGCCGCCGCTGACATGGGTCACTGCATTATTAGCTCAGAAAAACTTGAAATCTTGCATTGGTAAAGTGGGCGATGCAATAATAACGGTTGGTTTCTCTTTTGCCTCTTGCCTCTCTTTTCCATTCTAGGCGATCGGCACTTCAACGGGAATCAAGTGTTGAGTGAAAAAAGACTGCGGAGGCTTCTCTCATGATGTCTAAGTCTAAGAGATTTAAATCTGTTGTCGAATTTGTAGGTCTTGTGGTGATAGTAAAGTACCTAATACTCACTTCTGGAGAATTGTTGTTTGTGTTCCTCGAAGCTTGTGAACAGGATATCATGACTAAGCTGAGAGATTCACGCTAACTTGAATATGAATTCATCATTTGATTCCATTCAAGTACCTGGCGAAAATAAGGAGAAACTTGAAGTACTTTTCATGTATTCTATGGTCGTATTAGAATGAAAGTACTAAGTATATAATGATTTATTAACCTTTTGCTTGGAAAGCTGCTTCTCTAGAGAAGCACGTGACGAACACGCTGAACCTAAAGCCTTGATAAAAAGCTTCTTCTGCCTGTGGTGCGAATGAATGGCACATCCCAAATCTTCCCCCTCCGCCAAGTAATAATACACGGAAACCGTTTTCCGAATCATGTGGTCAAAATATAGAGCAGGCAGGATCTCCAAACAGAGAAGCCATCAATTTTTCCTAGTTCCTCCAACAATGCAACGCTTGATGGCGCGTACGTTGCATCGCCTTACCTATATACTAGCCCGGTACTTTCATATACCACCCGTTTTGTTCCTATCACCTCTGAGCATTCACACATGGAACACAATTATATCCACTTTTAGCTCTATCTCCGTTGATGGTGACACAGGGAACCACCAGTTTATTCAATCGACCAATCCTTCCTGATCTAAAGGTCATCATATTCACATCTCTTGCCCTATGACTAATTCAATGTAGCACTAATCAGTTTTGCACTTGCTATGCTAAGTTCACCCAACCCACGTGAATAACACGAACTTGTACCCGTACTGTTGTGCATGAAAAAATACAAATACGCAGCAGTGACCTTCGAACAATCTCCTGCAACGACAGGACATACATACGACCGTATGCATTTACAGTGGTCCAGATTATGAGGATTGATCTGCATGATCTATCATGGATACCAATATTTCGAGCTTGAACGACCCGCCAAGAATTTTGCCCGGGTCACAACTTCTACATGATTTGATCCGATGGGATGAACACAAAAATTCCTGTGCGGTCGACTTCACTAGTTATGGCAAACGAGAAAAATATCGTTATCAAGATATACAAGCTTGTGTGGCGTCTCTCGTTACACAAATACAATCAACGCTCAGAAGTCATCAGGTATCCGAACAGCAGCACATCATCCCAATATTGCTGCCACAGTCTCCTGGGTTATATATCTCCCAGCTCGCCGTCTTGCAGTCTGGAGGGGCGTTCTGTCCCATCAACCTTGATGCACCGAAAGACAGAATAAAATTTGTCGTAGGTGACGTTTCCGCGAGTATCATAATCACGACATCAGAGTTTCAAGAGTCTGTTTCCTGGGAAGATGGCCCCAGAATCATATTCGTTGACGAATTTCCTGCGATTCCAGCGGAATTGAAAGAAATCAGTGGATCACGTGAATCTAGCAGCAACGATCTTGCATATGTTATTTACACCTCTGGTTCGAGCGGAACCCCTAAAGGTGTTGCAGTTAGTCATTTAGCTGCTTCACAGTCTCTCTTGGCACATGAAAAACTTATTCCAAAATTTGAACGATTCCTCCAGTTCGCAGCACCGTCTTTCGATGTTTCTGTATTCGAGATTTTCTTCCCATTGGCTAGAGGCCAAACACTGGTCGGATGTGATCGTGGTCAGCTACTCAACGATTTACCAGGCATGATCAATGGACTAAAAATAGACGCTGCTGAACTCACTCCAACCGTCGTTGGAGCTTTATTGCAGAAGAGATCACATGTTCCTAAGCTTAAGTTGCTGATGACGATCGGTGAAATGCTAACGAGACCAATTGTGGAAGAATTTGGCGGATCTGACCAAAAGGAAAGCCTTCTCTATGGAATGTATGGGCCGACCGAAGCAGCCATTCATTGCACCATTTATCCAAAAATGGAAGCAAGTGCTAAGCCTGGCAACATTGGCGTGCCGTTTGAAACGGTGTCTGCGTTCATAGCGGAGGCGGCTTCTGGGTCTGGGGAGGTACAGGATATTAAATTTCTTCCACAAGGCGAGCTTGGGGAGCTAATTTTAGGTGGTCCGCAGTTAGCGAACGGCTATCTCAATAGGGAAGAGCAGAACAAAGCTGCATTTGTGACCGTGACAGGAAAAAGCTATTATCGAACTGGAGACAAAGCTCGCATTCTTAAAGATGGAAGCATAGAGATTCATGGCCGCATGAGTAGCGGACAAGTTAAGTTGAGAGGTCAGCGAGTTGAACTTGGTGAAATAGAAGATGCTATCTACAAACATCCGAACATTAGGACTGTGGTAGCAGTCGTGCTAAGTGGGGTGCTCTTAGCTTTCGTACTCACAAGTGACGATACAATGCATTCAGATCAAGTACTGGGCACTTGTTCAAAGTGGCTTCCGAGCTTCATGCTGCCTAGCGAAATTATTCTTTTGCTAGAACTCCCGTATCTACCGTCTGGAAAGGTAGACAAGAAAAAACTAGAAGCAAACTATCACCAACAGTACGACGTAGTAGATAAGCAAAATAACTTCACACACGCTGAAGTAATTGTGGGAGAAGTTCTCCGCGAGATTCTTGGACCATTTCCCTCGAACATACGTTTGGCAGCAGCCGGCCTTGACTCGCTTGTCTCTATCAAAGTATCTAGAGAACTTCGATCACGAGGGTTTAATGTTACCACTCTAGCAGTGTTACAAGCGGAAACCTTAAGCGCTCTCCTAAAGATTTGCGAAAACTGCAAAGAAACTCCAAGTTCGACTATAGTTAACGCGGCATCTACCAACTCAGAGGCATATGCCATGCTAAATGGCGACGCAAAAAATATCGAAGCCTCTTACCCATGTACTCCACTACAAAATGCAATGCTTGCTGAGACTGCCCTCGTCCATAGAGCTTACCGAAATTGGGTCGAGTTGGATTTGCCAAAACTCAGTAATATTGACAATCTCCGTGCAAAGCTACATGATCTTGCCGATCGCAATCCAATGCTCAGGACTGGTTTTGCAGAATCTTACGATAATAGTGGATACATGCAGTTTGTCTGGAAGACATTTCCGGATTCACATATTGAGACTGTGGACGCCTTTTCTGATGATTCGGAGATTTCTAGGACTGCATCACTTCATCGTCCCATATTTTTCGAGATTCTCTCCACTAAATCTTACCTGAAACTCATGATTCATATCCATCACGCACTTTATGACGCTTGGTCCTTAGATCTTCTCCTTGATGATTTAGACTGTCTGTTGCGAGATGAGACTCCAATTTCACGTCCGCCATTCGCAGATGTTGTGAGGGGGTATATTAACGGCAGCATTTCTTCTGACTCTCAAGCCTCTAAAGATTATTGGAGGGATCACATGGCACATCTCGAACTTAGGCATATGCCAAACTTTCATACAAGAAAAGTTACCTCAGCTGGATTGGCTGTAGCGCATTACTCCACTCAGCTCTCGACATCGAATATTGAATTGGCAGCGAAACGAATGGCTTCGAGCCCACAAGCTATATTCCAAGCTGCGTACGCTCTAATTTTAGCCTCTTATTTGGGATCAACAGACATCTGCTTTGGCACTGTTTTTTCTGGTAGAACCATCCCTGTTGCGGGAATAGAAGATATTATTGGACCATGTCTTACAACCTTACCGATACGCATAGATACATCGATAGCGAGTACTCTCCAAGAACTGGTAGAGGTATTGAACAGTACGAACAGGAAACACCTTGAACATAGCACTTTTCCACTTCGCGAAATCAAATCGGTCAATGGTTTGGAGCCTCGCCAGCAATTATTCGACACACTCCTGATATGGCAACAGACTCTTCATAGTTATGACCACAGCAGAAAATGTGTCACAATTGTTGATCAGGTCGATCAACTTGAGTTTAATTTGACTCTCGAGATAACTCCTACCTCTAAAACCCTCCAATTCAAGGCAAACTATCAACAGTCTGTATTTCCAGAATTTCAAATAGCAATGCTTCTGCGGCAACTCGAAGAAATGGCAAAAGCAATCATTGAACACCCAGGGAATCAATCTAATCTTGCCTTCGATGGAAATAGCCCTGAAATTCTCTCCATTGAGAATCCCGTACCTATCGTGACCCTTGGACCCGAGACATTGATATCCCCAGTGGAAAAAGTCTCAAAAGAGGATCCCGATCGTCTAGCAATCGCTTTTGCTAGTAAAATCGATGGCGACGATTTTGAGATCCAGTACATGAGCTATGGTGATCTGAATACTCGTGCAAATCAGCTGGGGCACTACCTTTTTCATCGTGGTGTTCTCCCAAATGATATTGTTTGCATATGTCTCGAGAAAAGTCATGATTTTTATGCTTCAATCTTGGCCACTGTAAAACTTGGTGCGGGCTATCTCCCAGTAACTCCAGATATCCCATATAGCCGGTTACATCACATTACAAGCGAAGCCAAAGTTAAAGTATTAATTGGACATTCCTCATCACGACCATTATTAGGACAGTCTGCAGGCCAAGAAATTGTTTACATCGATGAGATTGATCTGACTCAACAATCTACAGAGAACCTAATTACCGCATTCAAGCCAGAGAATATTTCGTATTGCGTATTTACTTCAGGCAGCACTGGGGCTCCAAAGGGAGTACTTGTCACTCAAGGTAATCTTCTGAGCAATCTTGATGTATTACAGGAAATTTACCCGGCAACCAAAGACTCTAGACTTCTGCAATCATGTTCCCAGGCTTTTGATGTATCTGTCTTCGAGATCTTCTTTACATGGAGAATTGGTGGATGTCTCTGTTCTGCTGTGAAAGATACCTTGTTTCAAGATATAGAACTTGCCATTCGAGTTCTGGGTGTAACTCACCTCAGCTTAACACCTACTGTTGCTGCTCTCATTAACCCTCAAAAAGTCCCAAAGGTGGAGTTTTTGGTCACTGCTGGAGAGGCTGTGACGCAAAAGGTTTTTAACAAATGGGCTAGTCATGGACTTCACCAGGGATATGGACCGAGTGAGACAACTAACATCTGCACTGTCAAGCCGCAAGTCAGTCTGGAAGATCGTATTGATAATATTGGTCTGCCATTTAGAAACACTTCAGCTTTTGTACTTGCCCGAAACACAGAATTCTCCTTGGTCCCAAGAGGTGGTGAGGGAGAATTTTGCTTTGGTGGATCTCAGGTCTTTAGAGGATATATGGATCGCGCTCAGGAAGAGGGGAAGATTATCGACCATCCCAAATATGGGCGGCTATACAAAAGCGGTGACTTTGGACGGCTGATGCATGACGGGTCTCTTGTTTTCACGGGCAGAAAAGATGATCAAGTCAAGATCAGAGGCCAGAGAGTTGAACTTGGCGAGATTAATAATGTTTTGATCTCATCAGGAGTCGACGACTGTGCGACCATGGTTATTGACGGGAAAGGTAATTCGCAGCGCTTAGTTTGCTTTTTTACGCCCAAGTTAAATACTTACGAAGATCTACTTCCTCTCCCGGCCGATCCAGTCATGATTGACAATCTCTATCAGATACTTGAGTCAAAGCTCCCCAGCTACATGATACCTTCAAATTTGATTCCGCTTTCGGTTCTTCCATCAACATCCCAAGGCAAGATTGACAGGCGCCGGTTGATTAGCTTATATGATAGCTTTGAGCTTAGGTATCTTGAAACAACTACTAGAGCGTCAAAATCTCCGACAGGTCATCCGTGGACCGAATTAGAGCTTGAGATACGATCTGTATTAAGCGAGATATCGAAGTCTTCGATAGAAGATATTGGACCACACACATCCTTCTTTAGTTTTGGCATAGACTCGATTTCGGCAATTGCATTTTCTCGAAAGCTACGTCAAGTGATCCCGAAGCAAGTAGATATTTCAGACATTTTGATGTACACGTCTGTAGTCAGGCTTTCAGAGCACTTATCAAGATCTCGAAAGCTTGTCAAAGATGACTTGTCGTTGGCTGATACAAATTTTGGATTCACTGAAGGGTTTATAAAGTCTACCATTTCCCAATTTGAAAAGACGGGCAGAGTTGTGACAAAGATTACACCCTGTACGCCTTTACAGGAAGCTATGTTGTCTGCTGCTGACGCTTCGTCTGGCGCTTCATATAGCAATCATGTGATGCTCAATATCTTTGGTAACCTTGATAGACTCCGTGGTTGTTGGCAAGAAATGGTTCAAAGACATGAAATCCTGCGAACTTGTTTTGTTAGCACAGATATGCAAGATTTTCCATACGTCCAAGTCGTATTAGCAGACTTTAAACTCGAATTTGGCTCTCTTGATTCTAGCACGTTGGAGGCCGCCATCGTTGAAATGGAGACGCAGTCGACAAGTAACGAAGATTCTCCACCATACCAACTCAATGTTCTCCACTCAAATGGCCAACCACGCTTTTTGGTCTCAATGCACCATGCTCTTTACGACGGCGTCGCCCTAGAAGTTCTTTACCATGAAATTGAAGAGTTATATGATGAATTACCCTTGCAGCCCCAAGTGTCTTTCACTCCACTTCTACATCACATGAGGTCGATGGATATCAATTCTTCCGACGATTTTTGGAAATCTACCTTAGAAGGATATCATCCACTTCATCTCGAAGATGTCTTGGATTTGCCGGGACAACCCCAAAAGCACAGCACCCGCATTCAGCAACTAAAAGCAAAAATACCTCTCAGTCAAATCGAAAACAGCATCAAGAAACACAGCACTACGTTTCTAGCAGTCTCTCATGCGATTTGGGCTAGTAATATGTCTGAACTATTCAAAGCCACTGATATTTGCTTCGGCAATGTTGTTAGCGGTCGCACAGCTCCAGTCAGTGGAATAGAGAGACTTGTTGCGCCTTGTTTCAATACTATCCCAGTACGATTAAAAGACCTCCATAAGTTGACATATCTCGAGGCATTTAGAAAGTTCCAAGATGCAAACACCAACTCCTTACCATTTCAATTCACTCCTTTACGGCGACTTCAGTCTAGATTTAGCCCTGATGGCACCCGTCTGTTTGATACCCTTTTCATTTTACAACAACCGTCGAAAAAGCTCGACCCTTCTCTATGGTCCATTATAGAAGATAATGGCGCCATGGATTTCCAACTTGTTTGCGAGATTATACCCAAACCCAGCGATGATACCCTAGAAATTGTTCTTCATTCATCCACTTCAATATTTACTGATAATGATGCATATAATATAATTCGAAGGTTCGAAAATCTTATCAGAGTTGTCTTGGAGAATCCGAGGCGGCAAATTATCTCGTCCTCTGCAAGGGCACAGATTCTCGTAGTTAGCGAGGAAAGGAATAAGAAAAAAGAAGACACTTCAGAGTCATACTCTGATGACAAAGTAACAAGTCAACTAGAATTAGAGATTCGAAATGCCATCGCAGGGTTTACTGACGTCCCCATAGAAAGGATAGGCCGAGAGACAAGCATATTCAGATTGGGCCTCGACAGCATCAGCACTGTTCAGGTTGCGTCTCGCCTGAGAAGCCAAGGATATCACCTCCTTGCCAGTGATATTCTACAAAATCCTACGATCGCTCAAATTGCTTCACATCTTCAGCAAATTGGCACCTCCATGAGCGAGGAGAATAGCCAATTTGACTTTGCGGCTTTTGATCAACAGTTTCGGGACATAATTTGTTCGAAGATTGGAATCTCTCAAGATAATTTGGAAGCAATAAGACCTTGTACCGCTGTACAACAAGGTATGCTTGCTCAAAGTTTGCATTCTGAAGGTCATGAATATATCAACAGCGTGTCTCTGGAGTTCTTGCCGGGTCAGTCGATGACAAGAGTTAAAGATGCCTGGACTTCAGTTTGTAAAGCTCATGAGATGCTTCGGACAGCATTTATCCAGACAGGAGATTCTGATAACCCGTTCGCAATGGTTACATTCACAAATGAATCATTTGTTCTCCCATGGTTTGAAAGCCGGAAACATGTCCTGTCAGATGAAATCGACCGCCTTAAGAACGCATGGTACATAAGCATAGAGCAGAAAGGGGATAAAATTCTGCTCATACTCACTGCACATCACGCTCTGTACGATGCTCAATCTATGCAAATAATTTTCTCGGACTTTACGAAGTTCTATCATAATCAAGCAGTTGTTAGCCGCCCTGGTATCGCCACGCTCTTAAGCTCAGTTTTGCAATCATCTCAAGCGGACCAAGATGAGAAAAAGGCATTTTGGCAACAGCCAGAAAATCGGATTGTGGTTAATAAGTTCCCTGATCTAACTCCTCTGCGCGTCATGAGACCTAGTAATGCAGTTTGTGAAGTCAAATCTCTAGCTTCATTACAGGAACTCGAGGAGAAATGTCGAAAAATTGGAGTTACAATGCAAGCAGCTGGACAAGCAACATGGGCGAGGTTGTTGATGGCTTACACCGGAGAAAATGTTACGACCTTTGGAATGACACTCTCAGGTCGATCTGTTTGTGATGATGCCAATATGGTGGCCTTTCCGACCATCGTTACACTTCCGGTTAACTGTAATATAATGGGCACCAATAGCGAGTTGTTGACTAGGACTATGTCATCTAATGCACAACTTCACAAGCATCAATTCACGCCGCTCACGTCAATCCAGAAATGGTCTGGTTATCCTGAGGGACGGATATTTGATACCTTATTCGCATACCAAAAACTGCCTGAGGATGAAGACGTTTTGATTCCGCCATGGAAAGTAGTCAAAGAGGAAGCCACCGTGGATTATGTCATATCTCTGGAGGTTCAACCTATATCATCTGGTGAAATCACAATTCGACTATCTTTTAGAGAAGATATTGTGCCCGCAGCACATGCAGAGCTTATGATAAAACAGTTTGATGCGTTACTGCTAGATACGCTTGACAATCCAGATCATCTATGCAACGTAGCGCCCGAAATTGGAATGAGCCTACTATCCATTACGCCTGCCCAGGATCCAGTCCTTCCCGACTCCGTAACGCTTCTACACCAGTACGTTGAAAGAGGCTCCAGAAAATGGCCAAATAGAGTTGCTTTGGAGTTTGCTACTTGTCTTGAGCCGGCCAATTATCAAAGTCGAAAATGGACATATCAACAGCTGGACGAGGAAGCTAACAGAGTCGCTCATATGCTTCATCTGCGTGGGGTGACCCCGGGCGAGATAATTGCGATTTGTTTTGACAAGTGTGCCGAGGCTTCTTTTGCAATTATTGGTATCATGAAGGCTGGCTGTGGTTATGTTGCACTAGACCCTAATGCTCCTGCTGATCGTTTAAAGTTCATCGTGGAGGACTCTGCTGCGAAGTTGACCATTACTGCAGGAAATCCGGCGCAAATCCTAAAATCTTTGGTAGACGGAAAAATAATCGATCTTACCGATTCTTCAGTACTTCACGAATTTAAATCCGAGGTGCCACGACTTTCGAGAGAAATTACTCCCGAGGACATCTCATATTGTTTGTATACATCCGGAACGACTGGCACACCAAAAGGATGTCTGCTCACCCACGAAAATGCTATTCAAGCAATGCTCGCATTTCAAAGGTTATTTGCTGGTCATTGGACCACAGAATCGAAGTGGCTACAGTTTGCCTCCTTCCACTTCGATGTTAGTGTTTTAGAACAATTCTGGAGTTGGAGTGTCGGGATTTGCGTAGCTTCAGCTCCTCGGGACCTGATATTTGAGGACATTCCGGGTGCAATTCGACAACTAGGTATCACGCATATTGATTTGACACCAAGTCTTGCACGCCTACTGCACCCCAATGATGTCCCATCATTGTGGAAAGGCGTTTTTATTACGGGTGGGGAACAACTAAAGCAAGAAATCCTGGATGTATGGGGTGAACATGCTTGCATTTACAACGGATACGGGCCGACTGAAGCTACTATTGGAGTGACAATGTATCCTCGAGTGCCAAATAATGGCAAACCTTCCAATATTGGTCCTCAATTCGACAATGTAGGATCATTTGTACTGAAACCAGGTACAGAACTGCCGGTCTTAAGAGGTGGTATTGGTGAACTTTGTGTTTCTGGAAAACTTGTCGGAAAGGGATACCTCAATCGACCAGAACTTACAACGGAAAGGTTTCCAACACTTACCTATTTCAATGAACGTGTATATCGCACTGGAGATCTTGTTCGCATCCTGCACGATGGCACCTTTATTTTCCTCGGCCGTGCTGATGACCAAGTCAAACTTCGTGGACAACGCCTGGAACTTGGTGAAATTAATGAGGTAATTAAGACGAGTAGAAAAGATCTCGAAGAAGTAGTCACGTTAGTCTTGAAACACAAAACCCAAGCTAAAGAGCAACTGGTCACGTTTTTCGTCATTTCGGGAAAGAACGAGTCGGAAAACAGTGGAGTGGTCCCCTCCATTAGAGATGCTTGCAAATCGCGCCTTCCAGGATACATGGTCCCTACACATTTTATTCCCATCAAAGCACTTCCACTTAACGCAAACAATAAAGCTGATTCGAAACAACTAGCAGCGCAATTCAACGACCTGAGTATGGAAGATCTTCAGAATATGAGCCTCTCAGTGCAGAATCATGTAGAATGGACAAGTAGAGAAGAGAAAGTCCTCGGCTTTATCGTCAAGGCGTTTCCCATCGAGGTTCCCGATTTGACTCGGAGCTCGAATATTTTCCAACTTGGTCTTGACTCCATCACAATGATCAATTTTTCCCATACCTTGCAAAAATTGGGATTAATCCATGCTACTAATGCCACTGTTAGGAGCAATCCCACGATAGGAAAATTGGTTGAAGCACTCCTCGTTGCACAACCGAATGAAGGCAAGGAAAGCCCATATCTAATTGCAGCCCACTTGAATATTGTCGGGTTTTCACAACAGCATACAACGTCCATTTGCAAGGAGCTAGGGGTGGGATTGGAACAGATTGAGAGTATTGCACCTTGCACTTCTGTGCAAGAAGGAATGATCTACAGATTTCTTGAGAGTGATGGAAGGCTATATTTCAACAACCTCCAATACCGGCTAAAATCTGAAGTTCTTCCGGAAGAGCTCAATGCGGCTTGGGATCGTGTCGTTTTTAATCTCCAAATCTTACGGACCAAATTTTTATTGACAGACGATGGGTTTGCCCAAGTGGTTCTCAAGCCTAGAGAATCATCACCCAAAAGAGCATCAGAAGTCTCAACGGGAAAAGAAGATATTCTCAAGAACCCATGGTCTTTTGAAGTCGTTGGTTCTGAAACAGAAAAGAAAATGATCTTGAACATTTTCCATGGCCTTTATGATGGTAGCAGTCTAGGTATGATGTTGAATCGCCTTTGCGACGAATTCTTCAACGTAGAGGACATTCAATACGGGCCAGATTTTCATTCGTCCTTGGCGTATGGGCCATTGTCAATAATTCCTGGAGCCGAAGCCTTTTGGAGATTCCATTTGAAAAACTGGTCTGATTCTTCATTACCTCATAGACTGAAAGATAGAGGAAATAATGTGTTCGAAAATACCCTTGACCTAAAGGACTTCGAGAAAAGACGAAAAGCTTTATCTGTCGCCCCGCAAGCCATAATTCAAGCAGCATGGATCGCAGCTATTCAAATGATCATTTCTGCAAACCTAACAACGATTGGTATTGTCACGTCCGGTAGAGGAATAGATTTCGAAGGAGTTGAGGAAGTTGTTGGACCTCTTTTCAACACTGTGCCCTTCCATCTTCCCATTGAATTTGGCACCCTAATGTCCACTCTGATAAGTGATTGCCATTCTATTAATATGAAAATCCAAGAATTTCAGCACACACCTTTGAAGGATATCACGAAATGGATCACACGGGGAGCTAGCAATCCACTCTTTGAGACCCTCTTTGTATTTCAACGTCCGGATGTTAACGAGAAACGATTTTCGAATCGTTTAGGAAGGAATACCACAGTGATTGACAATGGTGACACAGATGTAAGTGGAGAGCACTTCCATTGATAGAAAGTCGACCTAACTATTCAATAGTATCCGCTAGCACTCGAAGCTACTTTGAACCACGATAGTACCAAGCTTGAGCTGAAGATAGTTGCCAAGAGCTCGGCTGTGACAGAAGTCATGGGAATGCTTGTGCTCCAGAACATGCATGATATGATTCGCAATATCCTTAGCGGCAAAGACGAAGAGATACAAATTATTAGGGCTAAACAAAATGATCATACAAATTCGAGCGGCAAGCTGAATCCGGAGCTACCTCGCTCTCACCCATCAGACCAACCACTTCCATGCGGAATAGTTCTAACAAAACAGCAAATCAACGTGGTTTGTGGCGAAGTTGCGGTTTTGGCCAAGGTTGATAAGATACGTAACGATGAGCCTAGATCAATTTTCCAACTTGGACTCGACAGCATCGATGTAATCAAATTATCCTCACGACTGCGAAAGAACGGAATTGAACTATCTGTCAGCAAGATCATCAAATGTCAGACTATCCCTAAAATTGTAGAGAACGCGAGACTTTTGAAAGCCGGAACACACAGCTCTCCTTCTATCGAAAAACTGACAAAGATAAGCGAACAGCTTGATGAGTGTCTAAAGTCTAGACTCCCTTCTAGAGTTGAACGGATTTTGCCAGCTACACCTTTACAAGAGAGCATGTTGAAGGAAATGGTAAAATCTAACTTCAAAAGTTATTTGACTCTGCAGGTTTTTGAATTAAGTGAAAGGACGCAAGAAAAAAAGTTATTGAACGCCGTAGATCGTGTTATTGGAAACTCACCCATTTTAAGGACAACTTTTCTTGAAGTTCAAGACCCACAGTCTCCTGTGAACTATGCACAGATTGTCCATGAAGACTGGGTGAAAGTTTCCGAAACGAATCCGGTCATAGGGCATGCACATAAGGGTCCCGAAAGCCTTTTACAGGAGGTGAAATCCAGATTAACAGAAAACTGTGCGTCGATAGAGGCCAATTTGTTTGGAATACTTCCCGTTCATTTCGAAAACAGGAGGTTCATAGTAATGAAAATCTCACATGCTCTTTACGATGGCGGATCACTGCCGATGATACACGATGATATCAGCAAAGCATATTGGGGCAATGAATTTACTGGGCGGCCTGACTATATGTGGTACCTGGCGGAGATTCTCGATTCTATTACCGATGAGGCAAAAGATTTCTGGAAGGCCACACTTTGGGATTCGCCACCGTCTGTTTTTCCAAAGCAGGAAGCACCGCCGATGGACGAGATTGCCATTCACAGATATGAAAAGACGTCCAAATTCTCATTACAAAAAGTCAAAAACTTCTGTCGCTCTTCTAATATTACGTTACAGACACTAGGACAAACATGCTGGGCTTTAGTTCTTGCAGAACTTATGAGTCAGCTTGATGTTGTATTTGGGACTGTGCTTGCTTGTCGGGATACGCCCGAAGCTAGTAAGGTAAACTTCCCGTTGTTCAATACTGTGGCAGTGCGAGCGATACTTCGTGGAACTCTCGGTCAAATGCTTCGGGATATGCAAGAGAAGAGCGATACAAGTCGTCAATACCAACATTTCCCCCTTGGTAAAGCTCAAGCATATGCACTCGGTTCTCGAGGCGATTCAAACAAGGATACCACGATGTTCGACACACTGTTTACATATCAAGGTACTAGGCCCGAGGCAGAAATCGATCCGCTGTATTCATCCTTAGGTGGTTCTTCAGATGTTCAGTTTGCAATTTGTGTTGAGATGGAGGTAGAAGACAAATCAGATAAACTTTACTGGACGACGGCTTGTAAATCTGTTGCTAGAAACGTAGCACAGACACAAGATATTCTCGAAAATTTAGATACACTTCTAGGAAGAGTTATGGAAAACAAACAAGAGCAGGTTATTACGATTCACTCTGACGGAATCTCAATATGCGGATCCCCAAGATTTCAACCTCGAGACATTTCAGGCCCTCAGAGAATCCCAAAAGCACTTTCTATCCGTGATGATTGGTCGCAAACGGAATTGAAACTTCGAGAAGCAATCTCCGTCATCTCAGGTTTGCCGGAGGAGGATATCCTTAAAGATTCAACGATCTTTCAGTTGGGCCTGGACTCAATTACGATAATCAAACTTCCAGCACTACTTAAGAAGTGCAACATCTCCCTAACTGCTTCGGAAATCATGAGATATCTCACAATCCAGGATATCACAAAATACCTATCCGGGAAACATGAAGCGCAACCGGATGGTCCTATCGATGCTGATGCTATTTTGGTTCAATCTACACCATGGATTGATCAACTCAAGCTTGATCATTTGCAAGCTACTTTGGGTGAGATAGAATACATCATGCCCGCAACAGCAGGACAAAAATATATGATCAGACATTGGCAAAATTCGCAAGGATCTGTCTTCTATGCTACTTTTAAATTCAAGTTGTTAAATGGCTTTAATCGAAATCGAATCGATTTTGCTTGGTTTAAATTGCTATGTCAACACGATATCCTACGTACTGGTTTCATTGAGTCGTGCACAGATTCAAGCATCGCTCAGATTGTTTACAAAAATCCGTCAAATAAGATCATTTATGTAACAGAGTTATCTAAGCTTGAAGAATGTATCGAATACTGTGATCTAGAAAACCTCGAAGATCCACCACTCCGTCTTTTCGTCATTGGGGATGATTCCAGGTCAAACACTTCAAATCAAGATGTCGAAATGCACTTGGTTATCCACCACGCTCTTTACGATGGCATAAGTATCTCGTTGTTGATTAAGGATTTGGTAGCCTGGTATGAAGACTCGGAATTCATGTCTATTTCTTCAATTGCTAAAGATAGATGGAAGACATTTGTAGCGATAGCAATCCAGGAAAAAAGCAAACAGTCTATGAGGGATCAGTGGGTGGAGTATCTTGGCTCTCCTCCTGATAATCATCCAAATCCAAATTTTTACAAGGGATATGGATCACCAGAGCCAGAAATTGAAGAGCCAAGGCGAGTCGAGGTTTTTACACCTGGCTTACCAGCAAAACGCTTGAGGTCAATCGCTCAAAATGCGGGCGTCTCGATTGATCATATATTGATCGTGTTGGCATCCAGACTTTTAAGAATGAAACAATTCGAGAATCCTTTGCATATTCCTCCTTCTCGAAGCAGAAAAAGCAACAGAGAAGACCTAATCGTAGGCCTGTATCTGGCAAACCGCTTTCCGTTTTCGGAAAATCTTTCTTCAATGCTAGCTCCAACGCTCAACTTATTACCGATCAAAATTACAGAGAAGAAGGCAAGCTTTGGTATCAATTTTGCTTTGCCATACGAGGAGTTGGCTAGAAATGTGCAGAGAGACTTGGGAAATATCGGCGTCGGGGGCATGGCTAATGTGAACCTGGACGAGATATATGAGTGGACTGGAGTGAAGGTGGATGGCTGGATTAATATTGTTAGGGGGGTGGACGATGGTGAGGAAATGGATAAGGGCAAAGGGGTGAGTGGAAAAGCGGGCGAGGAATCGGATTGGGAAATGATTGTGAAATCGAATGCGGAAACGCAGAAGGAGAATAAAAATCCCTGCGCGACATTTTGTCTAGAGCCTTCTGTTCAAAGGGGCCGAAAGGAGGTGAAAGGAGGAGAACTTCTTCAATTGGTTGTTGACAGGGAAGCGTATGCGAGAGTGGTTCCACTGAAGAAGAGCAAGAAGATGCCAGCTGTGGAGGAATTCGGAGCGTACCCGGTAAGTTCTAATATTTCAATTTTTCTTCTTCTTTTCGAGACCCTATTTCTGTTCTTATAAAATTCCGATTCCATATCCCGATTTACCCCTCCGCCTTCCCCCTTACCTGTTACCCCTCTATACCATATCATCATCCTCTTCTTCTCATTCTTGCAAAGAATAAACCAAACCAACTAACAACTTCCTTTTTCTTTCGTGAATAGCCATCAGTCGATATAGAAATCCGCTATAATCCCGAGAATGAAACGGTCGACATCGGCATCTTTGGACCGAGTGATAAACTTGGTCTTGAAGAGGTTGCTTGCTGGATTGAGCTTTTTGGGAATCAGATTTAGACTTGGGTTTGGAGGTTCGGCAGAGAAGAGGGAAAATAAGGAAGGGGAAGCAGGGTTTTTATAGTATTGTTTCGCTGCGTTGGGTGGTTATTTTATATCATTTTTTTTTAGGTCCGCGTCATCTCCTCTGCGCTTTGAGGGATCGGTGGTTGTGAGAGGAAGATTGGAAGGGAGAAAGGAAGGGAGTATTGATATTGATATGATTATGAAGGTTCGAAATTCTAGTTTAGCCTTACCTTAGATTGCAAGGCACACTTTATATTTTACTCTGTACTCGTTTTCTCCTTTATTCTCCACGAGTACCTTGATATCAAATCACGGTGTAACTTCAGACTGAAAAATAAATAATGAAGATGGAGAAGAAAAAACGAAAATGCAATTTCATCATATATTGGCAAGTTTTGATATTTAACTAACTCTTAAAACTATCCTATCCTACCATATCGCATCCTGCTTCTCATCATATCATTTCGTTTCGCGTGAAAATCTTCCCTTCAATCGATCAGATCAACCTCACTAATAATTTGACATACTTAATAGCATATCCGAACGCCTAATCCTGTCATCCTATTACTTCCAAAAAAGGAAAAAAAAAACAGGAAAAAAAGAAGAAGAGGAAATAAGAGTGAATATCAAATTCTTATTGTTTTTGCAGAAAATGAATTCTCTTATCATATTTTTCTCAATTTCTTCTACCCTGCACACAAAATCCCCCTAATACCGATCTTCATCGTGGTGTCTTCCATGCGAGTGACTAGAATGTCTCGAATGGCTTCTATGTTCATGGCCATGACCATGATGACCATGATGCTCATGACCATGCTCATGATGTCTCCCGTGTCTCTCCTCCTCATATCCTCCATGTCCGCTATACTTCTCATCCCTATAGCCCCCATTATATCCATGCTGCGCATGTTGTGGGTGTAAACCCTCCCCTTCTCTTGGCGGCGAGCATTCTCTTCCCGTTTGGGCGTCCTCGAAGTATTCTACATCGCGGTCATTGTGGTCTTTGCGGTATTTCTTGACTTTGTTTCCGAGGAATTGTCCGGCTATCATGCCGCCCGCTGCGTAGAGGATTTTGCCCATTGTTCCTCGTCCGGTTTGTGAGCCTACGCCCCAGCCGCCTGCGGCGCCGAGTCCCATGGACACGAGTCCGCGATCTCCTTCGACGGGTTGTCCGTTGGCGTCGAGTTGTGGGGGAGGGATATTGGCGCCTGGTTCGTTGTAGGTGGGGGCGGGTGCGCCGTATGGGGTTGGTGCAGGTGAGTACCCGCGGTTGTCGGCGTAGGTGTTTACTTGTTGGTTTGAATATGGATCATGAGGTGGGTAGGGGTTTTGTCCGTAGGGGGATTGTTGGGGTGGGGCGCCGTAGGGTGAGGGGAGTGTGCTGGGGAGGGGCCGGGGGCGCCGTAGGGTGGTTGGAGATTTTGAGGGGGATAAGAACTTTGTGCGTAGTTTGGTGCTGGGGGGTAGGCGGTGTTGTCTTGAGTGTAGGGAGGTTGTTGGGGGTATGGTTGAGGGGGTGGTGCAGAACCATATGGTTGATGGGGTGGGTAGGGGTTTCCACCTCCGTAGAATTCTTGGTTGGACATTTTTGTTTGATTTGCCTTTACTTTGCTGAGATTATCTCCTGTTCTCGTGTTGTATTGTATTGTATTGGTTGGTGAAGTTTGAGATGTTTGTGTCAACTTTAGAGATAGAACAAGAAACGATGTGATCTCTGTTCGAATGTGAGAAGAAGAGGACAGGTGGATGAGGTGGGTAAGAGGATTAGTATTTATATTAACACGAATTATGTATGGAGTATATTAGTGAGGCACAGTTAGGGCAGTGAATCATCTGCAGCCTCGAAAAGCTAAACGATAAAGCTGACTATTATTAGTGGGGAAGAAGCAAGATCTGAAAATGTATTGGCTTGTTGTTTGGCCTTTCATTCCGAGTTCCGATTTGAGGGGCAGATACTGCGCCACGGGTATCCTGGTTACCTCATGCAATGGAAGTATTCCAGAAGATTGAAGAAGTTTTCCGACGGGCATTGAGGAGGATGAATAATGATTTCGGGGATGAAATGCGTATGCAGTCTGAATCGTTGTGAATGATATGGTCACCTGTTCTGCGAGTATGTATCTCGACTTGAAACATTCACATTTGCATCTACTCCGTACGTGTTAGGCTATTCGCATTTCGTATCCACATTTAAGGTTATCAATTTCCTATTCTCATACGTTATGAATTAATCGTACAAAAGAAAAACCCCTTCAGCCAATTCCTCAAAATGGCAAATGCTACTTTTACTTTCTACTTCTCTCGCTTCCGACCCCTTCATCCATTCATCATCAATTCATCAACTCTCCACGTACATACCCCATCAACCCTTCAACCACCAAAAACAAAAAAACGTCATCAACCATAAACACTTACGCCTTACACACTCCCCTACCGCCAAGCCACAAATCCTCAGCCCCGCCCCGCCACCCTGCACAACCAAACGCTACGAAATGCCGATTTTACCGTTCTTGGCATGTTCTCTGGTTAGATTCTTGTATTAATTCCCCCGGATACATAAGTACTACAGATCTGTGTATTGAGATATGTCCCTACTCTGTACCCTAGAATCTAGATTCTAGATTCTAGATAAATATTAATGCTACGCGGTGAGTTCCGGATATTGATGAGGGGAAGATGATTAATTTTGTGGGTAGGTATTGGATATAGCGTATTGATCTTTCCGGTGATGAGTGCGTGGATAGATAAGTGATTGGGAGGTCACGAGTAGATAAATAAATTGGAACTCCCATGTTTGTCTACAGTAGATCTTATGAGTCTACCGGCCCTATGCATATGGGACCTGGGTTCGGTATTGACCAACTGATTATTATTGCCGAGGATAAATGGATGGATCATATTACCTACTAGGTATGCAAACGGTGACTCCGAAGATGTTGGTTATGGATATTAGATACCTAGATAGGTATATGGATAGGGATATTGTGTTGGCAGAGCAGATTAAAGTAATGAGTAATAAGTCACGAGGTGTAAAGGTGCTTGATTGAGACTTGGCATTTATTATATTATTACTGTATATAGATGATGTTTTCGAATGTACTCCGTGTCCATCCGTGATTTAACGGAGCGGAGAATGAAGAGTTTCCTTTATTTATGGATCGATATAACTATATATATATATATAATGATATGAATCCGTAGAAGAAGAGAATTTTAACGACGATCTAATTAAAAAGTAAAATACTATTAATGCTGAAATAATGCTGATCAAACCAATTGTCTTTCGTTTACAAAGTACTCTCTACATATTTCCAACTCTTCAATCAGCTCCAGTTACATTAATCTAGACCTACGATAACCATCATCCATCCCCACCGTCTCATCATAAAAAAATCCTAATCCTCCTTCCCCCATCGCAGCTTGTCTCTGCATTATCTCATCTTGTCCCATTCCTATCCCCACTTCACTAACCCAATCTTCTACATATGGAGATTGGTAATTTGTATCCACGCGACGGTCATGACCACCTCTATGATTCAGATTACCAGTATTAAAAGTAACAAACGGCGTCATTCCTTCTCTTCCCATTTCCTGCCGTTCAATACCCATCTCCCGTCGCAAATCCGCACTACTTCCACTTCCTAGAGGAGAATGTATAGATCCGTATCGGGAAGATGTAAGTGGACTGTCCATTTCGCCGTACATTAAAGGGTTGGGACTTTGCTGAATTGCATTATGGTGGGTACGCGGATCCCTCATGGTCATTTCGTTGTACATCATGCGGGGTGTGGAACGGTGGGAGCGACGTGGAGAGTTTGGATAATGTAGAGTGCCTTGATGTTCTGGCGCCATTACGAATCCAGGAGGGTCGGGTCCGAGACCTTGGAATTGTGGTGGTGAGTTTGGAATGCATGGGGAGTGGTATCGATGTTGCATCCGTGGATTGGGAGAAGTTTCTCCGAGTGAATATTGACGGCTTGAATTGGGAATTCCTCGATTTGGTGGCCTGGGTGTCATGTTGCGGTTCGTAACGTGTTCAAAGGTTGCATAATCATTTGATCGTAGAGGTGATTGCCATCTTCTCCTATCGATTTCTTCAAAATGTTCGAGCCCTGCTGGGTATTGATTGTCCAGGCTAGAATTCCGATTACGAAGATCTTGATTACCAATCCTGAGGGCTTCAAGACCTCCTGGGTTTTGACCGATGCTTCTAGATCTTGGACCTATTCCTCCCATTGCAAGAGCTTCCATACCACCCGACCCTTCCATATATCTTTCACCTGGGCTGGAGTGATTTCTTTGAAGTAAAGGTAATCCCATTTCAGAGGTTGGATCTTCAAGTATGGGATTTCCTGTACCAGAATCTCTTATCCGATTCATCGACAGTTGATCTCTAGTTGCTATTTGTCTAGAGTTGGGGTTGAAATTTGGACAGCCTTCCCAGTGAACTCCGTTTTTTTCGTGGCGAATATCGTAGCAACCAGAGGTTGAACCCTGGCGATTACTCAAATGTGAAAGAGCATGTCTAGAATTACGATGATGAGATCGTCCCAGACCGATACTTTCTAGAAGCATCGTGAAAATTGGATTGAGTTTTGATATTGACACAGTGTCAGTGGTATAAGTTTAAGATGAGGATAATAAGAAGGAGAATGTTAAAATGGAAAGTGGAAAGACCATAAAGCGAACGTCTACGTCTGCATGAACCGGTACCGGATGCGATAATGAACAGTTTGTATGAGTCAAGATATCTTCTGACTATGGGGAGATATCCATAGGAGGGAAGAACTGATCCTTACATTGTTTGCTAGTTGAGAATTTTTGACAAACTGTAACACTTGTTCGTGGTCAAAATTGGTGCAACGTGATGGACTGTAGGGTTTTGGCCAATTGATCAATTTGATATCTAGACTGCCCAAGAATATGAGGTCAATAGGCAGATTAATGCTTGTGTGCTCGATAGTTGTCACATCGATCTTTCGGGTGAGCAGACAAATATTCCGATACAGACTTGGCTTATGGCTATGGAGCGGTCCGGTAGTCGGATATGTCCAAAGGGTATTCGAGGGACTAAGTGATGAGTAGAAGTCACCCAGAGAGGCTCTTAATTCAATGTAAATACCTACAGGCGGTTCCATTTTCATAGCGATAACAATAGGGGAAAGGGAAGGTAATCTCATCATCATGCCCAAGATATGTCCATCTCAAGAAGGTGACACTCAATTCAAAGCCTGTACCTAGGCTAAATAGCAATAGGAACTTCCTTGATCTTTGCTCTTCTTTTTGTGGTATGTTGCATATGTATTGATTGATTGATGGGAAAACGATCGGCTCCAGAAAGTACTGACTCCAATTGGATTAATGCCAGATGTGTTGATTGATGCAGAGGTGATGAAAAACAGATAGAAGATGCGATAAAAGCTATAATTGAGAAAATGATATACTCAAAGTGATTTCGAATTGGTTAAGATCGGGATACATCGCCATAGATGGTTGTAGCCATGTAGTACAGAGAAATTAATTATAGCTGGCCGGATCATTTGTATTGTTTGAAGCTAGTCGGGGGTTCGAATTGATGGGAGAATTGAAATGGATGTGTAGAATGGGTTGAGAAGCTATATAGATATTGAATCTGCGTATACCTAGTAGTCTGTATTAAGTAGGTGTTCCAGCAGTTCATGGTGGCTAATTGATTCTTTTCTAGGTTGAAATGACGCTCCGCTGGCCCTTCGGGGAGCACTCCCATTGAGGCAGAATATTTGAAGATGTAAATATTTTGTACTCGAATATGTGAGAGTATTTGTAGAAAGATATTGAATGTAAGATCTTATATAAGGTTTATATCCATCATCCACTAGGCATACATCAAAATATTCTACCCTTGAGTTGATAATACATATGGAATGGAGTTATATAGGAAAAGAAAGGGGCAATTGGTGCCTATGATATTATGTATCAAAGTACTATAAAAAGGGGTAAATGAAGCATCGCCGGTTACATGTATATCATCGCCAATGAACAAAATATGAAATGAGATGAGATGAGATGAAAGTGATGAAAGAGATGAAAGTGATGAAAGAGATGAAATGATGATTTCTGCCCTGTAATTTTATGCCTTATATTCAAGGCCCAATTACCCGTCACAACCAAGAACACACATCGCGCTAAACTATAAACATACTAACTTACTCAAGAAAGTTGAAGCTACTAACCGTCGACCTTTCTTGCCCTTCAACCTCCTTCGCTTTTTTTGTACGAAAATCGAGGTCCCTCAAATTCCAAAAGAACATCCAATCCCCCGCAAATTCACCAAGAAAATTCAATCTGAAATCAATATCGTAAGATATTTATTCAAAGATATCTTTAAGTCTTCTCTACAATCTTTAAACAGTACTTATTACCTATTTAAATTTGTGCGCATTATCGCGTCCAATTTAAAAAAGTCGCCCACGCTCATCAAAACTCTACATCATCGATACTTCCTTCTCAACTTGTGCAAACAATAGGAAGCTACCAACGAAATCAATATGCCTTCGCAAATGCCGTCAAGTTTTGCTTCTGCTGCAGCAGCTGGTTCGGGTTCAGTCGCGGGTTCGAGTCGTGATTCTCGAACTGGAAGGAACGAAAGTGCTCGTGGTACTGAATGGTATGTTTGATTTCTTCACAATCCCTTCTTGTACACACATTGCAATCACCTCTTTGGCAATATTGTAATTATTCTGGATAACATCATATCTATAAACATTACATTCATTTCATTAGTGCTCTTTTCCCAATTCCTTCCTAGTTGCTTGCTTGATTGTTTGGATATTCCAGACGTCATTAGTACAATCAACCATGCCATTTTTAGGAGTGGATGGAGGGTACGAAATTTATTCGCCAACCAGCAAAAATCTTCGACGTATTGAAAGTCAGTCAGATCCTATAACTAATGCGATACCCCGCTACAGGGCAAGAAGAGATAATAGATCTACCAATGGCAGTGGCACATTGACCTTCCGTCGTTCTTCTAATGCTCCCCACACACTATCCGCACAAGCAGACAACCTTCCAGCACAGAGTATCGAAGTTTCCGAGGATGTACCACAGCAACAAACTCAATCATATGAGCCATCTGTCCCTGCAGATCTTCGTTATCCAAAAGCTCATCTATTGGATTTATATCAAAAACACCGAGAAGCTAAAGATTCTGGCGCACGCAATGGTGACGTTTCAAGACTCTATGTTGAAGGCTGGAACCCTGGTCAATCAAATGGAACAAATGGTCGAGTATGGGGTAAGGTTACTGATGGCAGAGAGACTCATGGTCCAGACGCATGCTGGGATATGACAGGTAGTCAGCGACCAGTTTCCCTGGAAGAGATGACCGAAGATGAGAAAATCGTCAGTTTATCTACCTATCAGCTCGCCGCAGTTATTTAATACTAATCTATACATTAGCTTTTCACCACTGACGTCAATTCTCCCATGAAACCACCACCCCAAAATCAGAACAAGGGCCCGAGCGAACAAGGATCCAATACAAATGGTCGCAAAACCTCCATTTCTCATGGTTCTGGCAACTCTAATTTCGCAGTTACTTCGCCAGCTTCGAGTAGACCTGGCACACGCCGCAGAGAGACGAGCGATGCAATTCCATTTGCTGCTGGATTAGGATCCCCTGCCGGAACTGGTCGATTCCCTCGCGACGAGTCTTCTCCCTTTTTCACTCGCAAACTCACGGACTTGAAGGATGATGGAGATGATCGACCTGACGAACCAAAGAGCTCCCTGCCATTCGGCCCATTAATGCGTTCCAATACAGGTGGGTCTAATTTGGGAAGCGCGCCGTTGTCTCCTTGGGGACCAGCGCCTGTAAGCGCTACAATGACTCCGATGGGAACTTTTGGTGCTTTTGCAATGCCAGCTCCCACAACTCCAGGCGAGAAACGACCAGGTTTCGGTAGCACTCGCGGCGAGAGTCGGCTTGCACATCTCATGCCAAAGGATAAATCTGAGGATAGTGCATCGCAACCCGCCGAACGCCCGTGGAGAAGTAGACCTCGAACAGATACGGACCCATTTAGCGAAGATAATATCCCTAGCGGCAGCGCTGGCCTTGGAGGTGGTCAAGATACAAGCCCAACCTTGAACCCTCAGCGAAAGGCACCAGGACTTGACACGCCAATTCGTGGACTATCAAGTGATTTTGGAATGTCTGACATGCCTGGTTTCAGGGATGCTCAGTTACGTGCTCAAAACCACCAGACGCCACAAGTACAGCAGCACTACAATGAGCCCCTGAGCCCAGATACTAATCCTTATCGTAGCCCACACGAGGAACGAAGAGAGAGAATTGGACATGAGGATAATTCTTTCGACGATGATCATTCTCATGACCGACCTCAACCATTGGGAGGCATCCCCGAGCATACACCAAATGCTTTTAGTAATCTTTCTAGAAACTTCGGCAGTGGAGCTTTCGATGGAAGCGATCGTAGCCAAACTTCCAGTGTCGTAGGTGGTGTGTCCCGGGGACCATTCACGGCTTTAGCGGGACTTCCATCTTTGAGTAACATTGGTAATATGGGTGGCTGGCCAACAAACAATATGGTTTCAACACCGGATCGCGAAAGTCGATCAGTATTTCCAGGTGCATTTGGAAACTCCATATTTGGCCCCATGGGTGAGTTGCCATCTCCAATTCATAGTTCTATGGGTGGAGGTATGTTTGGCCATGGCAACCCGATGGGATCTATTGGACGTGGAAGTAAGCTCGGATCGTTGTTCCCTCCCGCTATGCAGGCTCAGATGCAGGGCGCAGAGAACGACAATCCTGGTGAGATTGGAGACCTAAGACAAAACAGCGCATTTGGAGCGATTGGTCGAACCCCATTGCACAGCCATGGCTCATTCTTCGGTTCTGAACCCCGTACCCAGGAACCATTTTCTGCGGCGGATTCCCAGCCTAGTACAATCGTTCCACAAGCTCCTTCTGCTCAATCTAGTTACCAACAAACCCAAACTGGGCCGGATTCTGCACCAGGTCAACTTCCTAATGCTCAACAACGTACTATGGTTATGCCAGACAGAATGAGATGGATTTACCTTGATTCACAAGGACAGCCTCAAGGACCTTGGTCTGGATTGGAAATGCATGATTGGTACAAAGCCAATTTCTTTACGGCTGATCTCTCGGTCAAAAAACTTGAAGACACCGAGTTTGAACCGCTTGGTCAGCTCATCCGTCGCATTGGTAATTCACGTGAACCATTCCTTGTCCCTCAAATGGGTATTCAGCATGGACTCCCTACCACCCAAGCTACACCATTCGCCTCCGCTGCTACAGCCCCTCCTGTTCAACCCGGGTCTGTGCAACCTCCCTTTGCTGGAGCTTTCCCAAGTTTCGGTACTACATTGACTGCCGAGCAACAGAACAACTTGGAGAGACGTAAGCAAGAGGAACAATACCTTATGGCTAGACAGAGGGAGTTTTTGGCGCAACAACAGGTCAGCTTGAAGCAAATGCAAATGGGTGGTCTTCCTTCCACCTTGCACCATCATTCAAGTGCTCATAGCTTGCAGAGTCAACCTAGCTTCGGTAGCATGACATCGCCAATTTCTATGCCACCGCAGCCTCCAATGCCCGGCGGGTTCTTTGAAGCTGGCCCACGACCCGGCCTATCTCAGATGATGGGAGCTATGCCCAATGAATTTCTTCACGATGATTTAGCTCGCCTCGGCCTCCAAGACCGTCAGCAACCCGGAGCGGTTGGTGCACAAACCTCTCAAGCTCAGCAAATTAATGCTCTTTTTGGTCAACCTCAGCAGATCGGTGCGCAACGTGAGCCACCTCGAGCGGAACAGAATGACCCGCAAGGTTATGTAGCTCGTCTTCGACAATTTGAACAGCTCAGAGCTGAACATGATGCAGAGGAAGCAGCTCAATCCTCCACGAATGAGGAGGCCACTCCTTTGGCACAAGCTCAACCGGAACCACAGGAACAACAATCACAATACGAAGAAGACACTGTGTCAGAAAAACCTCCGGCACCAAAATCTCCCGAGGTTCTCTCTTTGACTCAACAGATCAAGGATCAACAAGCAGCTTCCACCGCCGCAGCGCCTGCTAAGCAATCTCCGATTTCTGCTCCCCAACCCGAGTCGCCTTGGGCGAAGGTAAATACTAGTCTTCCAATGCCTTTCCCACCCCCTGCACAATCGATGACACCTCTTCCTGCCCCAACTGCCCAAAGAGGTCGCTCCGGCTTGCCGGACTCATTACATGCTGAGGTTCAATCACGCTCTGAGACGCCCGAGGTAGTTAGTGCTGGACCAACCCTTGCTCCATGGGCTGTTCAACCGGTCGAGGCTCCTAAAGGTCCTTCTCTTAAGGAGATCCAGGAAGCCGAAGCTAAGAAGGCTGCTAAAGCAGAGGAAGCTGCCGCTGCTGCACGTCGTGCACTCCATGAACAAGAAATGAAGTTGCTAGCTAGTCAACCAGCTGCACCCGCTCTTGGTCTCCCAACAACATCCACCTGGGGAGCTACAGCTACACCCACAACTCCTTCTAATGCCCCCTCTGTATGGGCTAAGCCTGTCGCAGCCAAGGCTCCCGTAGCTGCCACTTCTTCCAAGAAGACGCTCGCGGAGATTCAAAGAGAAGAGGAATTGCGTAAGAAGAAACTTGCAGCCACTGCAGCAGTATCTCAACCTTCTCCTGTCGCAGGCGGGAAACGCTATGCCGATCTTGCAAGCAAACCATCTGCAATTGCTCCCACCGTTGGAGGAGGCTGGGCCACTGTCGGCGCCGCTGGAAAGGTCAAAATCCCAACAGGACCATCTGGCGCAGTTGTGCCTGTCCCTGTTCGTTCTGCCAGCAGTGCCTCTGTAGCTAGCCCCGCTGTTCGCACAATACGTCCAGCAGCATCTGCTCGCAGTGTAACCATGGCTGGCAGTCAAACCGGTGGTAACGCTGCCAATGAAGAGTTCAAGAAATGGACAAAGGCTACTTTGAGTGGCAAGGAAGGCCTCAATTCTGACATTGATGGTTAGTTCAACTTTCTTATCTTTGATCCATTTCACACACTAACATATCTTCAGTCGACGTATTCATGACTATGTTGTCTTCATTCCCAGACGAGGCTAGTATTATTGCTGATGTCGTGTATTCTAATTCTCGTGTGATGGATGGTCGTCGTTTTGCTGAGGAGTATATTCGCCGCCACAAATTGGCTGAGAAGGGTATTGTTGAACTTGCTAATACTGGATCAAATGATAAGTCTGGTGGAGGTGGATGGAGTGAAGTCGCCAAGAAAGGGCCACCAAAGGAGGAACCTACAGCTGGCTTCAAAGTTGTTCCCAATAAGAAGAAGGGAAAGAAATGAGCGGTTGTATGGAATTGATTACACTTTGCTATATTATGGATACCTTGTCTAAATACGAATTTTGTATCTCAGAATAGGTTTGTTCATTCTAGCCCGCGGGGGTTTCCATGATGAAAATGGTGTCTTAGCTTATTGATCAGCGAAGGGAGAAACATAATTCAACTCCCAATTGTAGCTCTAAAGTAGCATCAATGTCAATATGACTGTTTGAGAATTAAATACTTATTATCTAATAATATTATAAAACGATGACTGGGAATTTTGAAAGTCATAAATCAAATTCTAATGAACAGATGAAATATTGAGTTGAGCATAGTTGACTTCAACTACCACTTCAAAATGCTCTCGCTTACAAATCATCCTACCCGACCTTGATAAATTTTTCCCACATAAAAAAATTGTAAAGGGCATCAATACAACAACAATACATACATCATGTCTTTCGCCTCAGATTTATCTACTGGTGGTAAAGGTGGTACCTTGGATGCTATATTATTCAATTTAGAGCAATTAAAACAGCTTGAAGCTGTGTCAGAGATTATCACAAATTATCTTGATGGCGACTACAAAGCCGTTCTCCGCACGCCCACAGCGCAAATCCTGATTCAAATTTTAGCAGAGAATGTTCATCTTTCCAAAGAGGAACAAACTCTCGCTCTCAAAGATGCAAACCTTCAAAATCGAGAAGTTATTCTTTATACTTTCATCACGGGATTGGCAGCTTTTAATGCATTTCTTCAAACCAATGTTACCGGGCCATCAGTTGATTTCGGGGACGTTTTTCGGAGCTCGGAATGGAATGCTAGTGAGCTGAGGGAGAAATGTTTGAGGAGTTTGGATGTAGATGGTGTGAGCGTTTATCAACATATTCCCAAGGTGGAATTATTTTGCCTGGCGAGATATATCTTCACGACTGTTTTTCCCAGACGTTCTTGGGTGAAGACTTGGGATTGTAAGTGGATGAGAATTAGGATTAATGCTTATCATCAAAGACTTCTGAGTGGATATTCGATGAATGGGAGGATGAGTGATTCGACGGTCTTGCAAGATCTGATTGAGCAGGATTTGAAGGATTTAGAGGCAGAGATCTTTGCAGAGGAGAGTGCATTTGGTACGGATGCGAAGGTTATGTTTTTGTTGGAGAAGGCGCAGATTTATATCATGGAGGGCTTGGATTTGAAGGCGAAAGAGAATGTGAAGAAAGCTAGTGAAGTTTCGGGATTTGAGTATGCTCTTTCTGGAGCTTTGGGAAAGAGAACGAAGTTTCAACAGAATGATATTTCGCAGTTAGTGGTTTTTGCGAAGAGTAGGGAAGATGCCGCCAGTGCTGATATTGGGGATTCATCTGAGAAGTCGAAGGAAAGTTCTCACCCATCGGATGAAGCTGAGGAGCAAAGCACAACTGGTCCCCAAGCATTGGAGTTGAATGATGATACATTATTGGAATCTATCGAGTTTGCCAAAACTCCATCTGACAAAGTGGATAACTCCAATTTACCGGCAGCTTTAGCTGGTATGAAACCGGATGAGCAACCACAACTTCATCCTCTGGACCAGATTACCCTATTAACGGAAGCTACTCTTAAAGATACTCTATCTCCTCTTGACAAGCTAAACAGCGAAGAAATCTTACCATACGCTGTTCGTGTCCTATCAGACAAGCCTACAAATTGGCAAATCTACACACAGGCTCTCTTGGTTCGAAGTAGAATTGAAGCTCATAGATCTAGAACTCAAGAAAGATCTGTTTTACAACTCCAAGTCATCGTGGATCAAATTATCGCCGATACACAAGAATCCACGCCGTCAGCAGACGCCAATGGAGTACCTCAAATACAAGTCACTTCATTCCTTCCTCGAGCGAAAGCTGGTGAATCTGCTCCTATTACCGAGAGATTAAGATACGTTAACCAACTCAACACTCCTACAAGATGGGAAATCGAAACCGAGCTCGCATTTGCATGGTCCAATGCCGGATCTCTCGTCAGCGCCCTCGAAATCTTCAAGAGATTAAAGATGTGGGCCGAAGTAGCCTTATGTTATCATTCTGTGGCCCAAGAAGACAAAGCCCGACAAGTCGTTCGAAGACAGCTCTACTACTCTTCTAAAGGCCCGGAAATGGATAAATACGATATTGATGCCGAAGCCGTGGTTAAAGAAGAATGGAACGGTGAAATGCGCTCTCCACCTCCACCTCACGCACCCCGCCTGTGGTGTATACTAGGAGATCTTGACCAGGATCCAACCTGCTGGGAACGAGCCTGGGAAATCTCCAAACACCGCTACGCCCGCTCTCAACGTACACTAGGTGATTACTACACACGAAAAAACGATCTCACTGCAGCTCGCGAAGCATATCTTGCTTCTGTAGTCGTAAATCGTCAAAACAACGACACTTGGTCTCGTCTCGGCGATATCGATCTCAAGACTGGTAATTGGGACGGCGCCATTATTGCATTTCAACAAAGTATCATGATCGACGATACCGATGCCAAAACATACAGTAACCTGGGATCGGCCCTCTTATCCAAACACGACGAACTTATCTCCTTACAGAAAATTGCGAAGAAGGAGGAAGCATTTACCGATATCGCGGATGACGAGGAAATCGATTTCGCAACGTTAGATAAAAGTGATAAATCCAATGATCCCAAGGAAATCCTCAGACAAGCATTAATGGCCTATAAACGCGGCGCTGCAACCGCACACGATAATTGGAAAATCTGGGATAACGTCATCACGATCGCCACGAGAATGGCTCCCCCCGCCTTCCCAGAAATCCTCATGGGTCTCCGAAATATTCTACGTATTCGCGCGCCGAATGTGGGTGAATCTGCAATTGATATCGATATCCTGGGATCTCTGGTCACCGAAACCGTTAGCAGAGATAAAACCAACGAAGTAGGCCAATCCGATGACTCCGGAATCTGGATCCCAAAACGCGGAACCCTAGCTCGTGCCGTGATTGAAATGATGGAGCGGGATATCGTCCCCCTCATCACAAAAAGAGTAGAACTCTACGAATTGGTAGAGAAATTGAAACTCTGGCAAAGGGATTACAAGGGTGCGTTGGAGGCGGCGGAAAAAGGTTGGAGGGGGACTATGAATGGGGAGGGATGGCTGGAGGAGGAAGAGGCGTGGATGAGTGTTGTAGGGGCGACGGAGAGATTGGTGGGTGCGTATGAGAATTTTGGGGAGGAGGGTCGTTGGAAGGGGAAGGCGAGGAGTGCGATTAGGGGGGTTATGGGGAAAGGAAGGGATGTCTGGGAGGGAACGAAGGGATGGGTGGTTTTGGAGGGGTTGTTGGAGGAGTTGAATGGTTAGTGCTACTAGGCTTTAAAAGTTGGAGGGTTTTTGGTATATGGTATGTGGTGGGATATGTATGAATGATAGAGGTTTGGCTCGCAAGAGCTGTTATGTAAGGAATGGATATGTGATATAACATATGGCATATGACAAAAGAGATACAATGGAATAGGCATCTGTGGGATGTGTGGATCGACAGTACAGTACAGTGGTGTCTCAAACAATACCCCAATACTAGAAGTTTTCGTTTGCAACTCACTACAACATCACGTTTAGAGATTCTGATAGAAAGTGATCTAAATAGCGAAGTTCTGTACTTCAGTTCATGATCTATTTATCCATTCGTCCGCTCGCTGCACAATCTACTAATCTAAACCAACAGCACGTTCCTCCACCCCCTCTCTCCTATTTCCCTTCCCAGGTCCTTCACCCCCACCAAAAGCTCCTCCGTCTAATATAATCTCTTCATTATCATCCATATCATCCTGTACTCTTCGCCACGTTTTCTTTTTCCTAGTATATGCATCCCCATCCACCTCTGATTCCGTCTCCGTTTCTTTCCCCTTCCCCTTCCCCGCGCTCCAAATGGGTTTAATAAGACCTGCCAACAACGGATTGCGACTAAACGTTCCACCACCCCCATTACGTCCCGACACCTGTTCAATTTCCATAGCATCTTCTTCATCATTATCTTCGCCATCACTCTCAAACTTCGGCGTCTCAACCTTCGCCATTCGTTTCACCACTTTTCCATTCACCAAATCCACACTAACAACCTGTCTCCTCTTTTCATATTCCGGTCTTGCGTTCCATTCCTGCTCAGCTAGAACTCTCTGCTGTCTCTTCAATTCCCTTGCTCTCTCAGCTGGGCTAGACCACATACCACCCATTCCACTTCCTCCTCCTACCGCCATACTAGTCGCTAAACTTGTATCGAAATCCGCAGCTTCGTCTCGAACTGTCGTTCTCTTCGCATTTTGCGCCTGGAATCCCAATAATCTATCGCGATGTTCTTTGGCTTTTTGTTCCGCAGGTGTCATATCGAGTGTTTTTGGTGCGGAGAAAGGAGCAGGTGTTCGAGATACTTCAGCCCGTCGATGAGAAGAGGCGTCTAATCTTTGTTTTTCAACCCCGCGTTCTTCTTTGAGTGTGCGGATCATGGATTGGATTTCATCTTTTCCCAAAATAGCAGAACCGCAGAATGTACATGGACCAAGACCTTCTTTTACACAGATTACCTTTCCACAGTTGAGACAATTGGGCGCTGCGGCTAGCAATGCATGACGAGTTGCTATACAGTTACATTTTCTCTTTGAGGGGTCGGTAGAGAGTGAGGCATTTGTGGATATTTCTAGCGTGCGGATTGCGGCGTCGAGATCATTGAGAACGGTTGAGGCACCATGCATGGCATTTCCACCTGTGATGTTTACTTTTGTTTTTGGAGCCGGAGAAGCATTGCGAGAGGGATTTTGAGATGCGGCGCGAGAGGAAGAGGTAGATTTGGATTTCTTTCCAAAATCGGATATTAGGCTGCCAGCAGCGGAGGGAGGGGGACGAGGGGTGGGCGCCTGGATCGCGGAGGGAGTGCTGTCGAGCGCGAAAGAGTTGGTTGTTGCTGTAGGCTTGGAGGAAGATACCGGTGTGGATTTTCGAGATACATAATCATCTTCGTCTTTCTTTTTATACGCCGTTCCTTGCCCCGTATATGTATCTTGGACTTGACGCGGTGCTGGTGTATGGATAGGTGCTTTCTTCTTTTTTGGTGCCCGAGTTGATTTAGGTACTCCGGTTGATGTTGATGTTTGGGCGGGGGATTGTGCTGATGCCTGTGAGTATGTCTGTGTCTGCGGATTTGATTTAATGGTAGGATCTTGCCGTCTAGCATTGAATGAAGATATAAATTCGATACTGCCGGGTGATTCTCCTAGTAGATTGTTGAAATGATCTGCGGCAGCTGGTTTGGAAAGTGTGTTTGCATAATCCAGTACTTGCTTTAAGTCTTCCTCTGGTAGAGGTAATAGGTTTTGTAACTGTGTGAGAGACATGGTTAATTCTTCAGGCGTGGTACGGCAAGATGAGGTTGTGCGCTGGTGATGAGAGATCAATTTATCTTGGTTGAAGATGCGGTACGTAACCTTATGTCACGGCGAACTCATTGGCATCATCGATAGTGGGGTACTCTACAGAGTAGGTTGCAGATGAACTAATTGATACCGAAATTAACAAAAATAAAAATATTTACAAATTAATTACATTTGCAAAGGAATAATATATTCAATATTCTAATTCATAGATTAATAAATTGATTTATATATTGAGACAAAAAACTATCATTTAATTTTCATTATTATTTTTATTTTTACCTTTATAATTAATTTATAATGATTTCTGGAATATATCTAACCTATCTCATCTACCCACGAGCTTCAAGGAGGATAATTGCAAAATTATCATCTTTAGTCTTAAGTTGGTAATTTAGGGTTGATTATGGTTTGATGTTAATTAGACTGAGGATCATGTAACGGTTTAACGCGAGAGAGTCTATAGCTTTGGCCCTTAGCTAGACAGACCTAAAGCCAATTCCAACTGAAGTCTTCACCTTGGCTCACTTCGGTAACCTTATATGCTTATTGAGGATGCGACAGAGATGATTTAGGTGACTTGGCGACGGCGGTAACCGGCATGGCAGCCGAGTAATTTAGACTCCTCCATGACTTGTGAGCCTCTTGGTTACATGGAACCTACTGAACTGATCTTACACGCAATATTATTTCGATGGCGGTTGAAAAGTGGACTATTCAGTGCATTTAGAAGTCTAAGCACTGTCTGGTGCGAAAAAATGGTAACATTTCAAGACTTCAATAATGACTCCCTGATTCAACAACACCGCTCACAGAAACTTTACTGGACGAGGCAAGTGCAACAAGTCAATAAGGTTAATGGTTAATGAGAAAAGATCAAGCTGGGCTGCTTCAAGTAACATCGCCTTATACGATCAAGACCTACGAGTCCCCGACTTGGAGAAGTTTTCAGAGGGAACATTCACATTTTCCATTCCAGAAATCATTCCAAGAGCGAGGCTCTATAAAGACAGGTTAAGCTTGTATTAAATTTATCCATTGAAAAGTCAAGCTAGAGCAACAGCAACAACATAGTGATTCGCTTTCATTACATTGTCCATTCGCAAAATTAAATCATCTTCATCTTTATCCTTGTCTTCATTTTCATATGCAACAACGAGCTATCCACATGCCCTGATATAACCATCTTTTCCCATCTTCTCCTCTCCCTCAACCAAAATGTGGTAAAAAAGCTCCCCAATCCACAGTATCAAAAGCGCTTTTGGGCAAAGAGCGCAATTGTGTTAAATCTAACGTGAGTATCAACATCCGCGAGCTACAATAGAAGAAGCCAACGAGATACATCGGGAGAGTTGCTTTGAGGGGAATAGAGAGTGAGGGATCTTTGGAGAGAGAATTGTTTCGGAGATGCGCTGCTATCCAGCTAAGGATGGAAGGCTGCGAGCGAGGTCTGGGTGAATTCGGGGAGGAGTGATTAGATGGTATTACTTCTTCGGGTTTCTCCAAATTTGTGTTTTTATGCTTATAGGACGACTGCGATGGCATCGATTCTTCTGAAAGAATTTCCTCTGCGCCTGTTTTGTTCTCGGACAATGCTTGCGATAATATCTCGCCTCCTTGAGATTCTGTACTCAATACAGGCACCGAACGAAAATATTGCTCAAGAGCAGGATAGACCTCATAAGCAAACGCCGTAATGCTGAAGTATAGCGGAACCGTCGCGACCATAGACAAACTAGCAATCCTCCAAATTATCTTCTCCGCGTTCGTAGGAAAACGATTATTCCACGCCGCCAGGAAAATAGCAGTGTAAGCTAAACTCATGGCATAAAAAGCTGCCTGTCCTCCCCGTTTCAACTCTTTCCAATCCGTGTTTTCGAGTCTATCAAACGGGAGTGTTTTCGGTGCAAACACTATGCGCATATTTCGAAGGATATTGATCCAATGTTTCCAGTATCGAGACCAATACCATTCATGACGACTGATGAAGTCTAGAGGAGTTTGTTGATATGGACCTGGTGATGCATCTTTTGCATTTTTCAAAATATCTACCATGGTCGTCTTGGTAGTGAGGGTGATGGGTGTAGCGACATCTGCTCCTTTATTCCACCAACAGTACGTTGTTCCAAGACTACAGACAATGAACGCCGCAGTCGTGAGTTCCATGCCCGTTATTTCGAGACCTTGCGCAGCGCGCGCAATCACCGTGACGCTGAACCATATGATTTGACCAACAGAAATCAGACGGAGGAGATCATCCACTTTATTCTTGTCACGAATATCCTGGATTCGGATCTGAGGATACTCGACATAGCGATTCGTGATCAAATACAAAAGCTGTTTGCCATCGACAGGGATAACTTTAAAATCGGGAGTCTGCAATAGAAACCCGCCAGAATCGGCATAGAAAGCATGTCTCATCGTCCAATCCGGATAATCGGCATCGCGAAAATCTCGAACAGATCTTCGAGCCGAGAGCATTTGGCCAAGTGCAATTTGGAATGTAAACTCGGGTCCCACGCCGCAGAGTGCTGTGAGCCAGAGTCGTCGCCAGAGTATTGTTAGGCGCGAATCATGGGGTCCAGGAACTTGGAGACAGAGAACGGACCAGGAACAGAGGGATATGGTAACCAGACAGCTCCATAGGATATCGATAGATCCTCGACCCGAAGGTGATGCCGTCCAGCCTTGTGTGAGAAGTACTGAAGAGACGTTGGAAATTGGTGGGGGAGCGTGTGGAAATACAGTAATGTTGGAGGTAGGGATAGCGAGACAGCTTTGAATGTTAAATGCTATGATTATTAGACAGAGCTCTGTGGAAATCATCGTATACGAGTTAAGTCATGTTGAATGGGTACTTCATATTGCATCCACTCAGTGGGTCTTGGGATATATAGACATCTACAGCGTAGGTACTCATCATACATTCTCATGATAAGGGGAGAGTTTCGTCAATCGAACCATATTTTATGAAACTGGAGGCACACCATCTTATCAAAAGGAGCAGTCCAAATGCTATTTTTGCTAAGGAAACAGTTGGCTCTAAGAATATTCTACATTTACTTAGATTTCACTGGTGAAGATATAGCTAGTGTAAAAAGCGATGTAACCTGATGTTACAATACGGCTCGAAGCGAGCGGCGTCTATACACGCACTCATATGAGTGGAGAGATATTACGAGCTCAAGACGTGGGGTGTAAATGATTTGTCCTCGAAGCACTAGACTTCTATTGTGTTGTCATGAAACCGTAACAAGGGCATTACGACGGATCAAATTCCATCAAGGGGTTCGTCACAGGATCACATTTAGTTCGAAAGTGTTATTACGATCTAGGTATTTTTTTGGTTGTTTTCTTTCTTTCTTTCTTTCTTTCTTTCTTTTTTCTAAAATATATCTATTTTAATAATATTCTATCTACTCCTTCCTATTGTACTAACGTGAAAAAATCAATGTGACTAGATATTATAAGGTTAACATTAATATTGCTTAAAGATCGTCATTATTCGCATACTAATTCTATGTTATATTAACTTTGCATCATCAAATAATACTCTACCTTACAAAGAGATGTTGAGATTATATACTAGGTATTTTATAGACGATTTTAGTTCATGAACTGTGATCTCAGCGTAACATTCGGTTATAACATCTAATAGTAACCTAGTAACCTTAATCGTTTTTAGGGGCTAATAGCCCTCTAACACCTCGTAGGTTCGGGCTCTTCGGGGGTATATTATACTATTCCAAGAAACCCTTTTAAATTCTTTACATTACACTTAGTAGATACTTAGATGTTGGAAAAATGCCAATAAATTCGCAATCATTCAGTAAACCATTATCGCGAAGTTCATAATCATACCATTCATTCTTCATTAGAAATCGCATGGAATAGGGTATCCGAAATCAAAGAACCCGCTCGCTCTCAAATAGGTATACTAAAGAATAATCAACCAATTTCCAATCCTTTAAAACATCACATATTGATCGTCATGTCCATCTACTTACCCCCATCCAAAGGCTTCCTCGCCGAGACCGCAATGTATCTCGATGTGTTTCTATAAACATATCCCTTATACCCAGCCACCGTGTTAATGAAGTACGACTGAAGTCCTAGGAAACTGATGACAAAGTACGGAATGAAAGCCAGGAGATAAAACATCCTCAACATGGGGAGAACATTATCCGAAAGATCTTTCACCACCACATCTTCAAATCCAGCTTCTTCTAGTATTTTTTCCAGTACGCCTTGATTGAATCGCTCGTGTGCTGGCATCGCTGCATGCGTGTTGATCCTGGTGAATGAAGCTCCGATGTCTTTTGTTTGCGTGGTGAAATCGACGTGATCGTATTCGTACCTAGTGTTCATAATTAGTCGTTAACCAATGATCATTGAATGGATATTTTTTCGGGTATTAAAACATACATCGCAAGTTTCCCACCTGGTCTCAAAATCCTCAAGAATTCTTTCGCGGCAATCTCTGGCTCAACAGCATGAACAAATGTTTCCATCGTATACACCCCATCAAACTCCCCATCCTTAAAGGCATCCAAGTGATGATAATCCTCTTTACTAATGGTAATCTGTCCCTCCAGCCCATCTGCGTTAACATTCCTTCGCGCCTTCATAAGATGATGATCCACGACATCAATTGCATGAATGTTAAACCCCGCCGTCTTAGCTAAATGCATAGCGACATGTCCCACACCACATCCAGCATCTAGTACTTTAGATCCTGATTCCAAAGCTAGATTCGCGATAAGATGATCCTCCATGGCGTGTAAAGCCTTGCGGATAGGAAAGGGCCATGTTGTGCCAGCGGGATAGAAACCAAAATGACGGGTCCCTCCTAAAACCAATCGGTATCCGATACGCGATTCGAGGGAGGCATAATAGTGTTGGAGGGGTTTATTCTCAAGAAGAGGCGTTTTGTCATGTTCATTTGAGGAATTGGAAGTCATGATGAAAAGTTAAAGCTCGAAGGCGGCGCCAATGCTAGGTGGAACGAAACTGGGATGGCACTGGTAGCACTGTGGATTTTGGGGGGTGGAGTTTAAATAGATGCAGATGTTTGCTTAGCTAGTAGGGTGAACTGTGTGTCAAAGCGGGATTATGTAATATTGCTTGCTGAATACGGATGATCGTAATCTTAGACTAGATAACGAAAAATCAGACTTATTTAATTTAATATGAGTAGGTTTTTGATATATCGAAGTTCAAATATTAAAGTATTAAAAAATCAAAAAATTTCTATAATCAATTTTAATATTCCAACTTTGAAGCTTCAATTTTGTTTTTAAATTAATTATATATTATATTTATAATAAAGATATATAAGAAAAATATTTATAATTCTTATATGAAAATTTCGAAATTTTGTTCAATATAGATAAAATATTAGAATTTTCTACCTCCGATTTCTGTGAAATCGGGTCATCTTCCGATTCTGATGGGTAGATCACATCATTATAGCAAAAGAAAAGAGTCTGTAAGAAAACAGACTGAGTACAAGGCATCATCTTGAAATCTTCCCGGCTCTTTGATTAGCCATACAACTCCCATCCATTTCCCACATTACACCGCCATTTAACTCCGATATACCCCTCTGCTCATCCATCTCCGGACGAAGTCCAGCATTCAATTCTGCAATCCGACGCTGCTCATCCATTTCATGCATGCCTGTTGTATTTGCAGGAAGGACTGAAGTAGAATCGTATGTTAATTTAGCGAAATTAATTTCTTCTTGTTTTTGTCGCCGCCGCCAAAATAAATAGCCAAGAATAGCTAAAATTGCAACTGCGACGCCGCCTGCTATACCTCCTGCTATAGCACCAACATTCGACTTCTGTGATGAAGCACCGGCGTATGAGATTCCTCCCGACGTGTGTGTAGAATTATTCGTAGAGGAAGGACCTGCAGTTGAATTGTTGAGAGTTACGGATGAATTTGTTTGAATGTATTTGATAACTGCCTCTAGACTCGCATTATCGAAAGTCGGGAATCGACTGGATGTATTATAGTAGTTTGTGATGAGAGCGGGAGTAGCATAAGCGGCAGCATCGGAATCGTAATTAAAACCCCAAGTCAACTCTGTTATGTCAAATATTCCCATTCCACTTTTCCATGGATCTTGATCATCATAGTCGTTACCATGACCCCCTATACTTAACATTTGTCGCTGGCCGATGATTTGACAATGATGACTGCTTCGTACTGTGCCACCTGTTGCGGGAGCTTCAAACCATTGGAATGCAGGAAGCGTCAGGATATACACCTTGTCAAGACCAAAGCTGTTGATATCTCCCAAATGAAATCCTCCATATATAAATCTGTTCATGTTAGAATGCAATCTCAACGTTCGAAAGTTCTACATACATCTCCCAGGTAGAATTTTCGGAAGAACCCGCTCCGACGGCGCAAAAATTCGTCCTCGGAAAGGGAATGCTGTCACCTCCTGCGCTCTGCAGATAGAATTTTCGAGACTGAATATCGTAAATGGTAATCTGATTCATGGGAACCGGGTTACTGCCTTTTGATGACGTTACTTGAGTAAAAGGCGCATCTCCACCTAAAAAGACAAGAATGCCCTCTTGCCCAAAAATGGGCACATACAAGCCTTCTCCTCCCGATCCAAAACCTGAATGCCCACCAAATACTGTTCCGCCGTAGTCGGTACTACTTGAGTTGGTCCATAGTTCCTTTTCAAAATTATACTCCACGATTCCAGTCATTGGTACTGAATTGTTTCCTAGACCTACAAGTCCAGGATCGGTCGATCCAACCATATTACCACCTAAACTGTAATATGAATTCGGAGTAGCCACCCAAAGCGCGTACGAAGCCGAGGTGAATCCTGAAAACGAAGCTACACTAGAGCTTTGGTGAATACCACCAGTGTATTTTACTGTCCAATTGACATTCCCTTGATCATTGACAGGAGACCAGTATACTGCCACCGGAGGACTGTAATATGACCAACCACCAAATCTGAATATTGATTTTTGGACTGGATCATACCACATAGTTGGTCTTCTTGTCATCATGTCCGCTGCTTCTGGTCCGGATCGACTAATGTTGGGATGAGCAAATATTTGGGCGGCATAATCACTCGTATTCCATGAAGAAGATAAGTCAATTGAAAAGCTGCATAATACTACAGAGGTAAGAAGTTAGCCGAATAAACAGAACTATATATCACTGTGGGACATACGGGGTGAGTTATCTTGGGAGAAAGATTTTCCCCATATCTCGCCGCCATCGATATAAAGCCAGTTTCCAACCACGACGGCTAAAGTATCTTAGTATACAACTAATACAATGCAATACACTCCATTAGCTTACAGGTTTGACCCCACCACTCAATCAAGTCTGATGGAAGCCAAGTTGGATTCCAATTAGAAGAGGTCATAACGACAATGGAAATATCAGGACATTGTTATCAGTTGGCGACAGGAAAAGACAAACCAAAAAATAAACGGATAAAATAAGAAAGACGATAAATTTTGAAGCTGGAAAGGCGATTGATTGCATTCATTTACATCTTCAAACAAGGGTGAGCACAAAATTCATGCATCCTGGCGGTAACGATCGCACACAATACAATGTCTCCAATCAAATCGATTCAGAAATGGGGGTTGGCCAAAATTAATGACCCTGCCACTTATCTGCAGGCAACTTTGCGCACGCTTCACTGCGATGGCTGGGGGATATAAATGTAGCATGTAAGCTGACAGATGATTTATTTAAGCTATGAGCCCTAGTTGAGGTACCATGAATTTAGATGCATCATGTCGCTGACCCCCGTGCTTCATTTTACTCAATTTCCACTCGGCTTACTAGCAATTTAAATGTTGAAAGCTCTTATATCAGAAGGAGTGATAAGGGATACGACTACTTCAGTCCTTCAGTCGTTGTTGTGTTTCTATATCAAAAATGTGGAAAGTTAAAATTTAGGAAAAATGAAAATAAAAGACGGATTATTTCTTGTGGCCATTGTGGACTCTGACTCTCCGGCATGTCTGCTTCTATCCATGAGGTTATAGAAGACCACCAAGTAGGAATGGATTGGGCTGTCTGGCCAAGATTCTCATCTGATATGAACTTATTCTTAGATTTCCCCCGAGTGCCTTCAATCAGGTCTCCTTCAAGCTGAGGCTAAGCGTCAAAACGATTTATGTTTCGATTTGTGTCAATTGCTTCGCCCCCTCATGTTGCATGGGTGGTTGTAGGATTTAGCGTTCTGTTGATATTGTTGTTTATTAACCTACCTACCTACCTTGAAGAGATATTCAGGGCAGGGCAAAAGCGGTGAACTGGCAGAATTTGCTGGATTTTGGGGACGGGTGTCACGTGGATAAGTGTTTTGGCGTGTACTGTACCCTTTCATGATGGTGAAATCTGAAATCAAGGAGCTGGTTGTGGAATGGAAATATCATAGTACCGGGTATTTCTTTCATGCACTATATATATATATCTCGAACACTGCGACCTTCAATAACTCCGACACCTATCAAGTGCGCCTTGTTTTATCCTCACCTCGTCGGTATGCAAACGAAGCAAAGCCTTCTCACCGTTTGATACGGCGGATTTGAACATATATACACAAGTCTGATATCAATAGGTTGGTACTTGGAGGTAGTCAGACTTCGATTGCAAAATAAACACTCCGCGATCTCTCTCCTAGCCAAACCTGATGCGCTGAGTTCAGTTGAGAACCTTACTCCTCAATTGACTGGTGTTCTTCCATCCTGATATACTGAAAGTGCCAGCTTTATATGGAGTCGTTTTTCGTGGTAGCTGTAGAAGTCGTAACTATATCTTCGCATAGCATCGGGAAGATATAATGATATTAACTTCATGATGAAGAAAGAATCCGGGGGCTTATGATTGGCATTTTAGGCTTAATTGCCATTATCGTGATGGGTGTGTTGTTTTGTCTCGGTGGGGGTGGTGGACTCATCAACACCAGCACGCCTTTTACTTGACTACCTTTCACTTCACATCTCCCATTGTATCAACCACAATTGGATGGAACCGGCCAGATTTCATCGTTTAGATGGAGAATACTTAGTCTTGGCGAGGGAGTCATTGATGTCTTCGTTTTACTGTGATAGTACTGACCATTTCACTATCGCCATGACTTCTCCACCAAAGTTATCGATGACTCCCCAAGCCATTTTCCCGGAATTTCTCCACTGACTAGTATAATAAACTTCATTCTTCTTCTATTTATCGTTTTCACTGTTTATATCATATCAAAATACTTCAATTTTCATCTCTACAACTTGTCAATATGGGAGAACCGGAGACCAAGCTCGGGGAAGCTTCCCTCAATGACTCAACAACATATCAAGCCACTCCTTTTGGCAAAGAGATGGCCAAGCATTTTTATTTTGAACCAGGATGGAGAAATTTAAATCACGGTATTTACTCACTATTCCAACTTCAATTTCCCAGCTCACGATGTCCAGGTTCTTTTGGTACTATTCCTCGTGCCATTCGTGAGAAGCAAAGAAAATATCAGGATGATTCCGAAGCTCGTCCGGATGACTTTATTCGACACACATATCCTCGACTACTCGACGAGTCACGAGAAGCTTTAGGAAAACTTCTCAATGTTCCTACTGATACTGTTGTCTTTGTTCCAAATGCTACAACTGGTGTTAATACTGTTTTGAGAAATTTGGTTTGGAATGAGGATGGGAAGGATGAGATTCTTTACTTTTCTACTATATATGGTGCTTGTGGTCTGACGGTATGAACCTTCCAGAATTTCGATATGTCTTCATCAACTTTATTGTCGGATCGTTCCTAATGCAAATTTCATGCTAATATAGCTCCCAGATCAAATATGTTTCAGAAGCCAATCGTGGTCTTGTCCAGCCAAGAGAGATAACCTTCCAATATCCCATTGAAGACGATGAACTTGTTGGACTATTCGAAAAAGCCATTGAAACTTCAAGAGCAGAGGGCAAACGTCCTCGAGCTGCTGTATTTGACATCGTAGGATCACTTCCTGGAATAAGAGTTCCTTACGAAAAATACATCACCATCTGCAAGAATGAAAAAATGTACTCCATCGTCGATGGAGCCCATGGAATCGGTCACGTGCCTCTCGACTTATCAAGCCTCGATCCCGACTTCTTCGTCAGCAATTGTCACAAGTGGCTCTTCGTCCCAAGAGGTAGTGCAGTATTTTATGTACCAGAACGAAATCAAGATTTGATGAGAACAACTTTGCCTACCTCACATGGTTTCGTTCCTATTGGACCTAGACCATTTAATCCATTACCACCAAACAGCAAGAGCGTATTTGTTAATCAATTCGAATTTGTTGGCACGATTGATAATACCAATTATCTATGTACCGCCGAAGCAATCAAGTGGCGAAAAGAAGTCTGTGGTGGTGAGAAAGCCATAATGGATTATTGCAGCACTTTATCACGGGAAGGTGGTAAAACTATTGCCAAGATCCTGGGTACTCAAGTTATGGACAACAGTACACATACTTTGACAGATTGTGGTCTTGTTAATGTGTTACTACCATTGGAAATCGGAACCACTGAAATCGATGGATTTTTCAAGGTCAATGAGGATACGAAAATGGAAGCTTATCAATGGATGCTGAAGACATTGATGAAAGACTATAAAACATATATCTCCATCGCATACTTGAACAATAAATGGTGGGCTCGACTCAGGTACGTGTCATGCACTTTCTTTATGATTCATAATTCTATCTTATTTCACATCTTATATCTATCCGATTATTATTTTTAAATCCTCGTCTTTGCAAACTAACCATCCGATTTCCTCCTTGCAGTGGCCAAGTGTATCTCGAAATGAGCGATTTTGAGTGGGCAGGCCACACACTCAAAGAACTGTGCGCAAGAGTTGGGAGAGGAGAATATCTGAAGGGAGGAACGTAAGCGGAATACATCAAAATTTCGAGAGAAGTTTGAAAAACAAAAGGAGGTTGGATGATGAAACACTTCCAATGTTGAGGGTATTTTTTTGTGCGTGCTCGGACTCTCTGAAGATGGACCCTGGATGCATCGATTCCTGGCCGCAAAAAAAATTATTTACGAATGATTGAGTAGGAACTCGTGGAGACGATCGCAATATTCTTGGATTAATTCTAAGATCTTACAACAATCTATCAGCCATCTTACATCCCTCACATTCCTCTTTCTATATGATCAGAACCCATTCTTCCATGTCCTACTTTTAATTCATTCCCAGATTTGCGGATCTCCTCTTCTATCATCAACAGACATATCAATCAGGTGCATCAGAATGACATTAGACGCTCAGGACATTCGCTTCGCACGAGCTTCCACATACTTCGCCCGCTTTGCACTTTGCACTTTGCACCAGCATTTTTAGGTGTATTGTTGTAGCTTTGACTTTCTTTTTAAATGTGGATCTGCACAGAACAACCGTTCGCACGACTAATCAGCCCTCGGTACATATCATCATTATTTTCGACATCGCATATTGTTGCATTTCTTGTTAGTGGGAAGAAAAATGTCCCGAAATTGAAATTGGGATTGAGATGCTCGGACAGCGTTGAGGAAATTTTGTGTCTTTGAAAGTAACATATATGCAGAGAAATCCTGTTCGTTGATCCTTTTCGAGTTGCGAATTTCCCTTATATTTTTTCCTGCTTTTGTTTGGACTTTTACTCCCTTTACCTGCAGTGAGCCAGTTCTCGCGTCTTGATTTCTGGTAAATCATTTGTGCTGATCTGCTTTTGGATTATATCTTATTATATTGATTCATATATCTTCATTTTCATTGCTCTTTAGCAAATGCGATACTTTCGTTTTATCTCCTTTGCGACCTGTACTGTCGGAGTGAGAATTTAACTTAATATATTTTGCTTCATCCAGTTTCTCCATCTCTCCACTAGCGAAAGCTGTTTCATCTGTTGGAAACGTTGAAACAAAATACCGTCTTGTCATCCGCCATCTTTTAAACTCGAAACGCCAAAAGTGCTTTGACATTTTTTTCTTCTGTTGGTCTGGATTCAGGGTTCTGCATCTATCTATATTACATTTCCATTAAACTCATTCTTTTCCTACCACACAACCCAACCTTACGGAATACACACCAGTAATCAACAAGATGCGAAACCACTATTCTCACATGTCTCCCTCTTCAAAAGCACAACAGGAATGGCCTCTAAAATCCACCTTTCGCCGTCTAAAGCGATCGCTTCTTAGACGTCCATCCACTCATTCACAAAAGGCACCTCAAAAAGCATCTCGGCGCCTTCCGGAACCACCTCTCTTAGTCGACAACCCAGAATTGGATTTAGTAAATATTCTGTCCTCGACTATCAATACCACACCTGCAAATCTCAACGCTGGACCTGTTTATCAACATCAACGACAAAACACCCTTGAAGATCCTAGGAGGTTTAATGTCCTCGATGTAGAAGCCCAGAATCGGGTTAATCAGAAAAGAGAGAGAACTATGTTTGGAGGTCTAAAGAGAAAAATTTCGGATAAACATCCTCGTCCTACTTCGAATTCCCCTCCCGCGACAAGGGAAACTCCATCTTCATTCGGTATTATTCAAGAACGCACATCAATGGACTTAGTTATTCATCGTTTTCCCGCCGAGTATTATAATTTCCCAAGACCCCCGACTCCGAAAACCCCATCTAGATCTCAGGAAGTTCCTCCCGTCCGTGCAGCAAAGTCTCTTAGAAGCAGAATATCGCGCACGTTTTCGAGAAACGGGAAAGGGAAGGGGAAAGGAGGAGAACATGATTTTGACATGGAAGCTTATCCACTTGAGATAAAAATGGTGAAACCAAATCCGGCAGCGCCTCATCCTGCTTTAGATGAATCTACTGCCTCTGCATCTTCACGATCCGACTCTCCAAATCTCTCCCAAAGACGGTTTTCTCAAAGAGATCTCCTTCGACCTAATACTTCAGCATCATCATCTACCTCAAAGTCTATTTCGGCAGCTTCAACTCGTGGTACTCCACTATTAACAGTCAACCATCCAAGTGCGATTCAGAGAGCATTCTCCAGCTCAAGTCTGCGAAGTCAACTACAAATCGTTGTTGATGTCCCAGTCATTGAAGCACAGGAAGTCAAATCACCACCACCTACTTATAGTGCTTCGATGGATTTTGCCATGAAGGGAAGTGAAAAAACTACGGTGAATTTATCGGATCATCCCGCGCTTGCTGGTGTCGATGCTGGTGCCTCGAGTTCGAGCGTATCACAAAATCAATCAATACCTACATCTGAAGAATCAGCACCCGTAGCTACTGTTTCCGCACAGCGCACACGCGCACTAAGCAACGCACCCCGTCCCTCTATGACGCAAACCGTTCGTTCATCCTTCGACAATTATGGTAGCACCACCATAACAACGCAAACTACACACGACACCGTCGCACCCCTATTAATTCGCAAAACCGCTCGAGGTTCCTCCCCAAAACGTTTCGCATCACTGAAACGCTCTCTCTCAGACTTAACATCACGACCTCCTCCATCTCGATCCCAATCCCAAGACACAGGACTCGCAAACCTAAACTCAAACACTTCTCCAAAAGCCAAACGTACAAGTACGAGTTCCACGTCTTCAAAGTCGTATTATACATTAGGAAGCGCAGAAGCTGCCATGCCAGGTGTATCGAGAAGTTTAACCGTACTAAACGCGAAGAGGAACTCGACCATTTCATCACCGAGAAGTTCTTTCGTTTCCACAAAATCACATTTTTCCGCAAATGCAAATATATACCCTAGAAGTTCCACCTCGACAATAAGGAGTGTACCCCAGGAAGTAGAATTTCTACCCACCAAGGCCGCTCCTATTCCTACTCCTACTCCTACCCCAGCTCCCGCATTCGGTTCTCTGAGAAATTTCTCCAAGCCAAGCACCGCTCGATCTCAAACTCAACGTCTAATTCCAGCTGAGAAGATAAATCCCCCGGTACCCCGACGCGCAAAAACAGATTTCTTGAAAAGTTTCGAAGTCCCTAATTTAATGATGGATTGTGGTGGTTACGATGTTCATGAGTTTAGTTATGCGGATTATACGTATGTGGAATCGGAATCGGAGTTGGGATATGCGGCGTATTCTACTGGGCAGATGATTAAAGAGGTTGCGGCGGGTGGTGCGGGAAATGGGGAGGGGGAAAATGGGAATGGAGATGGAGAGTTTGAGAAGTTTATTTTGGATGCGAGGGAGGGCGGGAGGGGGGAGAAAGGGAGAATTTTGGGGAGGAATGGGATTGTGGAGATGAATTTGGATGTGGATATGAAGATAGATGTTGATAGGGATGTTCACACGGCAGAAAAGAAAAATAGAGGAGTTTGGAGGAGTTTGAGGAGGAAGGATAGGAATGCAGGTGTTAGAGGATGAGATGTTGAGAGGCTAAAAGGTTAAAAGTTTAATTTATGCATTGTGAGAGGACTTATTAATTTGTGGTTGAGGAGTACGAAAAGAGAGGAGGATGGGTTATTGGTAATACTTGGTTATGATGATTTTATTATGTGTTTATGTTATGTTAGTTAGACTTAGCTTGATATCCTAATTATTTTTTAGTTATCTATTTATTAATCTTAAGATCTTGTATTTTTATCGGATTTGTTTGACGTATTGTTTTTGTTTTTGTTTTGCTCTTTGATGATAACCTAGTCCCGATAATGGATGTGCCGTTTTTTAAAGACTCATGCCATACATCAATGTATGTATGTATGTATGTATGTATGTATGTATCTTGCAGTAGTGAAAGATCATAGATGCATAGCTTGCAACCTTATAACCGCTCATTATCACTAGATCATCCTACCTAGCCTGAATATAAAACATAAAACATAAAGCAATATGAAAGAGGATGCAGAGGACGCCTCGATAACTAATACAATTATAAGGCCTTATAAGGTATTAGTATTATAAAAGGTTTATAATTTTATATCTGGATCATTTCATTAGTATTAATTAATATTTAATAAATTTACAAAAATTAATATATAATAATTTTTATTTAATTTTAATTTTAATCAAACAAATTTACAAAATTAAAATAATTCTTTTAAAATCTAATTGATTATTAATTTTCAAAACTTGATTTAAAAGATCGTATTATAATATATTATAATATTAATACTCTATAAGACTTTATAATTATATTATTTTTCAAATCATCCTTTGTACTTCCTATTGGTTTATTTTAATTTGAATTTACTCTTTAGATTCCGGTGAATAATAGTGTCACGTGGTCAAGGCCGATCACGTGGATCGGGGCTCTAGTAGCTCTGCTTTCTTTACATAAAGCCCCATCCCTAGATTCAATATCCTTTCCGTCACTCACTCATCTACCCTTTCATACTCATGTTTGTAGGAATTTTTGAGATCTTCCATTTGTATACATGCTGTAGAGATTATTCATTCTAGTCTTACGTACCTGCCGCAAGCGGGTATGATATAATAAAATAAAGCAAATAAATCCTTCTTCTGTACAAGTACCTAGGGATAGCTGCTTTATATAAAAAGGAGCTGGATTGAAATAAAGTGTTACATGATGATTTAATATTCACGTTAAGAAAAAAGTCCTTCTTGATTTGTCCAATTATATATTTTTCCAAAAAAGATATTAAAATAAAGAAAATTAGATTATTATGTTCTAGATTCTAGAAACTACATCTCTATATAACCTTACAAGTGGAACTAGTGAATTTATTTATCATGAGCTTGAAAAATCTTTGCCCCTTCCTCTTACAGCTCAAGCAATCTCTCAATTTACCATCTCTCAGGAATCGAGTTCTCAAAAGACCATCAAAAACTCACACTGCAAGTTACTTTCTCAGCAAAAATCTCAGGCTTAGCCAACCAACCATCGTGGAGAGTCACAGTAAATCCAACATGAATAGCTTCAACAAATGCGTCAACTCTGACCTAGAAACTCTCTACAACCGTCATTTCATACCAGAGTTAAATGACTTATACATCGACCGTCCAACCGACATGCTCTGTGCGTGTCCCGATTGCGGAGCTCTCACTGGCCTCTTCAAAGACCCCACGGGCTCTATCAAACGCGACGACAGATCGCAAGTCATATTTGTCGATGGAGCATGTAGTGGAAATGGACAAGCAGGAGCACAAGCATCCTATGGTGTTTATTTCGGCGACGGAGCTAAAAACAATCGTTCGGGTTTAATCGATAGAGATCTCCCGCAAACTAATCAAGTTGCCGAACTCGTTGCCGCTATCGTGGCTCTTAAAATCGCGAGGGGTCAGTTGTATGAGGATATTGAGAAGAGAGTTCGTCGCTTGCCAAATCGTCACAGTATTCTTATTATTACCGATTCGGCATATGTGGTAAATGGGGCGACGAGTTGGGTGTTGGAGTGGAATGAAAATGGATTTAGGACATCGACGGGTGCGCCGGTCAAGAATGCGGAACTCTTTGTGGAATTGGATGATTTGATTGAGGAGTTCAAGGGATATCATGTTCCCGTTTGGTTCTGGCATGTTAGGAGAGAGTTTAATAGGTCGGCTGATGCCATGGCTCGTATTCCTCTTTATGGTGATCAGGAGATTCCTGCTGTGATTCCTTTTATCAGAGACTGAGGAATGGTTGGGTGGTGCGTGGTGAGATGAGCTAGCTATCTTTCTATGCAGGTGCGGTTAACTGGTGTCCTGTGAAAATATTGTGGTGTAAATGGTGGGATGTGGATGAAGTAGAAGTCATTCCCACGGGCAAATTATCTTGAGCACATAACCTTGTAGTTGATGTAGGAAGTTTGGGGACTAAAAGATATTGACACAGGTTAAAGTTTCGATTTGATAAGACTTAACTTACGTTGCACTGCATTTAAAATAGTTTGAAATACTGATACCACGAGACAAATGAATATGAATCAACCATTAAAATTTCCCGAAAGCTATAATAATCTATTGAGAAAACACACCCCAATGATTGCTCTATTAGTCATGTTAAAAAGTGCCAGGTGAAGAGAGTTAAATGATCTATTAATCTTACATCTATATAACAACAATTTCTTTTTATTCTTCACACCTTCATACAGTACAACACATATCTATAAATACTTAGCGAGATTTATCCAAGTATCTAGATAACTACTGAGGAGTTATTTCCACATCATAATCTAGTTACCACACACATCATAACAATAAATTATAATTAATAAATCTTATTTATTTATTTATAATGAAATAAAACTTTGTTATATTATATAATTAATCTTAGATTATAGAATCTAAGAGATTTTAAGAAATTGTAGTTTTTCTCTTATATACTTCCGAGTTCAGTTTAATTTATCTCTAATTCAAGTCCAAGGGGAAGTAGAAGACAGGCTCGAGTGATAAGTGAAAATTGATGAAGCAAGGTTATTTCTTATAATTCGAGAATATGATTTAAAAGTACTAGTATCAACAACTCTGTCAAATGTTTAATAATACCATGCTAAAATCTCAATATCCTGAATTTTCAATAACAAGAAGCTTTCAACAGCAGGCTCTCGAAAACAAACTCCCCACGCACAATGACCTCCCCTAGAAATATCATTGCATAAAACCATTTCCCCTCATATAACCCCTTGCCCGAAATCATCATCCCACCTTAAACTTCCCTCCTCCTTCCCCCCTGCACTCCACTCCTCACCCTCCTCCAAATCTCCCTCCTAAACCCTCGCACCCAAAACCCCGTCCTCCCAAGCGCATCCCCATTCTCCTTAACCCTCCTCAACAAAAACTGCAAACATTCCTGCGTAGAACCCCACACTAAACATTTATACGCCTTCGGTTTCAACGCCATCTTTATATCCGGCGACACTGTCGAATTGTACAATTTCTCATTTCGGCGAAGCTGTAATAAACTACAACTAATCTCATCGGCCATTCCTTGGAGTTGTCCGAATGCTAATTCTATGGTTTGTTTTCCTTGATGGATTCGGGAACTTTGGATGGAATAGGCCCGTTTGATACTTTCTTCGTTGTGGGTTGCTAGGAATAATTCTGCGCGTGGGTATGCCGTTTTTTCATTGGTTGTGATACATGGGTATGATTTTTCTAGAAGGTTAGCGGCAATACTGTTATATGCCGCATGTGTATCCTGAATCGTATCATGAATTAAATCTCTTTTCTCCGTGGCAATATATGCACCTCTCACTAATTTAATGCCCAAAGTCCAGTTTTCTGCCTGAGCGAGCTGTAAATGGTGGAAAATATTGGCTGGAGTAGCTTTTAGGTATGCTTGCATGGTAGTGTATAGAAGTGCCTTAGGACCGGTGTTGTAAATACGCATGAGATCTATTGTCCATTTTTCAATACCATGTTGAAGATCTTGTTGTTCTGCATCGAGCCAGATGCGGGCTTTTTGTGAAAGGGCGGTATTGAGAAGGAGATGCATGGACTCCTGGACGAGAGGTGGTGGGGGAAGATTATTTGAAAGGGCATGGAGAGCAAGAGGACCAGCTCCGGAGAATCTGAGTTGGGTTTAGTGATCAATTCCCACGATATGGTTGGTAATGAAATATTGCAGGAGAACAAACTTACTTGAGTGATAGAAAATCACCAGGTTGTAATAGCGAAAGTGTACTCATAAGACCATCCCTCCATTCTCTAATAGCTTTTTCCCCCACTTCCTTGCTCACAGAAATTCCATCTCCACGTTGAACTTCTCCCCCCGTAACATTAACTTCCTTCGCATATCCCAAAATAACACCACTAAAGCCCAAATTTTTCATAGCAGCTACACTCGCTCTCACTTGAGAGGCATTTTCCCCAGCAATAAAATGATCGTAAATGAATTTCCTCACTATCATATGCAAAACCGGATTTCTATCTGGATTTAGCAGTGTCGAATTAGAATTTGCGAGTGTGTTGAGTAGTGGAAGAAAGAATTTGATAATTTTGGGCGAAGCCAAAATTGAGGTTATGAAATATGATTTTAGAAGAAGAGGCATTGGCATTATTGATAATGGTGGAAGCTCAGAGTTTTCAGATGAGTTCGGATAGTTCGGAGGGGTTGAATTGTGAGGAAAGCCATTCTGATGAGAGATGGTTGTCGTTATTGCACAATACGCCCTACGAGAGTGTATATGATATCTCGCTGTCGAGGGAAATCTACAAGATCGTCTTAAGAACATTTCCAGAAGGTAGAAGCGTGAGTTTCAGACAAAATGAAAGTCCAGAAGATTGGGAACCTCGAGGTAATCATTACCTAGGTACTGTAAACCTATAATATCCCCCATTTTCCGTCACTACTAAACCTTATAGTTCTACGATAACAGTTGGCTCGTATATATAGGCATCACATTCGACCTCGGGATGCATGCTCGACCCCGCATATCAACCTCATAACATTACCTTATCTGGATGGTGGGTCCTTATCACGAACCCAAACGTGTGACATGCTGTGCATAAGTCCAAGATAGGAAACTGGCTTCGATGATGAAACGGAATCTAGCATACGGATCACAGAATAGTTGGTGGAGTGGCTTGAGCGATCTATCGACTAGTTGTTGTGGTTAATATGCTGTGGACAAAATGACGCCGTCGCTATCCGCGATAATGAATGCCGAAGGGGATATATAAATACCTTATCCTTGTAGCTATTATGGTAGCATAAAAAGGGTCTTGCCTGTGGCAGGTAAAATCATAGACAGCCTATGTTCTTTCGTTGAAGAATTTATGCTTGGTTGATTAGAGTCAGGACTGAATCCAAAATGAATGTTGGACAAAATTGATCTGTAAACGATATGTAGAAGGGAGCTATCATTAGCCCGATGACAGCCGGGATTGAATCCAATTATCGACTTTCTTTGGATTAGGAAATAAGTGATGCTTGTGTCTATTGAGTAAGTCCTTTTGTCACCATTCAAGTCCTAATATGTTAGCATTCCAATAATACAAAAATGCTCGGAAGAAAAATGTGTCGGCATGGTGGAAATCTCGATGGGAAATCTAGTCTATTGACATGATCTGTTCTAATCTATAGAAACCTGAGCTTCGTCTATCAGATTACACGTCTGTTTTCAAAGGCAAGCAAAGTATGAAAAATGTAGCGGTATTCTTTCCTTCCAGTGCGAAAAGGCACAATTTCTTAGCTGGCGGCAAGCTTCAGTTCAGTCCTCTATAGAGGCGAGAAAGAACTTATTTCTTGCTCATGTTTAATCCATGTCGTACAGAATCGATGGTTGCATCACAATATGTGGATCTGACACCACCCTTCTCAATAGTTTTTAGACCTTGAATAGTGGTACCCTTAGGCGATGAAACCTTCTCTCTCAGAACTGCAGGATGTTCACCATTCTGTATGAGCTTTGCGGCTGCAAGCATAGAACCGGCTAAAATCTCTTTTGCGGTATCGCGCTTCATTCCTTCTGACACGGCACCGTCAAGAATTCCATCAAAGGCGGTAAGAAACCATGCTGGAGTGCAACCTGCGAGAACACCGGCAACTTGAAAAACATTGTCAGGGACGTATGTGTATTGACCAATACTTTGGAAGATCCATTCCATGGCTTTTTCGTGTTTTGGAGAAATAGTTTCGGATCCAGTTGAGATTACGGTTGATGATTCCTTGATTTGTGCCCCAAGATTTGGCATACTCCTGACAAATGAACAACCTTTTGTGTCCGAGCTACCATTGAAAGCGAATTCTTTCAATTGTTCCGTTGTCGAGCCTGCCAAAACTGAGATGACAAGTTTGTTTGCTAAAGCATCACCAACACCAGGAGCGCCGAGTACTTCCTCAGCCATATACGGCTTACATGCCAGTATGATAACATCAGCCAATTGGAAAGCTTTCAAGTTATCGTCGTAAAATACGGCAAGTCTATCGCCAGCCTCACAATCTTTTGATGCTTGATATACTTTGGAGGCTGAAGCTTCTGACTTGGTACAAGCAATAATATGTGAAATTGGTGTATTATCCCTTGCGCCTGACAAGGAGTTTGCAGCGAGAATCCCAGTAAGTATAGCACTACCCATATTTCCTAAAAGTGTGAGTGAATATTCCTTTATCATCTGTCAAGTTTCTGACTCACCACATCCTACCACGGCGGCGACCAAGTTATTGCCCTTAGTTAAATCCCGGTCTTGTATCCATTTTTCTATGTTTCCCAATGCTGAATTAGCAGTTGGGTCACTGCTGATATTTGCGGTTCTATTTTGTCCGGTCATGATGTCTATATTGATTGGAAGATTTGAGATTTGATGGTGTTGGATTTGAATATCACTTTGAAAGAAGATTGATGTCCCACCAAAAACATTTGGAGGTGGGATTAGTCAGCATTGACGAGAGCTATAGTCAGCTCCGCACCTTAACGCCTTCATCACTATAAATCCTTATCATCTAGTGATCTTGTATATTTACCCAAATCTTATATTAAAGCTAACATTTATAGGCTTCAAGAACCTTACCTAGATACCCAACCATGAATTCCATCCCACTTATGAAATTTCAAGAGAAAGAGTGGAATATCCAGAACATCCATTGAACATTGGGCTCGTAAGAGCTATATCACCCGTGCCTTTGTTCTTTGCACTCATTCCATATTATATCCATCATTACGAATGAATGTTGATTGTAGCGTATTAAACAAATCTATACTCATCCAATTTTGGTAAAGGGTGCTCGCTTCATGGTATTGTATTGTATTCTATTTTCATTTCACAAGAAACAATCTATCTTCAAGCCCATAGTAGCTAGTTATGTAACCGCAATTCTAGCCCAGCAACTAACAACTCCACCTAATCCTCTTCATTTACTCATTTATCTATCATTACAAACTGCCCCAATACTCATTCTATCCCTAACAACAATTGTATCTCCAGAACTCGCATCCACATCTCGTGCATACTGTTCCTCATCCACAATTATCCGACTACCCCTTTTACTTCTCGTCCCATATGAATGCTTCATTACTTGTCTTGGCTGCACAACAATAGTATTTTGATCCGGGTCCAACGGCGAACTAGCCCTCTCAACCATCTTCCCCTTTCCCTTATCTTTCCTCCCGGATTCTGGAGAACCTGTTGGTGGTAAACTACTCAAGCTCATTCCCTTAATACTAATTTTAGAATGTTGCAGCCCTCTCAAATTTGGCAAGCCAACACCATCTGGCGCACCATCTACTCCGATATCGTCAAAGGATCTTTTGTATCCAATGCTATTGCCTGGCACGTTTTCGGCAAGTCTTTCAAAAGGCACTCTGGCTCGTAGGTTATCTAAAAGGCTTTCAGAAAGTGTGTTATTAGTTATTCTGCGGACACTTTTGAGAAGGAGATCTTCAAGCCATGTACCACTTCTATGTGGTTCTGTTGAAGGCGTCTTAGCGACAGGGTTATTTTCGGGGATAGTTTGCTGTCTTTTGGATTTGCTGGTCGTGGCAGCTGACTGTGGTTTGGTGTGTGATGAGGCTGGAAGAGATTTGCAACCTTTCCTAATGGGTAATTTCGATACTCCAGACTTTTTGATTGACTTCTGCTCTGTTATTTGTCCAGTAAACGCCCTAAATGCTTTACGATCGAAAGGCACCCAGTACATTGGACGCTCTGACTCATTTCCTTCAGCATCCTTGAGCTTACGAAGATCGTCGAGAATCTTAAATGTGAAATGAACTGCATTCGTTTTGTCGTCTCTCTTACACTGTGGTCGGTATGCTGGCGTTTTATCGGACGGATTACGCTGTTTGGATGGTGCAGGATCTTTGCTGGCAACGTTCTGTGTCGCATTTGTATATGGCAGCCAGATATCGCTTCTTCTTTTCTTCAGATCCAGCACCCAGGCATCACAATCCCATTCTACCCAGTAATCAATCACATCACCCCATTGACTCTCGGGAGGTTTCGTTTGGTTGACAAAGATAACGCTTCCCCCTCTAGCATGAACAGCTTGTGCAAATTCTTTGACCATAACTTTGAGACCATGAACTCGTAAACTAGTGCCAAGAATGAGAAGAACATCTGGACTCAATTTTAAATCGTGAATGATCAATGGCCCTACTAGATTTGCGTGTGGATGTTCTTCTCCGTAAAGAACAATATCAGGTCTCAGTCTACCAACAGCCAAGCCTCTACGACCCTTATCTTGACGCGATATTGAGCTTGAAATACAAGAAGGGCAGTCAGGAGCAGACCCAGCCATTGTAGTAGATTCTCTATCTTCCTCATCCCAGCTGGTGAGTTTTGAGCACACCCCACATCGCAACCTACGGAGTGAGCCATGCAATAAAACACACTCTACTCCAGTTGCAACAGAGGCGTCTTTTCCTCCTCGTTCTTCTCCAGCTGGAACTGATTTTCCTTGGACTTTGGATTGAAAACGCGTACGATCACCCGCGCCAAGTTCGAGATCCGTAGTAAGGCCTTCACGTTCTTCGAGACAGTCGATATTCTGTGTGTAATTCCGGACGAGGCGACCGTTGTCTCTGAGAGCACGGATAAATTGGTGAGTGGTGGTGGTAGACTTGACATCGTTATAAATTCTTCGACGAAAATTGGAAATAAACATGTAAAATACTGAGGTCGAGAAGGGATCAGACCAAATGACTGAATCAAACAGATCTTTTCCTTTAAGATTTGGTAATGTACGTGATGAGGAGGATTGAGATGATTGTGAAGGAGGCTCTTCAGATTCGGAAGCAGCCGTGATGGAACTGACTTCGCTCAAAAAGTTGCGTTTGTTGCTGCTACTACATTCGCTTGACGAAATTGAAGGTGTAGAGCTGCTGGCTGTGGATGCGCTTTCTGTATTTGTGGTGGAAGACAATTTACTGTTGGGAAGTTCAAACGCGGGAGTATTTCGTCGAGAAGATCTTGTGGAAAGTGAGGAGCATTCTTGCGTAAGCTGAAGTTGTGGCGGTAAACTGTCACCTCGTGATCTCTTTGATTGACGTGGAGATTTGCTTTCAATAATTGAATTGTCGATAGAGGATATCAGTGATGAAGATCTCTGGAGGTTTTGTTGTTTGGAAGGAGCAGATTCCTCGTTGGTGATTGAGGCTTGAATTGTTGACCGAAGACTACTTTCACGCCGAAGTGAATTTGATATGGAAGAATCGGAACGAATTTGTGTTGCGATAGAGCTTTCTTCTTTTGCAAAAGATGAGGGAGAATTTGCTCGAAGTGAACGTCGAGTGCGTACTTGTTTACTCTCAATTCTATCCACATCCTCAGGCAACCGAGAATTTTCGCACGAATGTTGAAAAGAATATTCACTCGATTCTTGTAATAATTGTTGCGATACTTTTTCTTCCATGTCCAAACTTTCTGAATCAGGCTCCATCTCTAATGCGGGACTTATTTCTTCCTGAGATGTAGTATACACATTGCACGATGCACGCCGTTTATATTCTGTCCTGATGCATTTAGCTCCTGCTTTGGAACATGGCTCACAACATGGTTGGAATTCACCACATTTTATCTTCCGGACTCGGCATCGATTACAAGCGCGAGTGAGACGACCTCGAGAAAGCGTACCTTTGGCGTTTGGCTTTGGTGACTCATCTTTGGTATCATTTTGTGTTAAGGGAGCAATCTGAAGTCGAGAACTTTGACTTTTCGAAGGTGATGTAGGCGACTTATTGATAGAACCGTCCTGTGCGAGAGAGGCATGCTGAATATCAGCAGTTTGAACCTTCGAATTTAGTTTCGGGGACTCTTTGGAAGAATTGTCCCGTGCGAAAGAACCGTTGGGAGCTCGAGAAATTTGACACCTCGGAGTTGGTATAGGCGATTTATTGATAGAATCCTTCAATTCTGAGGAAGATACCGGAGCTCGAGTGCTTTGATTCTTCCTACTCAGTCTCGGAGATTCATTCTTGATATTATCCTGTGCCTGAGATACATTTCTACGAGAACTTCTTCGAGATGAAGCTGGAGCAGGCGCTTCTGTGTGTACCGAAGATTCTTTTGAAGGTAGCTGAGAAGGTTGCTCGGAGGTCAATCCAGGAGATTCCTCGGGAGGCTGTTCTACCCTCACGCCATCAGCTGTCACAAGTTCGTAGTAATAGCGCTCTGTCACACGTCTCTTCTTTTTTGGTCGATCATCAATATCATAATCATTAATTTCCCACGGAGGATTCTCAAGTGCAGCATCAAACTGGGCTTGAATCATGGAATAAAGTCCGTTTTCTGAACGAAAATCCTACTATGGGAGTAAGCAATTGAGCGAGTGGCAGTGAATAGATTGCTGTCCACTTACGGGAATTCCGACATTCGTGCTAATACCGGCTCCTGTCACGACCACAACTTTCCTAGATTTAGCAAGGATGTCTGCAATCTCCTGTAATTCTGCAGCAGAGTTTGGTACGACATTAATTGTCGGCATTGTGGCTATCATATAAACAGACCGCACTGCTCCGGTTTCTTCCTCTCCTTTCTTAATAATTCCACTCTAGAGTGATACAGCTTCCGCACTCGGCGTTCGGTCTTCCAGGGCTAGCGTCTTGCGCTTGTTGAATATGCGATCAAGACAGTGTATCTGAACTTCAGGTCATTTCGGAGATGGTACACGGCTTCAGACGAGGTAAAACTTGGGATATGCTGCTTAATTCTTGTGTGTGGTGAATCCAGATTCTCGCAGTGAATGTTACGGGTCCTGAACGCCCCTGAGCCTTAGAAATCTTCAAACTTTGCCGAAATGCAAACAACCCAATCAAGTTCCCAATTAACGCCAATGACTCCCAATTATGATTTTGTTCCGCGAATGTGCGTTGCTGTGTGCTGTGTTGTCAAAAAGTGGATGGGTCGCTGAAGGAAGCAGATCTCTGTCTGTCCAATTCGAATCGATGCTTTAGCAAGTTGTTTGAAGCGACTATGCCAAGAATTAGGTGACTTGGAGCAGGTATTCCTCTTCCCGAAGGGTAAATATCGCAGATGCTTCGAGACTCAACGCGCAGACCGATCCCAGGTCTTCCAACGTCTATTAAAGGTTGATATCAAGTTCAAATCGATTCTCTCCTGGATAGATTTCTCCCTAATTCACCCTCTAAAGCTCTCGAAGATGGCTGAAATGGATCGATTCTCATCGAAGAAGGATTCCGCTAGCAATGTTTTGTTGATTATTATGTTTACTTTTCATCTAAAGATTCTGGTCCTTTGAAGGGTAGACGCGATGTGTTGCCGATGTGTTGCCGATATCAACCGCGTTCTGCACAGACCATCAAAATCAATATGACAATTGTGTGGGGTTTTCAAATGGTTAAAGCTTCATCAAACTCTTGAGTAGGAATATCATACCGAGTGGTAGTAAAATATGGCACGTAGCTATTACTCACATTGACTGGTGAAATGTGGCACAAGATCTTATTCCAGAAGTTTGCTGCTTGTCCATCATGAAAACAAAAGGTCTGCTGTTCTCTTCGTACCTTTAATTTGTGCAACTGCTATCATAAAGTTCTGTATACTCTCTCAGATTGCCCTTTCTATATATATACCTAGTGTTTGCAGGACAAGCAATGAAATGAACTATACGGGATAACTGTCATGAACATGACAAGTATGACTACTATCATTGTTGGCAGAGTAAAACTGTATGATTTTGTTTTGCTAGCCAAGTGAGCCTCAAAGAGTTAACAGCAGCTTGAATAGCAAGGTTTGGTGGCTTGAACCAATCCAACTGAGTCAAGCATAGCTATGCCATCAATATATGTAGTCATTATATGATGGACATTGAAGTTTTCTTTACCCTTTCAATTTATCGACTTGATGGTTGCTTCTCTTTAAAATGCCAGACAAGAAGAAAAACCTACAATTCATCTGGCCCAAAGATGGACCCAAAGGTCGCAGCGGCCACCGAGGATTTTTCGGGAGACTGAACAATATTGTAACAAATCGAGGGCCAGATATTTTTGTTGGAAAACAAGGAAGTAGGATCAGTCCCGATCGCTGGCAGAATTGGTGAATTTATGCATTCAATAGTCATACAATGTATCTGACTTTTCAACAGGGACTCTTACCATGATGAACATAAGCACATTCATGAAATAACTGGAGCCTTCTCAAGAGATTTCAAAAGATATGATCCACATACACGGAAATATGTCGAGTGGGAACAAACCCAAGATTGGAACGGATATGGAGTCGCAAATAATCCATGGGAATATCCACGCTTAACTGCAGATGAATGTGCCCAAATTTACCGGTCCTATCATCAAGGTCATCAAATTGATCCTTCCAAGTTCGAAGATTGGAATCATGCTGGTCCTAACGTAAGTTAATTTTGCAAAGGCGGGATCATTAGTAACTAATATTTAACACAGAGATTCAGACAAGAATATGATAGTTTCTGGCAAGCAGCACATCGAAGAGGAGAAAATTATAAATATGGCTGGAACCATTTAAGGGGTGAAAGTAATCCTTGGATGAGGATGCATCAAGAATGGCCTACTGATTTAGAGGATTGGATGGCGCTTCGTGGGATGTACTAGATATGTATGGTATATTTGAGAAGGGTGAAGATGCTTCGTGATAGGGGATTCTTGAATTTTGGTTCTTTGTTTTCTTTTTGAGTATTTATTTGTTGATGGATTTGCATTATGCTTAAAATGAAGATTTATTACCTAGTAGCTGGGGATTTGTGGTACTTTGATGTTGATAGTGATGTTGAGCTGGTGTATGGGACTGGCTTAATGGGTGTAAATTGCAGATACATACACGGATATACGCTGAGACGTTCAGGTTGAATAGTAACAGATTGGTTGACTGAGTGTATGTCTGTTCTACATTCTACATGAGAAATAGATAACCTCGTAATATTTGGCCTATCTTATCATCCTTACTAACTTTTGTACTCCGTAGTCCCTACTTCCATCTACCATACATCACACCATCTAAACTCACTCCTCTCCAACATCCTTCCACCCAACCATCTTCCACCCCGAACCATCCACCACCTACCCCACCAACCCCCAAATCTCATTCCACCTCCTCCAATTCCCCTCAATCGGACCATCCAACTCCCCAAACCTGGCCGGTTCCCCTGTATTAGCCTCCGGCAAACAAATCCACTCCCTTACACTCCCTGGTATTTCTTCTCTCACATGACTTATGCATAGAAGTGCTTGATTTTTATTTAATCCTTTGATTTTTACATTTCCCTCTTTCGAAATATGCGATTCAACGATTTGGAGTTTAGATGGTTTTATTGCTGTTGTATTAGTAGGGTGTTCTTCTTGGATATGGGCAAATTGTTTTTCTTCACCATGAGCTAGGAATAAAAGACAACGATCGCGAATACCATCATCCATACCGCTGAATGCTTCGTCGAGAATGATGAGATCCGGTGCTTTGATGATAGCGCGGAGAAAGAGAGCTACTCTTTGGGATGAAAATGGCATTTCGCGGAATAAAATATCATCGGCCCATTTGGTCGAATCGTTGTGACCAGTTTGAGCAGTGGCTCCTCCTAGTCTCAAATCTCGTTCAAACCATCGTAAAGCCGCATCGATACGCTCTTTCGCATTATCATTCAATTTTGGTACACCCATAAAAGTATCTGCCCATGCATTGGCGAGAACTTTCCTTAAAGTCAAATGCCGAGGAATATGATTATGAATTTCCGGACTTGAGTGACCTATTCTTGACTGCAAATCAAATATCGATATTCCAGGCTTACCAGGTTCTGGTAATCTGGATTTACCAAATAGACGGATAGGAAGAGAATATGTTTGAGGGTGATCAGAACATATAAGAGATAGAAGGGTTGTCTTTCCGGAACCATTTGGACCAAAGATACCCCATCTCTCACCTCGTTTAACATGCCACCATAGGCCATCTTTTTTGACACCATTTACATTTTCAGTCCAGTTTCCCAGTACGGATTTATCTCCATACTTCACTCGAGCACCTTCCATTTCTATTAATGCTTCTCCCGTCTCTAGTGGTTGAACATCATTCAAGGGGTAACCATCTCGACTCATTGGACCTGTCTTTTCTGGAATTTTCTCTTTAATGCAAGCTGAATTGCTGGTAACCAAGTTTTCTTCATAGTTCGGCTGTTCAATCCCATCCAAGGCCAACTTCCGACCAATCTCCTTCAAAGACGACAAAGTCAAATGGAGATTAAAATCATCCCTCCCATCTTCACTTTTTTCAACATGATTTCTCAATTGACTCAAAACATCATCCTTCGGCCCCAAGAAAGCAACTTCGCAATTACCCTTTAAATATACCAAATCCGTAATCCAATGCGGTATAGGATCTTGAGGTCTTAAAGACAACACAAGCCTTGGAGTATTCGCCCTAGCCAATCGATGTAACATTGGACTCAAAGTCAACAATGTAGGAGGATCCAATCCCATAAACGGTTCATCTAGTAATAAAACCTCCGGACCCTCCAGCAATGCTCTTGCAATCCTCGATCGTCTCGTTTGACCATTACTCAAATTCGATACCGGCATATTCAGTAATTCCTCCAGTTTCAAATCCTTTATAACACGTGAAAGTATTTCATCACCCAACACACCATTATCGATCTTTGTGGAAGGATTGAGTTCTGTATTCCCGCGTAAATAATCCAAAACACTAAAATCCGTATCCTCTCTCCTCGACTCATATCTCGCACTTAAATATGCACTTTTAGGAGCCTGTCTCCTCAATCCTTGTTCCCCATCAAATCCCACATATTCAATCGCCTGACTTGGAGTCCGCAGTTTAGAATTCTTCGCTGCAATAGAGTCGCTGCTAAGGTATGGGTACGATCGCGCAGTTGGAGGAATACATAAAAGGCCTCCTCTTAAAATTTGCAATAATGTAGTTTTCCCAGATGATGAAGCTCCAACTATAGCCCAATGTTTCTCTCTTTCTGGAAATGAAGGTATTTCAAATTTTAATTTTTCGAATAATGGAGGATTCGTATGTCCGACGACATGGTGAGAATTAGGATGATGACGATAAAATGTGCCATTGTCAATTCTAACAATTGGCGGATGAGCTATACTTGTGCTTGCATTTGTGCCATATCGACGCAATGGCAACAAAGCCTTGCGATTCCATATCATGGGCCTCCCCATTGCGCATAGGTATAGTTAAAAATGTCCATTTTGAAGAGAAGTTGACTCAATTTATGAAAAGTAAAGAGAGCCGACCCCGGAACGCGGGGAAAGCTTTTGATGGCCCATGCTAAGCCTGTACCTGGGCTTAACCTTATCACTAGAAGCTGATACTCATAGGCTGTCTTGGTCAATGGTTAATAGAATAACTTGAGAACATGATAAGTCCTTCATATGGAAATCTAAGAAAATATAAAGCAGACCTACTATCAATAGTAATAATCAAAATGAAAACATAGATAATACACCGTTGAATTAATACACATTTTCAATAGTGTTCCTCTTTCCAATATTCATAAGGTATTCAGCGATAAGCGGTTAAGGTTATAACCTTACCGCGCTTAATCCCGCCCGTTCCAATTCGCGCTTACACGTCCCTGGTGCAGCCTGAAGCTCTCTACAATAAACAGCTCCTCCATTACATACATCTACATCAAACCCAAGCTTCCCAACTACAACTACGAAATCCTCACATCGAACAATTCATTTCGAGTCAATACCACATAAACCTTTCTTTAAGTTACAGACAAGAAATTAATTCATCATGGTAAGTTCCATCATCTCCATCTCAACTCACCTTGATCCTCATTCATCTCCATCTCCATCTATCCCTCCTCCCCTCTCCCTCTCCTCTCCCTCTCCTCTCCTCTCCCTCCTCTCCCTCCTCTCCCTTCCTCCTCTTCCTCCACCGCCCGCACCCCCGCTCACGACACCCTCCGCCACGGCGTCGGCCCGACCCAAACCTCCTCCCTAAACAGCCAACCCGACTCTTCACACCCGCTGGAAACCCGTCTCAAAAAATGGGAAGCAACACAAGAATCCCTCAAAATGGCCGGACTACGTCGAACATTCGGTATGAGTGAGCCTATCCGTAGAGGAATGGAATTGAAGATTACGCGCGAGGGAGAATGGAGACCGCTTGCTCTTGGGGACCAGGTGTTCATGAGGAGATTTTGAGGGGGAATGATGCGACGATTTCGTGGGAGGATGTTTTTAGGGGGGATGAGATGAGGAGTTTACCTGGTTTTCATGAGGAGGTTGAGAGGAAGGTTAAGATGGGTTTTTAGATGCCGGGGGTTTAGGTCATTTTGTTTGCTGAGTTTCATCGTGTGGAATGGATGAAATGAGATTAAATGCGATGATCTGCTTTGATCTGGTCTGGTCTGAAATGATACAACGAGTCAAGATTGATGGAGCATGTTCATACTGCAAAGACGATGTGAACGAATAGCAGATTAGCACTTGGTTGGGGCATAAGAAAGAATAGACAGCTTGCCTTCTTTGCTAACTTGCTCGTACACAATCTGTCATACAATCATAAAAATACCAAGTCTAGCAATGAGATTACGTCAAGAAAGACCTCATTGCATACCATACCATACCATGAAGAAATCAACCATCATAAATGACAAATGACAAAAGCAAATAGAGCAATAATTTGCCCATCCATAAAATCAAGCAGGTGCATAATTTTACCTTTGAAGAAGGGCCCATTGAAAAGCCCTCACAAAATATAACATAATAAACGTGCCTGCCTGCCTTGTATATCCAGAACATCCACTATTCGTTCTTCTGATTCCTACATTCCTACATTCCTAAGTCCTACGTCCTAAATTTCCATTTCCATTTCCATTTCCATTTCCAAATTTCCGAGCCATATCCCCCACACGCATGCTCGCTCACTCGCTCGCTATCAATCAAAACATTCGACGTGATCACCCTTGCTATTTTGCCATCCATCCCTCCATCCATTCGTACTCCCGCCCTTCCTTCACATACAAACTTTCCGATTCCACAAACATAACACCCATCCACCCATCCATCCATCTATCCACCCACCCATCCATCCATCCATCCATCCATCCATCCATCCATCCATCCATCCATCCATCCATCCATCCATCCATCCATCCATCCATCCATCCATCCATCCATCCATCCATCCATCCATCCATCCATCCATCCATCTTATTATACAACTGCAACACTCTCCTCCCGTTCAATATCGCATCATCGCATCTCTCCCCTCCAACCATGTATTAAGAGGCTTTAACAGGCTTTCAACAGCCAAAACACCATAATCCTTTTAAACGCTAGAAAAACCTAACAAAAGCAAAAGCAAAAAAAAAATCCTTCCATTCGAACCAGTAACGCCCTCCTCGCTGTCACTCGTAACTAGCTGTAAAATTCCGTTCCGCTGGATAATTAAGATGTGACAATGGATATGTGCTGATAGTGGTTGTTGTATATTTTGTTTGTTTGTTCGATGCGTCGAAAATGCACGCATGTAACTTTTTTTCCCTTCCCTTCCTTTGCTTTTTCGCAGACGAGGGAGGGTTGTACTCGGAAACAAATGATGATTGTAATGGGTTAGATAGGTATTCAGAGTATAACACATCTGCACCCGGCATTAATTTCATTATCTTCTCTTCCTCGACTCGTGGATTTCGCTTTCGATGCATCTTCCTCGTCAACTATATCTTGCGGTCTAATAGTCATATGTACCACATTTGATGTCTCGAGATTGAATTTACATGCTGTGAGAAGTAGATGTTAGTTAAATAGATTCGCAGAACCGATCGTTGCCACAAGAATATATATCAAGTGACTTTGATCTCACATTCAACCTTGTGACCCACGGCTTCATCTAATTTTAAATAAAAAACATACCTTTCAAAGCTTCCTTATCATCCAACAATTTTCCAAAGAATATCAATCGTATGCTACTCGGACTACTCGGTTTTGTTTCCCATTCTTCCCTCCATTCCCTTAATATTAACTCTTTCAGCGTATATACACTAATACTGAGAGGATCCTTCTTCCCATCTTCCGTAACATCTGGTACCGTAACAGCTCGTTTGGTTAAATATTTCTCGTCGATCTTATATGGGTGGCGAGCGCCGGATCCAAGTAACAGAGTAATCGTGAGCGCAGGTCCAGCATCGACAGCAGTGGATGCTGGCATTACATGGGTCGATTCGGTAGAGGGGCCGATGGCTACGGAACCAAGTCGTGCTCGCGTTGGTCGGGATTCTTGAGCGTCGGAGGATGATTCAGTTGCAGGGGCTTTACCTTCGCTTTTTGACATCGTTGGTGGCGGCGCGGGCGCGGGATCGGTCGGTGAAGGTTCGTCGTTCGTGGTATATTGTGCGGTTAATTGTTCTTGAGAAGCAGATCTTTCATCTCCGACTCCTGCGTTTTGATTTGAAGAATCACCCATATCTGCCGTCGTGATTGCTGTTGTTGTTGATGTTGATGTTGTGGGTAAAGCTGAAGATGTGGGTAGATGAGATTGATAATCAGTTGTCATAAATGATGTTTCGGGAATGAAAATATCGTTCAATAGGCCCGACGTTCCTGCGCCTTCTATTGACTTTTTTGAAGTATCAAGATTATCCATCTCAACTGGAGCGGTATTTGATGATATATGTGTGGTTTGGATAGGGTCAGTACCATGGCCTGCGCCCGATGTCGAACTCGCCATTGGTTGCAATTGAGTTGTTTTGAGGTGCAGATGAAGTGGAAAATGGGGTATCTAGCGCCCTGTACTGTGAAGAGAAAATGGGGGGGATCCACGGCTGAGTACGGATTGAGCCGATGATTGATAGATGGATGTATCTGGGGAAACCAAGCTTGAATATCGTAAGATGTAAGATGTAAGATGTAAAATGTAAGATGTTCCTTTATAGTCAGGATTGTATTTGACGGGATTGATTCCTTTCAGAGAAGAAATACTCGAGTGGGAAGCAGGTAAAATGAAGGTATTCCGAGTATTTGAAAGACAACAAAATCAAACTGTATTAACCAAAAAAAGTAAGTATAGGAAGACAATGCAGATTTATAATGGAAAAAGGGAAGAACAAGAGTGCATAATGAATAATGAATATCAAATACTTGATAAAGGTACCTACGTACAGTAGTGAAGTAGTAGTGGAAGTAGATGGTTGGTTGAATTAAGATCAAATTTTGGACAGTCCGAACCAATCGGTTTATTCTTGGGGGGGGGTTTTATTTTTGATTGTCGATCCTTCGGGGGACAGCAACAACAAGAGAAGGTCTTTCTTTGAACTTTTTGCCTTTGTGCTTTCAAGGTTACTTATTAACGTTGATATGATTTATAATTTGAAGAAATGATGCTGCTGTTTAGACTCGTATCTTCGGGATTTCTAATGATTCCGATATCATATCTCGTAATATTGCTGTGAAGGTTTTATAGATACGGAGTGCCGAAGTCCTTGAATCGTTAAGATTACCTAGGTACTAGTAGTTGGCGCAATGATGTTGATGTTGATGTTGATGTTGATGTTGATGTTGATGTTGATGTTGATGTTGATGTTGATGTTGATGTTGATGTTGATGTTGATATTGATGTTGATGTCTGTTGATGCATGTTGACGGGAGTATGAAGTAGTAACAGTACGTGAATGGCCGAGATATTCAGAACACCTTATTGCCCTTGTTGATTCCAAAAGCTGGAAATATCAAGTGCATCCATCAAATTGGTGGTGTTGTTCTTCGAACCGTTTCTTTCCACTGTTTTCGGATGCCAAATACTGTTCCTCCAGCCTGTTTCCGGCCTGTTTCCAGGTACTAAATCCTATTCCTCTAGCCTGTTGCCAGTCTACTTAGCATGCTTATTTATGCTTTCAGGGACAGGAACCATCCCGTGAACGCCGTGTAAACCCCGAAATGACATCCACTCACAAGCCTAAAACTAGCACTATATCTTATATCTATACATGCTTCATGTCAATGCACAACCTATCCTTAATATAAATATAAACTTCATCTAGAATCTGGAGATGGGGAAACACATCCAAAGCACAAAATACTCTCATATCGCGGCTAGCAATCAATTATACTTACGAGTGCAAACATCAAGCAATGTTCTGTCATGGTTTCAGATACATGATACAAGTCGATCAATCGTGCTGTTGTCTAGATCTGATCTTCCGTGTTCCAAACCAAACAATCAAATGGCGGTGGTTTGTTTTCAAGATTCACTTCCATCACATCGTCGCTCAACATGATTCATTCATTACAATATCACTCTAACCATATGTTTGGATCATGGCCTATGTTGTACAAGGACCCGTGGGTTGAACTTGTACTTCTCTTATCGTCAATTCCTACCTCCCAGATTCAAATTAAAGCGCATGAACTCGAATCTCGTACCCCTATTTCATCTATTTTCCGAAGAATCTGATCTCGTATGTCATGGCAACAAGACATTTCCAAAGTCAGCTGTGACTACTCAGAGATGTTCGTGTAATGGGCGACTGTACCACGACAGGTACTCCAGGAATTCGAGTAAAAGACTTCTTGATTGAATATATCGGCCTTATATAAATACAGCATTCTTTTTCTTCGCAAAGTTCCGCAAGGGGGAAGGTTTGGGGCACCACAAGACATATGTGCCAAACTCACCATGTTTTACGCTCAGACAAATAGAATTTGCGGTGCAGCTTACACGCAGATCAAATGTTTGGTCATTAATTCTGACATGTAGGTCATTCGAAAGAACTTTACAAGAAAATTGGTCTTGGAGGCCTTTGCCAACTTATCGGCGCAGAAGCTGTGTCCATAATTGGCGGATCGCTCGGAAAACCACTCGAAGTTTCAATGGTTTCCATTTCATCCCAGAATTAGTCTCTCGCGGTCACTCCCGTCATGATTGGCTTTCATCTCGCAGCTGCTCTGTACCTATGGCGGGTGAAGAAATCCATATCTACATGCATGACCTTTCGGATAGCCTTCCGACAGCCAGGATTGAAGGACTGGCATTCTGTTTTAGATATACCTTCTTGGAGGTTTGTGATCCTTTGTGATCTCAGATCTTTCCATGCACAATTACATTTCTATGATTGGTATGTTCCTCGCTCTTATCTATGATGCCATGATCAATACGAACAAATGTCTGTCCCGACTGTGATATCTGGAGGAATGCTAAGCAGCAATTACGTTGAGAGCTGGAATGTATAGCACGGGATATTGCTTTGCCGTCTTTGAGCGGCCAAGGTAATTGATTGTTGGTCGATACAATCTTGGGAATTCTTAACTTTCTTTCTTTCTTTGGGACCTGAGTTTGGAAAGCGTCTGTTCCCTGATTGTTTTCCAAGACGAGAAAATTTCGTATCGGCCAAGGGGCACGGCAAGAAAATCTCGCTATGCGATCCTTCAGCAATTAAGACGTTATATCATTCAGATACCGGCTCATGATCGCATCACAACAAATGCATACCGTTACCAGTATTCGAAATTGCCGCCTCTATGACCGCCCCCTACTTCTTCTCCTTCCTTCCAGACTTTGGTCGTGGCGGTTACAATGGACCTAGTGATGGAGTCTGAGGATGAAGATCGACCACCTTGATCATATTCATGTTTACAAAGCCGACCCAAGCCAGATTCAAATACTAGCCAGATTACAGAGATGTTAGGTGTCATCGCTACTTTCCTTTTCCGGGTGTTGAACGAAACACGACGAGGGGCAAATCGACAGTACGGGAATCGTCTTACCTACATGACTATAGGACGTACCGCGAACCTTCTAATATCTTTGCGGAGAGTTATAAAGCATAAGAGCTTTGTCTGGAACCTGGCGACTCGTGCTCCAATACAAGAAAACCCCTAGAGAACTCACTCCATATTGTGTGAGAAATAACTCACTGCCTGCGTCAAATCAGTACCTTTTGAACATCCAGCTTTCGTCTCGTGTACACCATCCGAATCAGCCCCGAGTGTCTATTGAACTCCCAGATCTCCCTTTTCATTCTCAAGCGCCTCTTACCGGGAAAACACTTCGAGTTCACCACAATCAAGCACATACCCCGAGTATTTAAGACTCAAATCAAATACTTGTGTCTATACCTGTCGCTAGATTCTGATGAGCTTCGTTTCGGGTAAGTGGACGTGCCAAATATGGACTCCGGGATTGATTGCTTGTCTCTGCATGGAATAATCATGGAGATGCTACCACGGATACCTCTTCCTTAGCGCGTTTAAAAGGCGCGTCTTGGAAATCGAAGGTTCTTGTTGCGTCATTCTGGATTCTGAAGCAGAAATGAAGACGGAGAGGAACAGGCTTGGAGGAGCGTATAGGAGAAAGGGGGCTTTACTTGGGTGTACTGATTGGCTAGCACGTATGAAGTCAGGATCAAAGGAGCATATGATGAAATACGCTTTGTACAAAGTGGTCTAGTGGCAGGAGAATCCATGTTGGGGCAGAGGATGAGGTGCATATGAGACATATTGATCTGGGGTTATTCGAACGTCGTTGGATTCAAGCTTAAATGCCAAGAAAGGAGCCAAATGACGAAACATAAAATCTATATGTGATTCTTAAACTCATAATGAAGTTCAATAGACGTAAGAAATTTGCTTGCTTTTAATTCTAAAATCTAGGGTTATATTGAATGTATATATCCATTCCTTCTTTTATATCAAGGAAAATCGAATTAATGATCCTGGAGTAATAATATTGATGTGAGAGACAAACTCGGCATATGCATATATATAGTGTTATATACAATAGAAGAATATTACAAACTATTAATGAAAAAAGAAAAGAAAATAGATTTTCCCATCCAATAAACCCGCAAATAAAATACTAAAATCAAACATAACCCCCTCGCTCCAACAGAATTTACACAACCCCCTTTCAGCTGCAAGTCGGTACGTGCATAGGCTTAACCCCCACAAATTCGGGGCAAATTCGGGGACCACCACAACTATTGGCCTGTTATTGGTGTCCGATTCACCACCACATTACCTCCGTACGATAATAATGATATGAAATGAAATGAATTGAAATAAATGAAATAAATGATCGGGTAGCCAAATGCCTCATTATTAGATGTTGGTTATGCTGTTTCTGGTCCAATTACCCTCTAGTCTTATCTAAATTCCCATCTCAACTCCTACCGCTCGCAGGCTTCCAAGCTCGAAAGCTCCTCGTACTCGCGGTCGCATGCCCCAATGCGCCGCAAATGGCGTCCCGAAACACTCAGCAGGTGTTTCCTAAGACAGCATCAGATGAGCATTTAAATGAACATTTAAACGCGCATCCTAGTTCGAGCTCTTCGAGCACTGCTTCTGCAGAGGTGAAGGGCGCGCATATGACGCCGGATTTTGACTCGGATGACCTTGATGATGGTAGTGGTGATGGTGATTCGGATTTAGATTTGCTTATGGGTAGTATGGGCATGGGTATGGGTACGAGAGGGGGTGATGGACAGAGGGGGAGTTATAAGATGCAGAGATGGGAACCGGTGGTGAAGAAGAAGAGGGAGAAGGAGAAACCTAAAAAGGGGAACAAAAATGGTGAAGATTTAAATCTCGATATGGATTCGTTTGAGGAGAATAGTCAGAATGTTTATCGTGATGAGACTGGGGAAACTGGTGGGAGGAGAGGCAGTCTCTCGACAATACAATCATATCAATTATATACGCCAGATGAAGAACGAACTGTGGTGAGAAAATTCGATAGGAAATTGGTGGTGTTTGTTGCATTGTTGTATATGTTGAGTTTCTTGGACAGATCAAGTATATTCACCTCTTTCACTACCACTCTTTCATCTGCTTCTCGTCAATAAAAGGAGGTGAAATCATGCTAAATATTTCTTTCATCCAGATATCGGGAATGCGAAAATAGCCGGTCTGGAACGAGATCTACATTTGGATTCAAATAAATATGAATGGGTTGTCACGGCATTTTATATCGCATATATCTGTTTCGAATGGATGAGCATATTATGGAAAATAATACCGGCGCATATTTATATAACGGTTATCGTCCTGTCTTGGGGTGTCATCGCATCTCTACAATCTATAGCGACATCTTTTGCGGGATTACTTGTTCTACGCACATTATTGGGAATAGGAGAAGCTGGATTCACGGGAATACCATTTTATCTATCCTTTTTCTTCAAGAGAGAAGAATTAGCATTTCGAACTGGCATTTTCCTAAGTGCTGCTCCTCTGGCAACTTCATTTGCAAGTTCATTAGCATGGGGAATCGTTAAACTTGGTGAACGTTCCCCTATAGCACCATGGCGACTTCTCTTCCTCGTTGAAGGATTCCCTAGCGTTCTTGTCGCTCTTTTCGCATGGCATCATATTCCTGATAGTCCCAACACCGCTCCCTATCTCACCACTCGCGAAAAGAAAATCGCACGACTACGTCTTCGTCATGAAATAACTTCAACTCCCAATTCCAAAACCCAGCCATCATCCGGTCTCAAAATTAAGGAAGTTCTTTTAACTCTCCGAGACCCCAAAGTTTATCTCACGGCCCTCATGTTTTTCTTCTCCAACATGTCCTTCAGCAGCATGCCTATCTTCCTCCCCACAATCCTAACACACATGGGGCATTCCCCCTCAACATCCCAAGCCCTTTCCGCACCCCCGTACCTCCTCTCCTTCCTCTCCGTCCTCCTAACCTCCTATCTCTCCGACAAATTCCGCACCCGCTCCCCCTTCCTCCTCTTCCACGCCCTCCTCTCCTCTCTCGGCTACACCATCCTCACTCTCCCACCACACCTCCTCTCCCCCACAATCCGCTACCTAGCAATCTACCCCGCCTGCATAGGATTCTTCTCCGTAATCACCATCCTCATCACCTGGACCCTCAACAACCAACCCTCTTCTTCGCGTCAGGGGGCCGGTTTCGCAATCATGCAGATTATTGGTCAGTGTGGCCCGCTTGTTGGTACGAGACTTTATCCAGATTCTCAAGCTCCGTTTTATCGACAGGGAATGGGGGTTTGTGCGCTGGTTATGATGGTTGTGGCGATTTTGGGGGTGGGGTTGAGATGCTGGTTGGTGAGGGAGAATAGGAGGGGCTGGGAGAGGTATGAACGCGTGGGTGGGAGTGAGGAGGGGGATGGAGATGGGGATGAGGAGGAGGGGAGGGGTCTTGTGAGTGATGGGAAGAGAGTGGTTAGGGGGAGGAATACTCCGTTTCAGTATATGCTTTGAGTATCTAGATGGGATTTCAATGCAGATTTTAGATGAATGTATCTGATTGATATATTTTCTTTTGCGTCCGGGTTTATTTGCGCTTTTCTATGATCTCTATATCTAGATACTAGATAAGATTACATCTATAGAGTGTTTATCGTAGTATGCGGTGCCTGCTTCTGTCTGACTTCTTTCTTATACTCCTCATATTCCTGATCTTATTCATCCAAATATCCAAATATCCAAATATCCAAATATCCAAAATTCTAATCCCCCAATGAAAATTCGATCCCTATCCTCCGCACCTCATCTAAGCAAACCATAAACATCTCTTTTCTTTTCTTTTCTTTTCTTTTCTTTTCCCTTCTTAAAATCAATCAATTCTGCTTCTCTACTCCAAAGCTAAAACCAAAACTATTACAATATTACATTCTAATAACTTGCAAGTGACAGATTTCTAGCTGTGAATCCGTATCTCTGGATCTCTGGAGCTTGGAATCTTAAGTAGGTAGAGAGACGTTAATCATCTATTCTAATCTAATCTATGTACTCGAGTAAATAAGAATTAGTTTTTTTTGGTTTTTCTGGGGGTTTTTATTTTCACTCTAGAGTAGATAGATAGGTAGTTAAGTCTTATGATTCATTGAGTCGGAATGTGGAAATGTTGAAATGGATTTGGTGTATTGGTGGTTTTTATGTTGTGTCTTTATGATTTTTTATGGTTAATGTTAGAATAGAAAGGGTATAGATGATTTGTAACGTCTAAGAGGACTTCTGTTAATTATTGAAGTTGGGGATTTTGATGTGTGTATTTGGTTGAGTATCACCTCGAATAAGAATCCATTTCGCTGGAATAGTATTTTATTTACTACAGTGTATTTCACGAGTACTGCCCTCAAAATACCTTAATTCTATCCTCATCTAATCTACTCTAATCTAATCACCTATTCTATCTCACAACCCTCTTCCATCCCCCTTAACCTCCCACCACTTCCTCCTCACATCCCACCACATATTCCCCAACTCTTCCATATTCTCTAACCCTCTAATTTTTAACCTCGCTCCTTCTACTAGTAATCCCTCTAACTCCACAAAACAACATATGAAGCGTCGAGATTCTTGTCTCGAGCTTTTTCCAAGATGATTGAATCTCGAAGATGATGTCGAGGAAGCGAGGTTGATTTCTAGTCCTTCAAGATGATTGATGAATGGTTTTATTACTGTTATTGCGGATGCGAGGACATCAGGATCCATATGTTCTGAGGAAGTTAATTGGATGTATTTGATCTTGCGAGTGGTATCGACACCCAAGCGGGAAAGAACATGATGCGACTAGACTCACAAAATTAGTCCTTAAATCATCCACAAGAATCGAATAGCGGCTCACCCTGCTATCATGTCCACAAACTCCATGACACCACGAATTCATACAATGAACATGTCGCAATGCACCCCTCGCCCTACTATGCCACCGACTAGTCTTCTCATAATCCCGTCTTCGCTGATCTCTCATCATCTTACAACAAATTCCACAGTGAATATCCTCAATATCAAATACCCAATAGCGCTCACTGGCAGTAGTTCCTGCTATCTCCCGTATGATGGCGTAGTCTTCGGATTTATCATCGACTTGGCTGGATCGCTTGGAGCCGTTGAGATAGAGATGCATGTTTTTGGGGGAGGTTTCAAGTAGGTAGTTTATTATGGTTGCTTTGGGAAATTGAGGTCGAGGGGTGGTTATGGTGTTTGAGGCTTTTGCTGAACTGTTGTTTTTTTCTGATAAGGATCTTGTTGTTTCAAGCTTGTTGTTGTTCGTCGTGAATCTGAATATTGGGTTTTTCTCGGCCATGTTCATCTCCTCTTCCTCATTGTCAGGCAGATATCGTAATAATTCAAGTGTCTTTCCCTTTGATACGCCGTCTACCCAGACATCCAGTCCTGGCGTATGTACTTCGGCAAGTCGTGTGGTCATAATTTCATGACATTCACAACCGTCCTTTATCTTGATATCCGAGCTATTTGTCTGGTACTTAGAGATCATCTGCGGCTGCGAAGCAAACATTTTTTCAGGATGACTCATGACTTGACTCTTGTCGGTGTGAACATGGTTGTAAATGCTCTGTTTCTATTCTGAATAATGAGAGTAATGATATCATTGAAGAACGTTAAGAATGACCTGAATGCTCTGAGTGAACCAAACAATCGAAGTGATCTGATCGGTCTGAACCATATCAATGGATTGGATGAGTTGGATGGGCTGGATGGGTTGAACTCGTTGAACTGGTTGAACGTATTGAAGGATTGGAATGGATCGAACGATCTGAATGGATTGAATGGGTGGAATGCGTTGACCGATCTGAATGGGTTGAACGATCTCAATGCTAGGAATGGTAAGACTGTTATGATTGAAGTGGATTAAAGCAATGACCTCGCGGTCCTCGATAGTTTGAATAGGCTGAATATTCTGAATAAAAGAAGCCATAAATAAAGTATCTGAAACCTTCTGTTGTGAAAACTATTTCCACAGAATACCAGTCATCAGTAAATATTACGCAGTTTAAAAATTCAAAAACTTTCAAATCGGGAAAGATGGATGGGTATTCATGATTCTCATTATGGCAAGTGCACATATCATGCTCAAGTAATAGCATTTATTTAGATCCCATACATCATAGCACGGAATCTTGGACTCTCTATCAATGTAGGCTAAAATTCACGTTCTTTGTCTGTTTCTTGTTCAGTCCTATGCGAGGGCTTGAGTGAGAGACATATAATCTTATACCACATTTTTACCTATTACTCAAAATCTACTTGCCAGAAAATGTACTGAGAATGTAAACTCTTGAATTTTTTTCAATGCTCTATACGCTTTCCACCTCTTCCCATGAACCATCTAAACTCTATTTTGTTATTCGTATGCATCGCATATTCTGCTTGGTCACAAGTACATCTAATCTTTAATGCTTCCCTAGCATCCTGTTGTCAGCTCGGCAATATGAGATTTTTTAGGCAGCGCTTCGTTTTCATGGGACTTTACACCAGTTTGATATTGCTGACCCGTTAGAGGAGTCAACATAAGGAGTCAATATATGGTATGGAAACTCAGTAGGGACCATGCATCAATTTACTGATATTCTGTATTCCCAATTGATAACCTGGAATAATGTGAACTTATATCGGCGAACCTTGCGCCCAGGTTTTGATCATTGTGGTTCTTGTCCGGATAATCACAATCAAGATGACCAAACTTATGTGTCTTCTCGGATTGAGTATTGGCAATGCTCGGGTATTCATTACCTGAGACTCAAACATGATTAGACGGGCTAGAATAGGAGTATTCATGACACGTCTGGTGTATGATTCTGTGGATGTTATTCATGTGAAACACCATTTCACAGTACTTCATTGCAGAAACGAGGTCTTTGGGATTGGAGAAATGTTGAATCAATATTATAGGGATGGATGGGTATGAACAGCCGGAACGAAGGTGATTACAGCTTCTATTTAATCTTACTCAATCTAGAGAATAGCTTCATCTACTCCCCATCACATGACCACACCAATTTCAACTGAATGAACGTCATCGTATTTGTAGGTTCTTTATCTTAGGGTAAAACTAGCTTGCTCGCTCGCCATAGGAGAGGAGCACCCGTACTACTGCTTCTTCTCTCAACCCCCTTTCATATCACGCGACGAAATTCATGGCTCACTTTGACTTAAATACCAAATTAATTCGATCACACGTGATTTAGCGCCTTTGAGGTTACATTGTGGGAAGGCTTGAGCAAAGTCTTCTCATCATTCGAACTCGCAACTTGTGGTCCATAGTCATGATGATCGGCAAACTGCGCCAACGTGACTCTTGACATCTCGGTGATGAGAGAACGGCGATTGAATCGCAACCGGAACCAAACACATTACCCTATTGAAGGAAATGAAATACGGTAGAAATTCCCAACAAACAAAAGCTATTGTCATTCATCGCCCCCATTCCCACGCCCACAAACACACGTAGCCGCTATCAATTGAGGACTAATCATCTCATTTATCGGCCGGTCATATTTCGGCCTGTATATCGAAAAGGCCAGTGCGGGCCGGGTACAGTCATGCCAACGCAATAACCAAAAAAGATGGGCTACATGTCATGGAGGCCCAATTCATCCATTTATACGAGCATCAATGGTCTGATAATGTCCTTGTTGGTAGTTCCCAGGATGACGGCGATCAGCATTCAATTAAATGATCTGATACAGGAATGAAGCTGCAAGTAAGCCCAGAAGTGGCGTTTTGTCATCACTATAGTCAACGAGTAGCTCAGGTCTCTCAAAACCTGTCCTATTTGGGAAAGTTTCGCTCGTTGATATAAAGCTTACAATGAAATCCTATACATACAAACAACAAAAAATTTCCATGGGTATGCTGCATGCATATGCTCCAAGCTAGCAAACATCCCTCGAAATGAAAAAGAGGTGCTGTTGCTTTAGGATGAGTCCCCTGATTAAGCGATCAAGGAATATCAAGATATTTTTTGAGCATCCATCGTCACCATCCTTTGTACCGTTTTTTCCCTAGTCCAATGTACTACTTGTTTCAAGCTTTTTTCGCAGTAACATCCGATATTAAGATCTTACACATCATTCGACATGCATGTCCGCATAAGTGCCATGCCGCACCGCCACATGAGGATTTATGCTTGAAATTCAACTGCGCCCCACAAAAGTGAGCATATACCTCATCAGCCAGCAACTGCATATAACATATAACGTATTACACGTGTTGGCTATAATTATCTATATCCATCTGATCCTATCGTAATGTTTCATTCCTATCAAACATAACCGTTGTGCTGGGTCCCGAGTTCTAACGTCAACAAGTGGCGGTGCTAGTATTGTAATGGTGGCTCAGGCCGTCTTTAAACTTTGGTGATCCCGCAAAACCATAGGGCTGGTTCAGGCTGACACCAAAATAAGCTGATAGACAGTAAGGAGAAACCTTCTGTTCCGGGCTATGCATTTGAATCGCGCAGTGAGAACCGAGAGATGGGCGGCGCTGATGATGTAACGAGCCGTATATTTCGGTTCATTCCTTGATGCTCTTAAATCGAGTCTTCACCGCTCCACCTTTCTCACATTCTCTGAACATGCGTATATCTCAAAAGTAGCTGATCCAATATCAGAACGTTGCATATTGGCCTCCATAGCTTCCTTCGCTTAATAAATATATTTGTCGGCGCAGAACGACCTTCAAAGAAGTTTTCCCGAACAGGGAACTGGTCCTGCGTGGCATCTGCCGACCGATTTTCACTGAATCTTTCAAAATCTCTAAGCTCTTTTGAGTAGCTTTTCCTCTATAGTTTGATAATACCCCATAAGGTATAGCTTTGAATTCAACAAAATTGGGCTTTGAGTTATGCCCTTTTCAAGTAAGCTCATGATTATTGTTAAGTGTGAATGGGACAGCCGAGTTCACCACTATCCTCGAGGTAGACTTGGGAGGCAAACACTTTGAGTAACCTAGGACCAGTTTTGGTGCTTCGAGCTCTGTTCGATTTTGATTCCTAAGGCACAAAGGTTTTCAAATGACTCAACTTGGTCAAGCCGGCGAAACGATCTCACAAGATAGCCTCATGATCACGATAATTTCCCCTTTATGCTATAATGATTCACGCTTGTGGCCAATTGTTACTGTGACTCACTCAAGTGAGAACTGGAGTAACTAGGCGTTGTAGCTAAAGCTTGTATGCCAATTCGATCGCACCGCATACCTAGAGGCGCAGTTCTCGCCTACGCTTCACACCCCTTTCACTTTAGGCTTCCACAAAGCTACGTCAACTCAACGCCCTGGCATACGTGGGCCCTGGCAATCACAAATTAATTACTTCAAAGTGTTGCCCTCGCTTCGGTGAGAATGTTAGGAAGGTGCCAGCCTCTTTCTTCGACGATGCAGCTTCCGGTGGCTGCTTGCAGTGTCATATCAGTGTATTCAATGATAAGAAGTAGCCGCCAAGATCCTTGAAAGTGCAACGTCTGCTCATCCCAACTGCCTTTCCCTTTGACCGGGACCTTCCTTGAAAGTGCAGCAGCACTGGCCGCTGTTTATCTCTCGCGTGGATATAATTACCGGCAGCCGTAAGAGGCTCTGGCGCAAGTAGCGACGTGCAAACTTAGATAACAAGATTGAATGCCTACGCATATTTAGTATGGTATATGATTAGCTTGATTTAGCAGGACTTACTTTGACCTAGGCTAGGTTGTTACACTTTCGAGGCGTACTCTCTAGTGATTCTTTACTGGGCCTTTCCTATATTGGAAAATTTTTGCCACTCATACTCTGTTTCCTCTCGTTAGCCTGTACTAATACTTGTCATGTGTAAGGCCTAATGCATTCTTAATTTTTGTACTATTGCCCTTTGACAATTCAGCGAAGGGCCCCCGCTGGGATCTTCCTCGTCCAGAAATACACACTATGACATTTTACCTTTACTAATCTATAACCCCTGTTATCAACAAAAGAATAGAGAAATCGCCTTCGATATCATTCGACAACACATCATTGGCATCTAATCTCATCTCACTAAGCTACTAGTCGCTGAGCTAAAGACGATCAGACTTGGACAGAATAAGGTCACATTAATCCCTACATACTTTTTAGCTGGGCGATTCGCCGATTTCCGCTCTAGTGCCCATCCCCGCCCAACAAAGCGATTTTGCATGTGTGGTTGGCAGCGATCTCCCGGTGCCGCAAATACGCACGTACTCGCTGGCGCTGAACTCTAAGTACTATTTAGGATCCATAACGATGCACAGACATTGAAATTGGCAGATGATCATATCCTTGCAGCTTTCTTGGCCGATCCATATTCGGATCAATCTTTTCACATCAGGTTTGTACTATGTCCAAATTCAGGATATTTAGTTGATGATGGATTGGAATCATTTTTCCGTCAGATTGAACTCCACAAATGATGAGCCCGGGTTAATCATCTCGTCATCTAAAAGTGGGGGTGTCGTATGCAGCTACTGTATACCCGGTATGGGATCCACTTCCTTCACAGATACTTGCACTTGCCAACAATGTTATCCATACGGGGTAGAAAAACAATCATCTCCACTAGGAAAAACGAAAGTTGGAAGATCGCGAGATACTCAAAGCCCTCTGTAAACTAGCCCTCAGATCGAGGGTTTGTGCATCTATTCACATTGTCGCCGACAGGCTGAGACTTTTCCCTTGATATTTGAATACCTGCACAAAAGTACAAGTAATACTCTCAGCATTGAACAGCGACATCCTGATGTTAGACGTCGTTATCGTCTCATCATAACTGAGATGACCATCCCAATTCCTCATGTTAGCTTGATGAATAATTAACTGAGACTGTGACCGAGACTTCTCGATTGATGATGACCGATGTGCCCCGACAAAGTAGTAAGTAACAATTAATGTCCTACCTCAGCATTGAATCAACGACAAGAAAGGAAGCATATCTCCACGATTCGGCATATCTCTATTTACACAAATAAATATCTCCATTTCTGCATTGAGATGCACTCCGAGCTTGAACAGAGGTCATTGACAACTCCGGACGGATATCGAGAAAGCTACCGCTAACTGAGAAACCTGAAACAACTCCACATCTCCAATCATCATAACATTTGCAAATCATCAAGCAGAACACAACAAGAGTGTCACACAACCACTGCACGAAAACCCGTTGCCCGTAGATATTCCCTTAACCGTACATCTACATTTGCATATGCATTGCATTGCATCACATCTACATTGCATTGCAGTATGCGTATATATAAATAATAATTTCCATCCAGTGAAACATAACTACGCACCAGTACCGTGACAGCTTGGACCAAACCATTTCCAAGTCGAGGGTACTGCATATGCATCGCGCCTCCGATGAAATTCCCATTCCTCCCACTCTGGCACAGTGCCACTCTTGAATCTCCTCCCTACTCTCGAAGCATCATGAATTCCAAATGAGCGCTGCTCAAAGCGGATAGTAGCTCCGAGTTTACTCCATCTCAGTATACACAACACTTTAAAGAAATGTCTTCCTGTCTCGGCCCTGCTTCAGCTCATACAAGACAACATAAATTAACAAGTGAAGAGATTTTGATATCTCCCGAGTATTTGTACACCTCAAAACCCCAGTCTTGTACCCCATTCCCAGCCCAGTATTCAATAACCACCCACTCTTCCTGTCACACTCAAACACAAAGCCTCGCACCACAACATACCCGAAGGATCCACTTACTGTACATACATACCTAGGTACATAGCGTAAATCTCGAGAGAATGGGATACAATACCATAAAAATGATCCGATTCCCGAGTCTCCGATGGTTTCTGTATCTTGTACGAGGGACGCTGCATATATGGTGTTCTGATACCGGACTTTCACCAGTTTATCTACTTGGAGGATATATAGCTTTGGGCAATTAGTTGAGCAGAACCTAATTAGTACTGTACAGTACATGTAGAGTTGCACAGCATCAGCACATTACACCATATATTATAAACATTAATGAATAGAAATACAAACTAGGAGATATAAAATGCGGCCGAGGCCTTGACCCAAACTGCTGGAATTTTCAATATTTTCCTTTTGGGCCGCTCATCCATATCATTTCATCCCGTTTTGTCCGTCTTCGCCGTTCTTCCTATTCCAATATGCTGCTGCTGCTAACCTATACTCGTATTCAGGTAAATAAATGCATTTATAACGGCATAATTATCAAGTCCGGTGCTCAACAGTAAATACTAGTGGGCCAATCATTCTCATGCTCGCTTTGCAAAACTTGGATCGGACATATCTCCGTTGCCTTTAGCACCACCAAATGTATCCGTACATTTAGACACCAATCATTTTCTCTTATTTGACATAAATTCAGTAGAAGATCTACTAAAGCATTTAAATATGCTAGAATTGGAAATTCTCTCTCACATGGTATGGGAAAGCAGGGTTTGGTGATGGAGATGAGACATTAGAATCGCGAGACCTGTGAGAAAAGAGTGTGTAGACACAGATATTAATTTATACTAAAATAATGATACGAATGTCACAGGGTAATTAAGAATAAGTTTTCAAACTAGTATGGATTTACAGGTTGGGAATTTCTGGTCATGGTAGATCTACAGATATGCTAGAATCATTTGGGAGGGATGGATGCTTGTCACGGTCAAGTTATTCGAAGGATTCACGTATCATAAGTAAGCCAACATGAAACTAACTTCACCCGCGTCACGAAAACAGAATAGTTTGAGGATAAATATTATTCAAAGATCTCTTATTAAGAATTAAGTAAATGTGAAGCCTCCTAGCAAGTAAAGTGCCTAGATAGTATATAGTAGATAAAAAGTAGAGTGTAAAATTTATTCTTTCATCTCATCTCGTCTCGTCGATCTCCGAGTCATTCCCATCTCATGAATACTCGACTCCCTTTCTGAGCGAGATCTCTGATTCCCTTCCCAGTAACCCAGCTATTAATATCTCTCGATACCATACAGATATGCACCCCGTAATCCCACCGAAATCAAAACCTTGCTTTACCCAAACCCTACAGATGTACCCGGCACATCCATCCTAGCCCGCCCAAACCAAATCAGAATAGACCCAAACAAAAGAACAAAAGCACACGTATTTTTTGGTGACCTCACAACTCCTCTCCTATGCGACCCTATAATGCCCATTGCGGCTTGGCCCCTACCGCCCATGTGTCCAATCCAGTACAAATGGAAGATGATCAACCCGCTGACTATATAAGGTAAGGCTCGAACAAAGTAAAGTGAGAAAGGAAAGCGATGTAAAAAAGAGATAGAAAACAAATTGATGTCTTTAGCTGACCCGAACGTACTCGCTCAAATGGTATCTAGTAACGATAACGATGTATCTCCCTCAACACCCTAGCCACGCAAGAAGACGCAAAGCAGGCTAAGCAGTAGTAGACAAGATTTAAGGAAAATAGAAGACAATTGAAGGAAAACAGGTAAAAGTCGAAGTAGTCGGCAGTATAAAGCGGCAGCGAAGGAAGGCCGTGACGAATTTGCGAGCTAATCCCCCTCTTGCCACAAGTTTGACGCCAAGGAAGATAAAGGATAGCCATCTATCCCTTTCCCGCACAACTCGGATCCGCCATGTAATGATAACCCGTTACTGAGGATAACATAACAGTTACGCATGGGCGTTCTTGTGTCCAATGCATTGTATAGTGCAGTGTAGTGTATTGAACCAACCAACACCTAAATAACACAAGCTAAAAAAACCATAATGCTCGGGGATTATTCGCATGCAAGCAATATGCACAATGCAATGCGAGCTGCAAGTATTTCTCCAAATCGTGCAAGATATACCAAGCAAGTAAAGGTAGGTTCCATAGCTAGGAGGGGTTACCAAGATAGGTAGAGAGGTTTTGTTTATTTAATATGCCAGTGATGATGCCATATGATGAGATGAAACAAGATCTTTCTCGGAATACCATCGGACAGAGTAGATATGACATGGATACGAACATAGATAGCCAAGCAGAAAATATGGAAATAAAACAAGGTAAATGGCCAAAGAGAATATTGGTATATGCTAGTACGATAAAATGAGGCAGGTCGCAATTGGATTGATGAACGCCACACCACCAAGGACATTTATTTAGTCCAGCCAAATCCAAGAACCAGAACCCCCCGTTTCGCTACTTCCCATCCGAAGTAAGAGATATGCAATAAGGTCTAAAAAAGGTGTTGATAAAATATTCGAATTCGGATGTAGTAGTGTCGTAGTGCACCAGGTGATACACGTGTAGGGAGAGATAAGGGATCTGAAGATAGATAGTCATGCATGTAGAAAAGTAAGAAACAGGAAAATAAGCGTGTGGCGGAAAATGGTGTGTTGAAATGGTACGGTGGCTGTGTTTGAGAACGAAGATGATTGCGTAGAGTGGGATGAATAGATTTGAAGAGGGTGTGGAGGATGGATGTAGCGTTAACAGGATTTAGGAGGTGTTTTGATGTAGTGTAGTACTGGTGGATATTAAAGTCGTAATAGGCCGCGGTAGTATGCTTAAATCCATCGAGAGCAAGTATCATCTAGAGGACGAATAAAACAGAGGATTTTCAACAAGAGTGTTTCGTGAGACGCAGGGTCGCTTAGAGAAGCAGGTATAACGACAAAAAACAACTAAAGTGTGTTTTTGAATACCTTGAGAATGTGTATTAGTCCTTTCGATCGTAACGATTAACTTGATAGGTCGAGAAGTCGATTAAAGATAAATTGATTTGCAGCAAGGGTTATTAGCGTGGATTTGTGCGCAAGGTATGTTAGATGCAGGAATGTGCATGTGAGGGTAATACGAGATAACTTCTGCCGAATGAGCTTTCATCATCTCGCACTAACCCACTTTCGTACCCCATGCTAAAAGAGAAACAAGATCCCATGACCAATGAATTCCATTGCTCGCCAGAAGGTAGAGAAAACAGGACACCCTCTCACACAGAGAATCCCAGATTTCCTATCAGACGTGAAGCCATGAGCTCATGATTTTGCTGCATTAGCTCAATCGTTCACCCAATAGGGCCGCGTAATCGATTCACGATTCACGTACGCGGTATCTGCTGACTCTGCTGTTGATGCTGAAGAGAAGATAAAGTACGACTTCCACTGCCCCCGCTAGCCATTGAAGCATCCACAACGTTTCTCGGCGTCTGATGTTGCTGTTGGCCTTGATAATCAACCCCTGGCCCCGAAGTGCCGGCGGCAGTCGCGGGACTATTTTCAAGATAATTCGATAAGTCCCATGAGCCTCTAGCGCTTGCTACAGCTGCCGCATTTCCAAGTTGTGCTTGATAATGTTGTTGTGGTGTAGGCATGTGATGTGTAGCTCCTTGTGGCCAATGACTCGATTCTTGTGTGCCATGTGGTACTGCGACTCTTAGATCAGGGGGACCACCTTGAAAATTTACTGATTTTTGGCTTTGTGGTGAGATTGCTCTCTGTGCGGGAATATTGGGATTGTAAGCTGTAGAAGTTGTTGATCCTGATATTGATCGTGGTGAAATTCCTCCATGATGATCACTTGTGTATGGTAAGCCCACAGATGAAGTTTCCGTAGCGTAACCGGTGGAGCTGACGGGTGTCAGGAGGGCAGGGGCATGTGCGGGTGGAAGGGTTGAGGAAGGACTGGCGGACTAAAATTCATTGTTAGCATTTTAACTCATACCAAGGAATCGATAAATCAAAAGGTGTGCTTACATATTTGCTGATAATCTTCTTCAAAGCGGGTCCTAAATCCTTCCAGTGAAAGACTTTGACATCCTTTTCAATATTACGAGGCTTAGGATTGGGAAACGCCATGATGACTTTAAAGAACTCCTCGCTGTCAGGCTTTCCCTTAGACACAGTGGCGGGTCGGAAACCTTCTAGATTTCTCCGTATTCTGTTTTTTTCTTCCACGGTGAACTTTGCTGCCACTAACGCTTCCAATAGAGTAATAGTATCCACGCTTGTGACATAACAATCATTTTTCTCTTCCCAATATATGCAGCTGATTACAACAGATTGAGGTGGTCGTTCATCAGCTGAAATAGGGTTGAAAGTTGTCGTGATAGTGCATCCGGATTGTGATCGCTTGAATTGGACCAGCCGCCTCTTGGATTCCCATTCTTCTGCGGTCCAGTTATTTACCATCATGTCACCCAAATCCCCGCTGATTTCCAATTTTGCTTTGTTTGCGTACATTGGGTAAGGATTGTATGTATGGCCTGCATGAGGCGTAGCACCCGGACTTGATGATTGTAAGGTGGAAGTTCTTATCAAAGCTGGGTTGCCAGGAGATGGCAAGGATGACATATTGGATCGTTGTATTGAATTTGATGGTAAACCAGGGCTTCGCGCCATACTTGAACCAATCGTTGAATATCCAGAGTTCCAGGTAGATATATGTGGAGAATGTGCTTTGAGAGTAGGTGGCGAAGCTGTTGATGAATTTCCATACCCATAACCCATGTTCCTAGGCGCAGCTTGAGCTGTATAGCCACTGGAAGACCGATTATATTGAGGCATCAAATTACTGTAGGAAGAACTTGCTTGAAGGTATGGTGAGTATGATGAGGACGAGCCATCGCTCGATGAAAATGAGTAAGGAAATTCCTCTTTCGGTTTTAGCTGTTGGGAATTACGTTTCGCTGGGCTCCTCATTAATTCCGCAGATTCGGTCGAGATTTTCCTTTTTCTAGTTCCCTCAAGTGATTGTGGGCCATTTTCGTATGTGAAGTCCCCGACATCGACCTTGGAAATAACATCTCCGTCACCTTCCATGAACATCGAGACTGGTACCCGGGAAGAGGACCAATTTGTAGATGCAAACTGAGGAACCTCACAAGCCACAACGTAACTGCACACTCCTCCAGACTGGTTCATTTTCCTCACAGAGGCCTGGCATTTCTGCTGTCCAAACACTAGATAGAAGGTCGGCGAGTTCGAAGTCAAGAGCTCGTACAATGTGGTTATGTAGACGCTGACTGGAGTACCATGACTTCCCCGCTGAGGCGAAAATGATGTAACTTCGGGTATTGGCGTAGACCCAACATTCAAGTAAGGACCGGCTGGCTCATCATAAGTAGTACGTGTGTTACTTGATGCATAGCCTAGCGAAGTCATCTGTCCGGCATTTTGATAAACTGGGGCAGGCGTTGACGTTGGAATTGAAGACTGGGTTCCATATGGAGGCGTTGAGTATGGATATGTGCTCTCAGGATATGATCGTCCAGTTTCGTAGCCTGTTTTTGAAGTTAGTGATTCAATGATTTGTATGATTTTTGAGTAAAGGAGTATCCCTTAAGCATACTGACCATGAAGCTGCGGTGGTTGCGGTTTCCCGTAGGCAGACATTGACAGAATATCTGTCGGGGAATCCGCCCGGGGCACAAGGGCTCCCTCGTACCCTCCTTCGTGTAAGGCTGTAGTCTCTGGTGATGGATAAGTCTCGTCGATTATTATCGGTCGACCAGAGGAGAGGTGTTCGGACTGTAAATAAAGCATTGTATTAGCGGGAAAGATATCTCCAAAAACAGAGTCGTAAGGATACACATACGTCGAACAAAGTGTAAGTTGAGTAGGCCAGTTTGGCGGTGGGAGAAGAACAAGGCTAAAAATACTATCGACTCCACAAGAACGGTAGATGAACACTTCCACGAATCGAGAAGTTCTACTGATGAATATCGTAGAAACTTTGGTCCATGGAATATTCAAATATCGTGAAGTGTTAAGGTCGTGAAGAAGAACGAGAATTGCGCGATGTTGAGCGGTGTCTATATGACGATTTGGAAAGAATGAAGTATTGTCGATTAAAATGCTTTCGATAGAAGTAACGGAGCCGTTCCCAATTATTCTCCAAGTGACAAAGTGTTGGGTGGATAATGGTAGTCTGTTAGATAAATCTTTGGTACCCTAGGACACTCAGATAGAGTAGTTCCTTTTCCCTTCCGTTCTTGGGGAAAATTAGGGTTTGATCCGCAGTGACTTATAACGATTTATGATGGGATGCCGAGTTTAAGTAATAGAACTTGAGTAGAACAGGTTAGTCGAAGAAATAGTTTCAGAGCTGAATCCTTTTTCAACGACGCTTGTTTTCCAATATCTTAACTAGCGATTTTAAGTTCCCGCGCTCTAGAAATAACTAGGGCAAAGGCGTAAATCTTTTGAACAAAGTCTCGGGAGCATGAAACTAAAAGAATAAAGTACTTTAGAGAGTCGATAACGATACTAAAGGAAACTCTATGAATCAATCAGCCTGAATGACTTTACAAAATGATGAAGACAAAAAATATTCTCAAGATGGCTGACGAGGGGCGTTCATAGTTTAGTTGCATTCATGGTGAGGGATGGGTTGAGGCACGTACAGGACAAAGAATTTGAAGTTTCTTGGATGTTCGATAGGATATGCCGATTGCCAGAAGATATGCAGCCACCCGGATGGTCGAACCTTTTGAATGAACCTGTTCGTTGCGAGGTAATGTCAGTATTTGTATATCAGAAGTATGCCGTCATTATAATTGTGCCGGTGACAAGTTGTCGTCGAGAAAGATGTGTAGTATGAACAGGTAGTAAGTAGCATGTGCGCATGAGGGAGGGTATACCCAGGGTACAACGATAGCCTAGTGGTTAGATTGTGTGGTGGTCGAGGTGGAGGTTATGCTTTTGATCACCCTAGTTCCGTATATAGATTGGCACAAATGACTTCTCAGATGCAAGGATGAGGAGGTGTGATAAACATAAGAATGATTAAAAAAGGTAAAGCGTGAAATACATACTGATGGTGGGGTCTGGAAGGCACTTTTAGGGTTTATGAGTAAGTTAAGTGACTTCTACTGGGCGGAGAAGAAACGCAGTAGTTAGCTAAAAAGGTAAAGGGCCTGTTGCGTGTGGCCTTTCTCTTGATTGCTCGGATCTCGTGTAGGGTGCGAGGCGGCTGATGGCTGATCTGCTGAATGCAGTCACACCAATTTGAAAGGTTCGAGGAAACAGCTTCAAACGCCTCGAAAAGGCTGGGCCAAATCAAATGTCTTCTAGTTTGCCTACCCCGAACAAAAGAATGTAAATATCAAGTCCGTTGGTCGGATCCTTGGTATAGTTTCGAACCCAGATATACTACTTTTGCGGGTTTCTATTTCATCCGATCGTGTATGGTATATATTAAAAAACGTTTGACGTATTTCGTGGGATGAAATGGAGGCTTCGAACGGCAGGATTTGGATGCAGGCTAGACACGTTCTTGATATTGGTTTTGAGTGTGGCGGTTGCCTTCATAGGATTTAGAATGAGGCAATGGTGCTTCGATGACTCCGAGTCTGGGCAAAGAACTTTTGAAAGGTTCGAAAATACGCGGTCGATATTTTGCTGAAATGCTGTGCAGTTTTGGGTGGTTGCTAAAGTCTTGAAACCATAGGTTAAGATGTAGTGTGGAGAAAAAAAGGCTGACTTTAACCTTGAAGGCTGTGAGGAGATGGGTTTTTGGAGATGGTATGATTTAGTAGGAGGGTGTCCGAAGAGAAGTGGCAATAATCACTAATTAATATTTTATCGAAGTTGTTGAATGAATATTAAGAGCTAGATATGGAAGATGTAAAGATTTTCTGCTTTAAAAAAACAAACCCAAGGAGTAATAGATGTGTGTTGGCTTGTTCGAGAAAACCGAGGTAGGTAGTATAGGATCAAAGTAGGAACATTAGAGCTTGACCAGGAGCCCTTCTCGAATTCGATGCTGACCTCGAATTTCGGCTTGGGTTAATGAAGATGGATGTTGTTGTTTGAACTGAGGTGTACTAAATCTATGACATGCATTCCCTAATGGAGAGGATAACGAATACGTTTTCTCGCTCTTGCATACGACAGGGTTTCTCTTTAGGAGCAGGAAAAGACGTGGAGTAGATTTTGGACGAAGGATTTCTTGGAAAAGTGATGATTCCGTAAGGTTCAAAGGATAGAGGAAGCCACGGTCAAATCTAATCGGGTTTGGTCGTGTGCTTCATTCGATGAAAGTAGATATTGAACTGTAGGTCGGCGACTGCGGCTTGAATTGATGAGATCGAAATGGAAATTATATTCTATGCCGATTTATTCAGAATGTGGAGAGGGAGGCTTTTGACAGGACAGGCAGCTTCGGATTAGATTAGAATTACTTTCTTTTTTTTTATCTCTTTTTCCTTTTTCTTTCTTGGGACTTGGTGGTCTGAATTAAAAATTTATGAAAATTAATATTATTTATTATTATTATTATTTTTCAAAGAAAAGATGGTACGAAATTTACAAGAACAACATTGGTGCACCAAAAAATTCATGATGGGAATGTGGATGACGGGACTTCACTGTAAGAGGCGGTGACATTTTTCCCTAGGGAGTGGAATGGGGACAAGGGGAGCCCACTCAAGCTCAAGGATATAGTTCGAATAGAAATTCTAACGAAGACCTTGTTCGGAGAAGGATTATGCTTTAGGTATGGAAGAATTTCCGTTTTGCGGACAAGTTTCCTCTTTTCCCCAAGTCCCTGTTGAAAGATCTTTTTATTTTCCTTGAGTTTACAGGGGATTATATGGGGATGATCGTTCTTTTACAAGGATGATAGAAATTTCTAGAGGGAACTCTTACCCTGCCCATTATTTTCCATTTGACTTGTATGCTTGGCCATTTCAAAGAGCATTTCGGTAATCAGGTCGACATGGGATGCATCCACGGGTGAGATAGATGGCCGCTGTTATTGTCGTACAACGTACCCAGGCTGTAGCTGCCCCTGCTAGGCCCATCGATTCAATTGCGGCGAAGCTATTTAGTGGATCAAATAGGGCCACGACTAATATAAAAATAGTGACAAATTAGAAGCTTTTCTGTCTTTATAAGCCTTCTAAAGCCCATGACAACTTGAGGGATCCCTTCTAACTTCTTAAAGCTCCAACCCTGTAAACTCTCTTTTCTTCCTTGAGCTCCCTGCTTGGAAGCTACTTGGAAGCCGCGGTACAACAGCATCCACTGTCCGGAATCCCCCAGAACCCTGAAATAATATACTGGTCCTCCGCTTTCGTAGAGATTGATCGAATGGGATGAATGGGAATGGTAGTAGAACAATGGTACAGATAGAATGGATTAATGATGATTGAGGGGCATCGTTTCATAGTTTATTTCGTTTCCGATTAGGCCTTTGTTCTAGTGATGAAGGGGGATTCTCGGTTGAGCAAATTGGTGTTTGTTAGATCGATAAATTGTATTGTTCTCAACAGCACCACAAGAATTGATAGTGTTAACACATCATCATTGCGATGAAAGTATGCATTATCTTTCATTTAATCGCAGTCCTCTTTTATTTCACGTCGCAACTCGTGGAAAATACATACCGCAGTACATTTAGAAGCCCACGTAATTCCACGTACCCTCTTCAGAGCTGTACAATCAAAAGTCCCTCGTACGAAGAATACCAAAAGTGCGGTACGTACCGTTCAATTCATGCCCAAATGAAATTGTTCCGAAGAAATTATCATCTGCCCTTTGGCAACTTACATCTTGCATATAATACTTGCATAAATGAACGTCACTAGACTTTGTACATACAGTACAAAGCACCCTTCATTAATATCCATGCCCGGCCAATTGTGAAACTTATTACTATTTTCCTTTTCGCTCGGCACTTGAGAAGATCACTCGATTGTTTGAGAGCATTTAGATCCCTTATTAACCCTAGCTATCAATTCCCAATCTTCGGCATCTGGGTCTATCGAATAAGTCCGACGATCTCATTATCTGAATCTCCGAATTTAGCTTCTTCTCTTGTAATGATGAAATTCCTTCGTGGGAAATCGTCAATCCGGGCATCATTTATACTGCTGGGTCTGCTTATTTTCGGTCGTGGTATTCTAAACAAATCCCCTCGGATAAGGCACTAACACCAAAAAAGGTTCTTGCGCAATATTGTACAGCAGCTCAAATTTTTCGACATATTCTCCTAGCTACATAACACAAGCACAAATGACCATTTCATCGGAGAAAAAATTCTTGCTATTCTCTGGTCGTCTTAATCGCTTTCGTCGGGTTCGGTCCAAAGCTAGCAAGGTGAGCGGGATGAGCATAGGAAGCTCGACTCTTTTAGGAATTAATGGCTGCCACTTCTCATGCTGAAAAGCTTGGAGCGAAAGCTGGTGCTCATGATAAGCAATACTAATACTTGAACTAATTAATCGGGAAGTGGATTCCTCCACCAATATTGATGGGTTAGAATCGAAAAATGGATGAAATATGAATTATCATCATCATTGATGTGATTAAAGGCGCTCGATGATAAATAGGCGTTGGAGTGCTGCTTGACGAATCACGGCAGCAGTGTAAGGGTGCTGCAGGCAAAAGATCGACACTTGGATGTTCGGGAGTGTCAGGTCATCTACATTATGAGAGAGTGCTATGCCTAGCCAGGTGTGCATATTGTGCATATTAGACAGGGTTAGAAGAGTAAGATCACTAGACACTGGACGCCACAAACGACAGGCCTGTTCGGAAAGGGAATCCGAATTCTGGAAAGTACCTCTTTTCCCTTTTTGTGCCCGGTGTAGCCAAATTGATATTCTCCATCTTTTCCTGGTTTGAGTTGAAGAGCTAGGATGAATACCTTGGATGGTAGCAGGACTATAATCAATTTGCCCAGCCATAGGAAGGTCTTCAACACCTTACGAGAAAACCACAAGCCTCCCGTCGTGACCGTCGGAGCACAGATTAAAATCGTATTCACCGCTGCTGTGGAATCAAAGAAAGGGAGGAATAATAACATTACCCCCTACCTTAGCTTTTCTAATACTGCAGTGCTTTCTTTTATCCGTTACACTCACGTCGAAGTACTTTCTCTCACTACCCAAAGGAAGGGGAGAGGAATGCGTAATACACTTGGTCAAAATACCTGCAGCCGCCTCCATCCCCGTAACGTTATCCATAAACCTGAGTTATCCTGTCTGTTATTCTATCATGTGAACTATGAATAGGACAATTATTAAACGACCATAATAGAATAAATAACTTAATTTTGTAATGAATTTATGATAATATAATATCGTTATTTTTTCCGACAAAGAAGTGACCAGATCATGCGGGAGATTTCCCCAAAGTAACCCCGAACTAATCCTAGTCAAGTAATAAATTCAGGAGAGTGTGTGACAAGTTCTCCTCCCTTTCATCATTTGATTGATTATGGTTGGATGAAAACCTTGGGATCAATTCGTGGCTGTGCTTGTTTTGAAATAATTGACCCTCGTTTTTGGTTGCATAGACAGGATTTTGGGCATCCTCTGCTCTATGGTATTGTCAGCTTGGGGAAAGGGCTTTAGAACTTGATTAGTCATGGGGTAAATACGCTTGTCCTCCTATTGCTCCGTATTAAATACACTACCGATATGACAACCTATGAAGGAGAACAAGAAATGGAAAGCTGCTTTTACAAGAAAATATGCTAATAAATTGCTAATCCTCATGGACCTCTTCCCCCTTCATGGAATTTGATTGCATTGTAGATTGAAGCGATAACATCGGCATTTTTCCATCAATCTGAGCAGAGCTTTTGTCATTCCGGACGTTCTTCATCTGTTCCGTTCCAAGCTTTTCCTATCAAGCGAAGTATCTTTCATTTCATCGGAAACTATTTTCCTTTCCTCGCTCCTATTCTAATGAACTCTCTCGCCCGAAAATCAAAATGGGTACTGGTACTCCTATCTATCTCTAAAAGTGGCATCGATTTAGGTCTTTTCTCCCACCAAGACTATCAAAAAAGATACAGAACTATCAATTAGTTTTGCTTTTTCTTCCTCCCTCCACCCCCTTACTCATAAAAGCCATTTTCATGCATTAATTTGAAAAACCTCCAACGTTTAATATCTGTCATATTTTTCCAACAGAAACCAACCGGATTTTCAGGTACCAAGGAAAACAAGCTTTATGACCTGAGCCAGATCACCAGATTGACAGCTCGCAAGTACCTAAAAGTTTCCTCTAATTCTAAAAGTCACTCTGACAGCTCCTTTCTCCTCCCTGAGGCGTGGCTTCAATAGTTTGAATAGCTAGAAAAAAGTTCGAGGAAATTAACAATATTTCAACTTTTTTCCTTGCCTCATCTCATCATGAATTTTAGTATCATGATTAGATCGCTGGACTCGAGATTCCGCGATTGCATCGTTGTAGTACACGATATTGTCGGATTGTTGCACCTCATGCAAGGTCCCATATTCATCATTACCTCATTACCGACTTCCCTCGAAAGCTAGATTGGCCGGCCTTTCGGGTGTGATGTGAAATAAAGTTACGATCATCTACTAAGGTTTTTCTTGTCATACAAATACCTATGCTTGTTTTCTGTAGCAGGCCAGGGCTCTACACGCCGTTTGCGGCACTACTGGACCAACATCACACCATACACAACAACGTTGGCGAGTTGGTTAATGAATCAGATGGAGCCACGACATCTTACAACTTACAACTTACCAGGCTCTTCATACAATCATCAGACAATTTGTTATAATAGCTAAACATCGCTTTATTGCGCCACCAAACTTTTGGCTAACATATCTAAATTAGTTCGACTTGACTCCTTTTCCGGAATCGTGTTGGTTTTCTATGCGGCGTCCAGCTCTAACTTCTAAGCGCGCATTTTTAAAACTATAGCAAAAGATATCATAACAATACAAATTCTCGATCGCTACGCCACCAAGGTAAGCTCCGTGTAATTTCCCATATGGATACCTGCATGAATTATTTCCTTACACAAGAACTTTCATTCTTGAAAAAAACATTGGTCGGCACAATCCGGGCCCTAGAATATTTCTGGTAAATTCGCCAAGAATTGCCATAATCGGGTTTCGAGTTCAGCTGCGTTAGATAGTCTCGAATCAGATGCTTCTTTTTTGATTTGCTTGCTGTTGCTGACATAGCTGTTGTGATAACACAACTTATATCCAACAAAGAGTATAAACTGAATAAGTAAGAGCTTACCTTAATCTTTCAATTCTATTTGTGTGTTTTCTTCTGTGCATGGGCAGGGTAACAGGGCCTTGCATCCTTGTATTACAGCAACTTCTTACCAACCACGGTCCTGGATCCTTATTTGATCTTCTTGCCCTTGGCTTGCTGCATGAAGCCGAATTTCGGTTCCTGGTCGTCGGGTTGATCACAATTTCATGTACTCATCCAATTTAGAATCCATGTATCTCTCTCTCGTACTGCGCTTGTTGGCAAAGTGTTGGTCTAGACTATTTTCAGGTCCATGGTGCTGCATGACATCTAAAACGACAAGCTGAACCAACGAACGACCTTGCATTGTATTCAACAAAACCATAAAAAAACTAAACTCTTTGCGAAGAGGGAAAAAGGTAAGGAAAAGACGCTTTTCCCGTCCTGTACGAACACTCCACGTGGCGACGACGGAAATGGAAATTGATGACGATAATCTCGCCGCTGCATTTGTATGTGTTCCCGCGGTTGCCACGTGTATTTAAGGCAAGCCGAGAATTCAAGAATTCAAGAATTTCCTCAGGCCGGGCAAAAGTTGTTATACGAGAGAAAATTCTCAAGAGCGGAATGCGTACACGGTATGTAATCAGCCTTTTCTTTCCTTCCTGTCTACTTGGCATGTGCATAGATGATTATTGGACGTACGTTTGTAACTGCAAGAGATCTACGAAGCATAACCGTCTGCACGGGACAGGGAACAGGGCTTTGGGTTTATGTATGATGGAGTGCCACCAATATCCCTTGGAAAATCACGGGTAGCTTCATATTCTCATTCCCCATGGGGAACATCTACTCGGCTTGTTGAGACGGAAGATGAGGCGGGATGAAAGGTACCACAAAGTACCGAGACTTGAGAAAATAAGCTCACAGCGATAATGCGGCCTTGAAAGGCACAAAGCCAAGTCCATTTGCGAAATTTTGGATGGTCAAAGTTTACGTAGGTGCTGTATCATTTTTCAGTCAAACTCTACTCAAGCTTTCGATACCAAAATTTACATTACAAGTCTTTTGATGCTAGTGCAGATCAAAGGAGAGACGAGTTCAGTGGCTCTGTCAGGAGCACAGCCTAGATAGAGACCAAGGCTTACGATGGTATGGAATGACATTGATGATGCTCACTGCGTTACGCGTCCTTGTAAGATCTTATGCGATATCTTTTTGTGGGCGAAAGGCGAAGTTTCAATTCACTGGTCGAAGGCCAATACAAAAGTCAGCCTTAGCAGTTCAGATTACCTTCTCTCTTCTCAAAGTTTTGTGGCATACTTCGAAGTCAACAAGTTTACAAGTCAAAGAACTTCGAGAAATCCATGTATGCAAGGAAACATGTGGTTCTTAATCTTACTGGCTCAACTGGGAAAGTCGAACTGACTTTTATTTCTGCTGGGATTGCTACTGTAACTATCAGTGAAATATCGCAAGGTGTATATAACATCAGTAGCGATTTTAAAATGTTATCTGATCTTTTAAGGGCCCGGTATTTCACTTTGAACATATTTGTTTGCGTATCAAAAGTCTCGGAGGATTAATTTTCTATTCCAATTCATATTCATATTCACCTCCTTCCCTGAGATTCTAGTTACATAGATGGGAGTTACAGCAGTCATATGTCATCGCGATTGAATTGAATTGACGGGAAGGATCTGGGCATTTTCATGAAATTATATCATCAATACATTCATTGTTCAGAATACATACAATACAAACAATAACAAAATTATGAACTTTTGATCCAATATCTCCATCTCAATTAAATTTTTGTTTTTGAACAATCTAATCTAACATTGTTCACCCCAGAGAAAATGCACTGCAACCTCATTCATATATCTCGACCACCGGCTCACATCCCAACCCCTGACGACATTTCCCCATAACAAAAAAAGAAAAATTCCCGAAATGCACGACCCGCGTCCCAACCACGGAACATTGGCGATGTATGTGATGGTGATGTGATAGCGGAGTGCAGGAATCGTGAAAAACAAAAGTTTGGGTGAGTCTTACTTATTAGTCTTTTTCCAATTTATTTTAACATTATTTGCCGATCATCACAGTCGTAGTCACTATCACATGCATGTGCAGATTTTATGTATGTATGGTATGTGTGTGTGTGTGGGTGACGGAACATGGTTCAGACGTGGAGTTTCGGGACCGATTTCTGTTTTTGGGTAGAAGCGCCGTGGGGGCTGGAAATGCGGGGGTGCTTATATATATAGTGCTGTTGTAACGACATGGCATGTGTGTGGTGATATCGATATATATCTTTTGGGTTCGAGGGAGGGAAATGTCTTCTTGGGTTATAGCTGTTTCTCATCATACATAGGTATTATGGATGGATGTTGGAGGATGAGGTAAGCTATTTGTACTCTACTACTTCGTGATCAGGTTTTAAGATATTCAACTGTCATCTCCCAATCATCTAATCACCCATTCTTCTCTGATAACCTCAGCCGTCTTGGACTTTATTACCTTGCACAGGTATCGATATACCGAAGTCATAACAGCTTTCCTGTCAAACATGCAACTCCGCGTCATTTCTCTGTATCTCATCCATCAATCTTTTCCGTACCAAATAATTTTATCTCTAGAATATTATGCATTACCGACATCTATGTCATCCACTTAGGTCTTATATGTGACCTGGTTTCTTGTATCCAATGATAGCCTTGAAGGTGTTTCTTCACTGGCAGATAACAACCCCACACAATTTGATCCCGCACTCTAGTCTACTAGAATCCTTCATGTATGAGTTCTTGCAGTGACTTTAACACCTATCAACCATAAAGCCTACCAAACCCCTAACTTTACCCCAGTAGCTCTCCATTTATGTTATCACGGCCCAGGTCATAAGTGCAATTCCGGCAGGGAATTTCCATCCGAGAATTCTCGGCTATCACTATTCCAAGTACGTATACTCAAACAATCCATGCCAATATTATGAACCAGCGTTATGACAGCTGACACCGAAGCACCTGATATCACAGTGGCAAGCCCAGACCTAGGTAATAACAATATATATCGCAGTAAGTATATAACCTAACATATCAAACTATCCATGCACAGAATGACAAGAATTCGAGAAATTCCAACAACTTCTAACAAATTTTCCTGGGAATATCGAAGTAATATCGTCCAAATCCCAGTAGGTAGTGCTTCAAGAATACCTATTTCGGAAGTGTGAATTTGCTGAATTCCAGTGCTTTGGACCTTTGGTATGTTTCTAGTGATGTGCAATATTCTAGATTACATTCGATATTATCAATGGTAACCTATAGACTAGGTATTAAACAGGACAACATGTATTCAGAAATTCTATAATAAGACTTACTATAAATTAGTAGCTATTTGATATGGGTTTCGTAGCACGATATACATATATATCGAAGAAGTTCAAAGACAAGGGGCGGTGATAAAGCTGTTAAATATCAGAAAGTATAAGTGTATGTAGAGAATATAGGAAAGATGTAGGTTCTAGGTAATCTTATAACATAGTTCCTCTCTGAACTCCCGTCTCAAAATGGTTCCAAGATGTAGAAAATTCTTAGTTTCAACTGTAAAATGTGGACTTCTGACCTTGGGAAGAAAGGAAGGAAGAAGTTCAAGTAAAGTGTGAATTTGCCCCTCCACAACCCGAGGCAAACTCTTCCGAAAAGCATCAAAACCCATTTAGACTAGACTCATTGAATAGATGATATACATTAGAGTCATCTCAGATAGATAATTCTTTCTAATTAGACTGCGGAGTACGTGAGACTGGTGTTAATTAGCGGACAGCTATGGAGTGAGAAAGTAATTATTGGTCGAGATGTTATGAGGTGATGAATAGGGCATTAAGTCAAAATGTCTAATAATATAGACAGCAAATAGTTTAAATCACTTTTCGAATTTCGTATATCTGATAATGTTTTGATCATTAATAAGTTCTACTGAAATAGAAGATTGAGCGAACAAATGAAATAGCTTCTGCGGTTGTACTTTATATCAATTTTTACTACTCCCTCATGCCTGAAACTTGACAAAGAAAGCAAACTGCATTACACGTACAAATAAAATCTAGTTCTTTAAAATCCTGAGACGCTTAACTAGGTATACTATCAATCTAAATTCATTACTCTATTCTCCTTACTTATCCTACCACCAATTACTCCTAAGCAACCTTAAAACCCTCAATCCACCCCCTAACCCTCTCACAATCCCATCTATCAGATCTCTTCTCGGCTATCATCCCCCTAATTCCCTCCGCCATCTCGTGCTGCTCAAACTCAGTCGGATATATACCCGATTTGATATTATTTAGAACAATATGACGCTCGGTACGAGTTGTAAAAGGGGTGATTAGCTCAAAAGCTATAATACCCAAGGCATAGACGTCTAATTTAGGACAGACAATGGAAGATTTTCCCGGAGGCATATATAGCTTTGTACCTGCTTGTTTTGATCCGAGGCGAGAAAGCTGTGATGATGGGTTGAGCTCTCGGGCTCTAGTATAAGGGCCAGTAGCGGGAGTAGCTGTAGTTTCGGCTAATTTGACTGCTAAGCCAAGATCTCCAATGCAAGGTGTGATGTAAGCTTTGTTTTGATCGGCAGAACCGGTGCAGGTGGCGCAGGCTCTCCTACTGACGTCTATGAGGTCGTGGGAAGGAACGAATGCTTCGAGGTCTTTCTTGGCGGATAGGAATATATTTGCGGGCTTGAGATCTCTGTGAATCAAGCGTTTTGCGTGAAGGTATTGAACTCCATTGAGAATGGCACTTAAAATCCGTATTGTGGGAATTGTATGAAAGCAGTGGCGGATAGGAAACTCGTGGCCTGGCTGCGGTGCATCAGTCGAGATATACTCCTCCAATGTAAGAGGATAGACAGTAAACCGAATGTATAGAATGCGAGCCCTGTTGTCTCGTGAATTGATGGCATTGTCATTGTTATCATCCTCGTCATCTTCAACTTCAACTTCATCTCCATCTTCTGCTTCCACTATATTAGTCGACTTCCTACTACCCGTCGTAGTCCTTGTCTCTGAAATATCAAAGATGACATCACTGCTAATTCTTCCTTGGCCCTGTCTTCTGTTGTCTTTCTCTAATTCTCTCTCCATATCTAGACGCAAGCCGGTCATCCCGAAAGTGGGATCTTCCTGCAGTCCAAGTTCGTCCTCTGATCTCTCGACTTCACTAAGGATATTTGTTAGTAAAATTCCAAAATCACAAATGGTTTCCAATAGATAGTATAGTATTCAATCTTTGAATTTTTTTTTTGCCCCTGGCAAACTCGATTTTTAATAGAGCTCGATACACGAGGGCGACCTTGTGTATCGAGCTAGTATCAGTATATTATTAAATAGATTCATTCTTGGATTGCGCCAGGGCGTCCACATTAGAAGATTGAATGATGATATTCAATCTCTGAAAAGTTGTGAAATTCTAAGCTCAGCTCAACATTCTAAACGATTTGAATGTCACGATTAAATTCAAGAACCAAGAGACCTCTCGTTGCCGGACTTTCGTCTGGACTAATAGAAGCACTAGCCATGATTGTGCAGGCGCTCAAAGCTTTACAACAGTTTTAAAAGGTATCTTACCTCACAGTCATCGAAAGATAGCTTGACTCATCAGCTTCCATCAATCGCCTCACTGATGGAACAATTTCATTGCCCATTTCAATCCAGCAGCCATAGTAATTGACAATATTGGGGTGCTTGTGTTCAGCCAATGCTTTAACTTCAGACAATAGTGCTGCTGTATCAACCTTGCGTAGCTGATCTGGTGTGATGATGACCTACCAAAATACGGAAGTTAGCGACATAATATTCACACCAGAACAGACACTCAAACACAGCTGAACACTCAAAAATATATGGAGTGCCCAATAGAGTTGAAATCAAGGCAGGGTGTCCAACACTTTAGTGTTAGAAGATTAGATGTAAACTTTCAATGCCTGAAAAATTCCAAACATTTGAGTAAAGTTCAGTATTTGAAATAACTCGAACGTCATAATTCGATCCAAGCATCCAAAGGCTCTTCATTGTTGAAATGTAGTCGGGCCATTGGTTACAATAATTGGGAAGTGGCTTGGTGCTCACCTTCTTGATAGCGCACTCTAAATCATCAACTCTGTGTCTAACTTTATAGACTGCGCCAAACCCTCCCTTGCCCAGAAGACTAATCTGCTCCCATTCTCTATTATAAATCGACCTATACTGAAAGGGATTCGAAGTTAACGCAGCTGATGAGAATGGATTCTTGGGAATCATCTCAAGATTTAGATTTGGCGGCTGATCAAAGTGGGAGATCCCAAATGATGAGCCAGATGCCAGAGGGAGAATGGAGTTCTGGCTGAAGGTCGAGTTTTGCATCCGCTGTGATGCACTGTTCGCGAGAATTAAATCGAACGTTGAAAGATAACCCTCACGAAGAGCTACAAATTCTCGACTCGCAAGCTCATCTGCTCTAGGAAGTACCCCTGACCTACGAAGCTCACTCGCCATATCACTAAAGAGAATTTGAGCTAAACGTTGGATATCTGGATGGTTCTCCGGTAATTGATCATGGGGTGCACGACTAGAGTTTAATGTAGTCAATGCTTGTGCTTTGCATCTTGCCTCGATCAAGGAGAGGTAGAAGAGAGTAGATTGTTGGTTGTTTGATTGTGCAACTGGCAATGGTAACCTTACATCGCCAGGTCTTGTCAGGGCTGTGGACGGAGCCAAGTGAGGAAGATTTATATCTTCAGTGGATGAATCCCATTGAAATTTTTCATCCGTTGTCTCTTCATCGCTAGAGAAGGTTTTCTTGTTTCCATTGGAAGACATTTTGTATTCCACCCCTATTTCGTCCTGGGGCGATTTTCGATATCGAACTGAGGTCTGAACATTGAATTGCCGATATACAACCAACGAAGAGATAGAAAAAAGGTGCAATGTACTTGAATAAGGGTGAGTCTGACTCCTATATAGTTTTTTTGGCCTTATTGTAATCTGTCAAGTAAAGGGTTCCTACGGAAGAGCATGGGCTGTAGGTTGTGAAGCTGCACCGAGCTCTAGAACAGTCATCGAAGCTTCTTTCTAATTCTGGAGTTCGCGTCCCGTAAAAATGGGTCCCGGAACAGATATAGTCACGTGATTAATGGAGAGGTGGTACTGCGGCGGTGGGACGCGGCAATACCGTACTGAATCATTATCAAAACATCCCGAGGACCTTTGTCACATTGAATTTCTCTTCTCAAAATCACAACGACCCTGGATTTATTTGATCTTCAGCAAGCTGCGTTTGTTGCAAATACCGGCGAATCAAATCTGAATTAAACAATTCATCGAAAGCTTAAATGTTACTGGCCTTTTCTCTTTGCGATAGTGTTGCGCGCTTCCTATGACGCGGACTAACGCGTTCTATATGGCTGGGGGTCAAGTGCTTTCTCTTTCTTTTTCGGTTGGACTGTAATTTTTGTTCGAGAAACAAAACTACAAATCGGTGCAAGGAGGTATATCTATAAGCCTGACAAGAAATCTGTTCTGGTGAATGCATGCCTTGATGGCGAAGCGCATGGTATCACATCACAGTCTACTCCTACAGCTCTCTTCACACGCCTATTTTCGAGACCAAGCAGGTTTTCAATTTCCGTTCTTATCATAATTACACACTGGAGGCTGGTGATCTCTCCATTAGCTAAAGAGTTTCTATGCTCAAAAACGACTGCTGCAGACAAGTCGATGAACAGGATAAAGGATTGTGAAACTATTCCTAATACATTGAATGGGGAGCAACTATTGCACCTTGCATCATTCATAGTTATCTTGCTGCGCTTAAGAAATTCACTCAGGCACCGTTACCACTACGAACATCACCCATACTCAGCTTGCCACTTAGCTGAGTAAAGGATTGAAGGTGGGTAGGTACTTCTTGAAGGAATCAATGCCGACCAATCTCTACTAGTGACGAAAACATTCCGCTCAACTCTTGCCATATTTCGAAGGCCTTGCCTTGTACGAATCTCCTCCATCGCACCGTCGAAGGAAGGGACTAGCTCATATTACTAGCCATTGTCACTAATCGGATTCGGTGGCAGTGATATTATCTGTTGAAATCTCACCACATAATTTCTCCACATTACTATACGCTTAGTGGCCGTCCAGGTGGACATCCGATTTCCTTGGGATATATGCTCAATTTAGCGGCCGTTTCATTGTTTGGAGATGCTCCCACGTAATCTTATTCACCCATCTCAAGATCAGGCAACCCTCACAACTGTATCCTATAACAAACATCAGCACTCTTGTCTAATCATGAGAACACTCCCGTGGAAGAGAAAAGGAGGGTCAAGTACAGTAACTCACCAGAAGAAAAGTATTGCATCAATAGGCAGATCTACAAAACGGTCTCGTGATGAAGCTTCTCCTTCGGACAGCCATGAGGGCTCCGATCATCCGCGCAAGCAGATCCCCGAAAGTCGTAGTATGCACCCTTATAAGCAGCGTTTTGGATATCTTGCTAATTTTATAAAGGTCGGGAGCCATCCACATCTCCGCCACTAGAACCTCCGGTCGAAAGGTTCGTTATATACATGGCAAATTTCTCTTTATGTTACTGACTAGGTTACTAGTTTCATGATAGAAGGTCGAGAGCATGATGATGAATATCGCATGGTTGAAGATGAGCTTTTGACCGTCGCGAAGTCATTCACAGTACATCTACACACAGCTGAATATAAAAGGCTCGGGAAAATAGCCAACACGCGGAATGCCGACGCCATCAATTCCATTTCAAGGCCGGTTGTCGGTAGAATGCCTGATGCAACTAGGCGTAAGACGGAAGAAGTTACAAGGTCGAACGATCAGCGAAACATTTTAGAGAAATTGGTTGGTAAAAAGAAGGGGAGTTTCTGATGATAGCGATGAAGAAGCTTTACCTTTCGTCGGAACTTCGCTTTATGGTCTGATGACAAGCCCGAGGAAACGGGGAGTATCGCTCATGAGCATTTCTTCTCCTACCAAAACTACAAGAGCAGCTGCGGGATTTCGCAACCCTACTAAATTGAAAGATGCACCACGTGCGTCTTCTCCAGCTATCAAACGCAGGACTCAAGCTGTAATACTAGATCCAGACTCTACAGCTACCGAAGATGAAAACGACGACCTTGACGGACCTATTTCTGCTCCAAAATTTTCGTCCTCTAGACCAGATACTCGGAAATATTTCGTGTATAAAAAGCCAAATGCCAGTTCGCCGACAGAACCAAAAATAGAAGTCTCTACTGCGGTACCGAGTTCAAAGAGAACTGGAACCCTCAGTGCCAACACGACTAAATCTGCCAAAGCTCTGGAGGCCGGTTCGCCGTCTCAATCGTCTACTACTCAAGATAGGATAGCAAGACGAATTGCGCAAGCGAAACTTAGAAAGCAGCAGGAAGAGGAAGAGAAAAAGAAGCTTGACATTATACCTACGTTCTTATGATTGGTTGAAGGCTATGCATTGATGTTATCATCACAATTCTACACATATGGTTCACGTGGTGCCAATGAAGGCCTCATCCAAGTAACTATGAACTAGATGATTTATTATATTGGGTGCAGGCTACATGTAAATGTTCAGTACATTATCATGCCTTGAAAGGCGTCTCGTATGGTGCTTCAGCTTGCGGTGTGATACGTGCGAGATGTCTGCGAGCTCCACCAGACCAATCAATAAGAGCTGTATGGACCGCCACTCTGTTGTCCCACACCACCACAGTTTTCGGTGCCCATTTGACTCTTACATGGAAATCAGCTCCCAGCGCAATATGATCATACAAGAAATTCTAAAGAACAGTCAGATCATCGTTGATGCAAATGTTTTTGGTGTGGATGTGGGGGTTGGAGGGGTTTATTACCAATAGCATATCACTTTCCTCTTGTTTAAATCCAACAATCTTTCGAGTGACTGGAATCAAGGTCAGTACTGAGCACATAGAGAAGAGCCGGCTCGTTCTTACATTGTCTGTTGACATATAGCGCCTTTTCTCCAGTTACTGGGTGCGTTCGGACAATAGGGTGGACGTTCACAACAGGCTCCCTGCGAGCAATGCCATTCCTATAGCGAGAAGCGTTCACTTGTTCAATTCCGGAATGTGTCGCAGAAAGCCCATGCAGACGCTCTTTAAATGAGTCGCTGAGTCGATTATATGCTTCAACACCATTGGCAAAAAGAGTATCGCCTCCGCTTTCTGGGACGTCAAGAACATATAAGAACGTTGTTCCCGGCGGCTGCTTCTCATAAGTGACATCTGAGTGCCATGCTACGCTGTTTGTTCGAGTCTCGAAAAAGCTTTCAGCCGTTTTGTCGCCAGCTGATCTATGTACTAGGTGGACTTCAGGATGACCAGCAGGGGCACCAGATGTTGGATGGATATGAGGTCGCCCAAAATATCGGCCGTACTCGACAGCTTCTGCGATTGGTAGAGCCGCAAAATCTTGATCTCTGAAAGCTACGACTTTTCTTTCCGCGACAAATCGAGCCAATTGATCTTTGCCTGCATTGCTCAGCTTGCTCAACTGTACACCTTTGATTTCTGTGCCCATTGCGGGTGTCAGATCAACTGTTTCTACACCTGGTGCAAGTAGCTCTGGATATGTTGTGTCGGCATCCAGCCCATGGTCTCTGTGCTCAAAGGACTCAAGGGGCGGGTATGTCACATCATCCCATGTAGGGAGATAATGCGGGTACTAAGATCAGAGATTAGAATGTCTTTTACTGACTACTAGTAATGAATTATTCGGAATACGTACTGACGCGGCAGAAAATTTGCCAACTCCCTTCTCTTCAGCTTCTTTATCGAACGACGTGGGAGCAAGCTCTTTATAGTTTCCAAGCTCACTTGCAGTAAACCTATCATCCGCAGGCTTTTTAAGTTGAGTTGGAATAGTAGCGGCTTCAGTTGCTGAGGGCGCCATTGTACTTGATCACTATTATTGCTTCTGTCGTCGTTGCTCTTATTAAAGATGTGACTCTATGTTTGGCTGCTCAATGTAGGTTTGGGTTATTGCTTTCACAGTCGAACAGGATTTAACAGGGCTTAAATATATCTGGACATAACGCATATTCGCAAGTTTAAACTAGCCATTGGCCCAAACCTACCATATTGAACCCGTCAATGCTTGATAACGACATAGTACATGGTTCTCATTGGGGCTATCTCCTCAAAAACTCCTCCGCAAGATCTCCTCATAGATAACGACTAAATTGTAACACGCTTGGAACATCCAATACGCAAGCAGAAACATATTATGCGCAATACGGCGCAGATGATCGTTGAGGTATTAGGGTGGCTATTGGTCGGTGAATGATGGTGCAATTGTGCTGAGCGATCACGAATGTTAACTGGGAAGTATGCTGGGGATAGTGGAGATATCGGCGATAGAGCAGTACATAGGTAGTTAACATTGTAAATTTCCTGTAGGATTATTTGTACCTTATCAAGAAGAACTTCCTCGACATCCATATTACCCGCCGCACAACAAGTCGGACTCGAGGAGGGATGATGCTCCACGTGATACTGTCATCATTAATTTTTGTCACGTGATTGTCACGGAGCAAAAAAGTCTTGGGACAGGTCTGCAAGTGTGAATTTGACTTTCATCATGTTTTTGAGGGGTTTAACAATGTCAAGTTTGGGTTAAGATAAAAAAGTATTATGTCTTCATTCATTAATCACTCATTATGGCTCAAATGTTGATTGCTGAGAAATCAAGTGTTCATGTGGTAGCTAAATCTATCCGTACTAATCGATGGTCAACCGTAGCCGGCGTCATTCTCTATCTTTTATCTTTGCGGGGCAACTTTTTTCTCTTTTGTCAAAATCAGAAAAAATTGAAAAGAAACAGCCGCCATCATGTCTGCTATGGATGTCGACGACGCGCCTGTATCTATTGCCTCAAGATTTCAGGCACAAGATCAGCAAACTGGTGCTACGTAAGTTTCTTCCTCAAAAATCCCAAGTCATTGTCGCTGATAGTTTTAAGTATTCTCTGCTGCAACTGTGGCGCTCCTATCGATGGAACAACCTCCGCCGGCGCTCTCTGCTATGATTGCGTAAAACTTACTGTCGATGTATCGCAAGGTATTCAAAGAGAGGCTACTGTACACTTTTGTCGAGATTGCGAACGATGGTTACTCCCACCTCAAACATGGATCCAAGCCTCCCTCGAATCCCGAGAACTCCTTGCCCTTTGCCTGAAGAAACTTAGAGGTCTACACAAAGTACGAATTATCGATGCGAGTTTCATTTGGACGGAACCTCATTCTCGAAGAATTAAGGTTAAGCTTACTATACAAGATTCAGTATCGGAGGGTGTGGTATTGCAACAATCGTTTGAGGTTGAATATGTGGTTGCCTATCAACAATGTCCCGATTGTGCGAAATCTTATACCGCGAATACATGGAGAGCCTGCGTACAAGTCAGACAAAAGGTTCCTCACAAGAGGACATTTTTGTTTTTGGAACAATTGATTTTGAAGCATGGTGCACACAAGGATACTATCAATATTAAGGAAGTTAAGGATGGTTTGGATTTCTTCTTCGCAGCACGAAACTCGGCCGAAAAGTTTGTCGACTTCTTACATTCCGTGGCACCTGTTACCGCAAAGAAGTCTCAAGAACTCATTTCCATGGATATTCACACATCTACCAAATCCTACAAGTTCTCCTTTTCCGTCGAGTTGGTTCCAATCTGTAAAGATGATTTGGTTGCGCTCCCGATTAAGTTAGCAAAGTCGGCTGGAAACATTTCTCCTCTTGGTCTTTGCTACCGAATTGGTAATTCTATCAACATTCTTGATCCACAATCACTCCAAACTGCCGAAATCAGTTGCCCTATATACTGGCGTGCACCATTCAAGCCTTTAGCCGATGTTCAGGAATTGGTGGAATTCATCATTATGGACATTGAGCCCCTTGGTCCTACAAAGGGGCGATGGGCGCTTGCCGAAGCCACCGTTGCTCGTGCATCTGACCTCGGAACTAACGACAAAACCTTTTACACAAGAACCCATCTAGGAAATGTGGTTCATCCTGGAGATTCTGTCATGGGATACATGATGACAGGTACCAACTTTAACAACCCTCAATACGACGCTCTTGAAGAATCCAACAATTATGCATCAAAGATTCCTGATGTAATGCTCGTCAAGAAATTGTACGCAAGAAAGAAGAAGTCTAAGAACAGGAACTGGCGTCTTAAGCGTATGGGTAAAGAAGAAGGAGAGGTCTTACCAAGAAAGCAAGATCAAGAAAAGATGGATAGAGATTATGAGATGTTCTTACAGGATGTTGAGGAAGATCCAGAGCTCAGACAAACACTTGCTTTGTATAAAGCTCAAAAGGCTCAGAAGGAAGCTGATGCTATGAGTGTGGCGGAGACTAGTGACGGTGAAGATGAGACGCCAAAGATTGATATGAATGAGCTTCTTGATGAGTTTGATGAGCTCAACATGCAAGATGGTCAATGAGTTTGATGATTCTCTGATGGTGGTTCTTTTATATCCTTGGGTGGCGTTGGTTAGAAACGGCGTTTGAGTGTTGTTTGGACAACTTAAAATGGTTACGAGATTGGGAGCTATGAGAGGAAAAGGGCATCGGCCAAAGCTTGAGATAGCAAGATGATTAGCTAAATTATAGATGCTAGTGCACCATCAATGAGTGCAAAAGGGTATTAGGCTAAACTCGATCTAGCAGAATGATTTAGCTAGAATCACAGATGCTAATGCGCAAACATTTGAGGTCTTCTATTTGAGTTGTTCTAATTTTTATCCATGTTCTGTGAAGTGCAACGTGCCTAGCAATTACTCACCAGCCTCACAACCTTTCAACTAACTTATTCGCAAACCAAGTCTTATCCGTTGGTATACACTTCCCTTCCCCCCATTATCCATATCAACACTCTTGGCGTCTTTCCTCATCTCCTTCTTGCTCCGGATGTTCAGTCCCATGCACGCAATTTCATAGAATTCAAAATCCCACAACAAACACCAAATTCCTCATGATGCAAATCGTGCGTCTTTGTGAAAGATAGATGCACAAAATCTCCGTCGTTCTATTCAGGTGCATGACCAATCGTAAGTGCTGTAAAGGTAAGATAAGGAAAGATATGCACAGGCTCTATAAGGCAGATTTTGGTGTGGGGGGTTCTATGATGGGAATTCTGTTGGTGGCGATGGTGTAAGGGTATGGAATGTAATGGGCGAGGGGAAGGGTGGCGCATTTTGTGGATGTGTCTGCAGAGAGTATGATGATGTATGATGGATTATGCGGCGCGTTTAATATGCGGAGAATTCGTACACAAACCATACGAAGAGTAGTTAGCCATGGAGTAGCGTTCCCCGCATTGAGGGAGTACTTGGCAATTACCATGAATTTGAAGAGAGATCGAGGTGCGAGGATGGAGAAAGTAGTGAAAATCTAGCTGGATGATGGATCGGGAGTGTAATGGTATAAGGTCGAAGATGCAAATTCTGGATCAGATATATGTATGTTTGATGTTTGATGTTTGATGTTTGATGTTTGATTTTTGATGCATGTATGATGCATTGCTATATTTGAGTACGTAGCAGTTTTATTTATTGTCGTTTGGGATTGGGATTCGGATATATATTATCTGGTTGGATTCTGTGATGCGGGGGAAAGGTGGAAGGGAATGCAGGGAAGGGGGGAAGGGGAGGAGATGCTAGAATTTAGATAGTATAGGGGATTCGAAATTTGATGATTAACTTTATCATCGCCATGCTGGTTTAGGGCTTGAGGTTTAGGGCTGAGGAGGGATAGAAGGGGATTGCCATGGTGGGGAGAAAGATTGGTGGATGATGAATAGATATTAGATGGCGGGAGACATTTTTGTATGTAATACGTATATCCCAGCTGAGCTGGGGATGTCTGGATACTGTAAAATGTGTATTCGACGGGGAAATTGGGGGTGGAATGGAGTTGAGTGGAATGGAGTTGAGTTGAGTATTTCTTATTACCTCTATCTCTAAATTGGAAATTCTAAGATTTCTCTCGTGGTCCTGATTTATTTCATCTAATCATGGGGCAGAAACTCTCTGGGGCGTTGACTCCGGAAGGGTTTTATATCCGGTTTGAGTTATTTCTAAATATTATGTTGTCTTAAGAATAGGGTTCTATGTATCATGTATTTATCTCTGTTCTGTGTATTGATCATTGGTCTGTTAAATATATGTGGATTTTGTCAAGTAGTTGGTGTTGTCATCGAATCACAATTCTAACATGAAATTTTCTGCTACCTATCTGTGTTTTTCAGAGCTAGTAGTATGGAGTTAGTAAGAGATGGTAGTGGGTTAGTGTGGTGGTTATTAGATCTTTCTCGGGAGATAATCTGGGAAAAGTAATGATTGCTGCTGCATCGTATATGCGAATGCATTGATATGAGGTGTTGTGGGCGGTAACGGCGGGATTAGCTGGTATGGCGGGAATAGCTAGCATAGCAGGCTTATTGAGTTTGGGAGTGAGGAGTTGAGTTTGGAGGTAAGTTGGGTGATGAGCCGGGAGTAATGGAAGAAATGAAAAGTGGTAGGAAGATGAAGTGAGGTTGATAGAATCTAGATGCGTGTACTAACTATGTGGGAGTAAAAGGGATAAAGATCTGATATTACAACGAATTTTACTACACGCAAACTCAACTGCTTCGGTATATTAAAGCAAGAATTTGTGTCAACGGACTGTTCCTAATAAGATGAACTTTGAGTAGTTGTCAACATCATTGATACAAATATTTAATTTCATCTCGTTTCTCAATAGCATCACGAGTAACTTGTGGGAGACGCCCTTTCCCATCGGATTTGGATATAGACCCACCGATTCGCTTGAGTATCAACATTTAAAATGAAATCCGCATGAGGATTGTTTATGATAATTCACAAAGCATGTAGAAAATCATGATGAATACTTTGAGTAGACAAGACACAAAGGCGGAAAGTGGCATATATTTAAGCCGGCGAAATTACGCAGCCTCATGGCTGAGATATGAAGCCTAGTATCCATGAAATTACGGTGAAAGTGTGCTTCTATTTGAAAGTCCATTTATGACAGGACTCCCCTCGACAAACGAGTCACTTGATAAGTTAAGTTCATCATATCTTCTTTCTCTTCGATGATCAGATCTGGGTTCTCAGTACCTTTTGTTTCAGCAGGAGCTGCTGGTAGCCACCTTCAACGAGTCAATCTCAAGTAGAAGAATTGGACTTAGAATCAATGAAACTCGGATCATATATCACATCGCTAGCAATCTGAATCTCTTCTCTTAGTTTGAGAAGCGTTTGGCGCAGCCATATACCTGCATCCTATATATGCATCGCACAGAGAAAAGAGATACAGGACTTGCGAGCAAACATTCTCCGTCCAATAACATTGACCTCATGGCGTTTAATATGCTTAGAGTTGCATTTCTTGTTTTTTTCCCCCTTTTGAAAGTCTATGTATTTTATTAAACATGACCTTGAGATTCAATCATCGCTTTTTGGGCCACTACACAATATCTCTGACTACAGATATTCAATTGAAACGAAAAAGAACATTCAAAAAAATATGATAGAGATAGGGGCAGTGCCAGCATTACTAGCGCTGAACCATATCTTTCTTGTGGCTGCAGCGCCACAAGGTCGAATTTGAACTGCTTCGGTTTGTGCGAGGAACCTCTCTGATATGAAATCCTCTTAGCTTAAGACGCCCAATGCTGATCACAAATATACACGTAGTGTAGCATCAGAGTGTGCGTTGCCGGAGGAATTGCATTTTGAATTTTTCGTACGGAGAATGAGAATTAAAGGGAAGATGGATGTACTTGTCGGAGGTGTGTTTGGCAGCCAAGAAGCGACCTGTTTATGCTAAGCCTTTTGATGGAGAGGATTTTTGTTCCTCACCTCCGCATACCTGGGAAGCCAAGATAGACATCACGTGATCAGCCATCTTTTGTTGCATTTCTCCCCGGTTCCTCATGTTCACATCATGCCAATCTCAACATCTCGCTTTTTGAATTCTCGCTTTATCCATCACGTAATCACATCATCATTACCATCATTACCATCACATAGCAAGATGGACGGGTAAATGTACTTTAGCAAAGCAATTATAAAGCAACAATCCCACGACATACCATCGGATGTAACTAAAACATCTACAAGGTACACGACAATCGTCAAGAATCACTTAACTCACTGACGTCGTTGATTGAAAGAAAGCACGATGTCAATAAAAATATGACGTAGATAATTGGTAAGGAGTCTTTACTCCGCCAGCACAATCGATCAATCAACCACAATTCTCCCCGCATTTAACATTTCCATATATACTTCCCATTTCCTCATATCTATTTTCCATTTCCCATACATAATACACATCAAGTCAATCATTCCTACACCGTCAATTGGAATCACTTAACTCTACTCGATATGGCATTTACTCAAGCAGCAGCTCTCCTAGAGAAAGTCGTCGGTCATGATTCCAATGCGACCACTGAGCAAGATGTGACGAATCCCGCTCGCGATCGTCAAAAGTATGCGGATCCAAGTGGCGAGACTATGAAAGCTTTATGTTGGATGGGGAAAAATACTGTCAAGATACGTATGTTATATCTAACTTGATTACCATTACTTCTATATCGCATGTCTAATGCATCCTTTCTATGAATATTTAGAGGAGGTACCAAAACCGAGAGTCATTGAGGATAGAGATGTGATTCTTAAAGTTACGGGAAGTACAGTGTGTGGTAGTGATCTCCATTTACTTCATGGCTCTATCGTAGAGCTAGAGAAGGGAGATATTCTCGGTCATGAGTTTTGTGGCGAGGTGGAATCTTTTGGACCGAGTGTCAAGAATTTGAACCAAGGTGATCGTGTGGTTGCTAGTTTCCAGATTGCTTGTGGGGAGTGTTACTATTGTCAGAAGAAACAATCGTCGCAATGTGAAAAGACGAATAGTAATACGCTCGCTAATGGAATGGTAAGTTTCTATCTTATCATCGAAATAAATATCAAGTGCTAATGTTGTCATGATAGTATGGAGCGAGAACGGCGGGAATGTTTGGGTATTCTCATTTCACGGGTGGATTTGCAGGTGGTCAGGCAGAATATGTCAGAGTTCCATACGGGGATGTAAATCTTCTTAAACTTCCACCAACTATTCCAGACGAGAAGGGTCTGTACCTATCTGATGTCCTTTCAACATCTTGGAACTGTGTCGTCGACACTGGAGTCGAAAACGGAGATGTAGTTGCTATTTGGGGCGCCGGTAAGAATTTCGCAACGTAACAAAACCCATCATTCCTTCACTCTAACAATATTTATTAGGCCCAGTCGGACAAATGTGCGCCGAATTCGCTTTTATAAACGGTGCATCACGCGTCATCCTAATCGACAGCAACTGGAGATTAGACTACGTCAAGAGTAAAATCCCCAAGGTCGAAACCCTCGACTACACCAAACTCCCACGAGGAACATCTGTGACCAGCAAACTCAGAGAGATGGTCCCACGCGGTCCCGACGTAGCCCTCGAATGCGTAGCAGGCGAATACGCAAAAGGCTGGGCACACTACTTTGAGATCCTCCTGGGGATGGAAACCGACACTTCAGAAATAATCAACGAGATGATCACCTCTGTTAAAAATTTCGGTCGCTGCGGCATCACAGGTGTTTACGTAGGATATACTAACCATTTCAACATTGGCAGTTTAATGGAGCGCGGAATTCGACTTATTGGGAATGGACAAGCGCCCGTCCATATGTATTGGGAGAAACTTTTGAAAATGATTGAGAAAGAGGAATTTGATCCGTTGCAGATGGTTTCGCATCGGGTTTTGTTGGATGAGCTTGATGATGTTTATTATAAGTTTGAGAAAAAGGAGGATGGGATGCAGAAGGTTTTTGTGCAGACGAGGTTTTCGGCTCCGCCGGCCCCCGGGAGTCCGGGTTTGACGATTTATAGGAAGTGAGGGGGGTGTGGGTGAGTGGATGGGTGGGTGGGGAGAGGGAGGGAGGGCGGTGGATCGATGACGGAAGGGATAAGATAGGATGATTAATGAAGGGAGATGATGATGATGTCGATGATGAAAAGCGTGTGTGTATTCCTAGCAAACATGTAACTTGACTTATTCATAATGTAGTCATGCAATTGAAATTTCTATTGCACAAATTCATATCATGATATCTGCTAAGTAAATAATATCAATATGCAATTACAACAACTGAACTGGAGCATATATCTATTTCTATGTAAAATTCGCTACACTATCCCGCGAGTCACGCCACGCCTTGAGTATTTCATTCCTCAGGGCTTCCCTCCACGTACTCGAAACTGAGCCTTAATTATTCAACACCAACACCAACACCAACACCAACACCAACACCGTAACTCCCATCTCATGTATCATCGCAATACCATCATTTCCATCCCTCTGCTGCCCGTACCATCCCTCGCATATACATATATAACTACCCCCTTCATTTAAGCGACAAAATAAGTACATGTACATACCCACAATCAACAAGTATCCATCATAGTAACCAAAGCCGCCTTCTCATCACTCGTGATTGTAAGATTATAGACATACTTGACCTTGATCCACATTTTCGCATATGTGCACCAGTAAGTAGCTATATCTCAATTAGTATTTATAGTTTCTACATCACCATCACCATCACCATCACCATCACCATCACCATCACCATCACCATCACCATCACCATCACCATAACTTCCAACCCCCAAAAAAAGAAAACTTACTCAAACTTGGCTTCCAAGCCTCAGGGCCCCGATCCCTTTCTCGTTAACTGTGCTGGTCACAGCCAATAATTGTGGATTGACGAGATCATTAGCGAAGGTTCGACGTTGATCAGTTGTCCAGGCTGAGGCGCCGGCTTTCCAGGCGTTGCTTAGGGGGACCAGATGGTCGATGTCGAGATCTGAGGCGGAGGTCCAGACAGCTCCGTCGTAGGGAGATACCCACTGGGGATGGAATGTTAGTAGGATTTAGGTGATAGTTAATGGATTTGGGAGTTGGGTCATGGAGGGAAGGTTAAATTGGAGGTACGTACGTTTCCTGATGTGGCTGCACAGGCTGTGTCAACGACAACGTTGGTACCGTCACGTTTGATGACTGTTTCGCGTGTGTTGCAGTTACCGGAGATGGTTATCCACTAGATGAGGGAGGTTAGCTTTTGAAGTGGATGTATAGGAGGAAAAGAAGCGCGAGAGCAGGAAAGTGGAGGTTTGGGGAACAAGGGAGGAGCGGATGAGATGGCATGACATGACATGACCGAATGAGCAGAACATACAGTAGGAAACAAATCTCTAGCATAACCATCTTGACTTCCAGCCGCAGCAACAGTCAAAGCAGCAAGTTCGGTATTAGCAGTGGAAGTAGTTGGTACGCCTGTTGGTGCGGGAACAGGAGTTGCATGAACGAGGAGTCCTGTTGCTAGAATGCTGAGGAGAAGACTTTGAAGCATGGTGAGATGAAGTTTGACTGTTGTGATATTCTCGAATTCCCTGAAGACTGATGAAGAGAAGATGAGATGGCAATACGTCGCTCTTATAAGTAAGTCTCGTCGATTGGAACAACGAGGTATATCAAAACATCTCCATCTTAATCTCTGGACCCGGTATCACGCGAATACCTCCGCATTCACTTTGATAACTTTATCAGAACGAAGCATTTCCAATCACCTATACACGCATTCTCTATCTCAGCCGCTTCATCCATATCACGATTAACTTTCCCGGATACATATTTCCTTTATCTGAGTGAAGCATTTCCAATCACCTTCACACGCATTCTCTATCTCATCTGCTCCATCTATACTACGATTAACTTTCCCCAAATACACCTTTCCTTTATCTGAGTGAAGCATTTCCAATCACCTTCACACGCATTCTCTATCTCATCTGCTCCATCTATACTACGATTAACTTTCCCTAAATACACCTTTCCTTTATCCTATCACATCAAATGTCACCCACACACTCGAGAGTACCACAATCTTCACCATGGTGTTAAACTTCTTAGAGCAGGAACTTGAGTCCATAACTCCGATACCGATTCTTGGCGCATATAAGGACTTCAAGAACCCTTACTCAGGACAGGAACATTATCCCCACGATATTGAAGATATAGTTGATAAGCGGCAAATCATTCCGGCACATGTTCTTGGCTGCTTATATCCGATGCCTTATACGGAAGGTGGGTGGTGCTTGGCGGTACGGACACCGCCGTGAACTTTCATGAAGAAGGTGGGGTTTTGATAATGGTAGTGAGAGTGAGTACCGGCGGAATATACTCTGAAACGCACAATAGTTGAAGGGAAGAAGTCAAAAGTGGATGAAAGATAGATAGTAAGATGGAAACTAGCCTCTAACTCAATCTCTTGATCCATTCTCAATACGACACAGTGACAGAGTCGACATCTATACCGAGCTTGAATGAGTGACCTCCAACCCCAGGACCGAATTTGCTTTAATATAGTGATACGTAACCCAACCAATCTCTCTGATAACGGGCTGAACTTTCAATCGTTCTTCTTTCTCTCTTTCACTCTTTAAGCCACTTAAGGATTGCGAGTAATATATTGGTTGAGTGTTTGAGATAAACTCGAATTGACTACGCCAATGTTTGATTGAATCATTGAAAAGTTTAAGAAAGTACTCTATCATATGTCAAAAGAAATAAAGTGGCATGATGTACTCTGCGTGTTATGTCACTACTTCTTAAGTACAGCTAATACTTCGAAGGTAGTTTCGAACATACATATCAAAGTGCTTAGTTTGACCTGACTTGTGTAGTCCACTGCACTTGGATTTGAAAGCTTTCAATGTTTGAACAGCTGTCAAAGCACAAGGATGACTTTTCCAAACATCTCAAGCATATATGATCAATTCTGATGTTCAGATCCTCTTCTTGTTGGACAGCTGTCTACATCATTGGGGAGTCATGTCTCCTCCCACTGACGGCTATAGCTAGAAGGTGTAAGCCATAAATATTCAGATTTATCTGAACATGGCATGTTGTATGGATGTTCTCACAGACTTCATCAACTCAGATGAATTTCTACATCATGTCTTTTTCTGTGATGTATATGCTGGTTGGGTATAGAAAGGCAAGGCTCGAATGTGAATGATTCGGTGGTAACGATATCGTGCTTCGTGGTTCGTGGGTTATCATAAACCAATGGCCCAAGCTCTCCCTCTCCAGTTTTTGAGAGCATCAACAGTAAAACATTAACATTCGGCATTCGGCATTCGGAATTCTCATCAGATCATTGGAATAAGTTCATTGCCAATCAAAGCATTAAAATAAAACATAAGACTCGAAGCAAACTCGAAGAAAAATTGGGTTTTGAAGTAAGAATGTTACTTGTTTTTGGTATTGTATCAAGGTATGAAGGAAGGTATGGAGGTACGAGGGTATGAGGAGAAGGTATGAAGCTATAGATCTAAGGGGGCATGAAGCTACAAAGGTGTGAAGCTACAAAGGTGTGAAGCTACAAAGGTGTGAAGCTACAAAGACATGAAGCCATAAAGGTATGAGAGGATCCAGTAGCTTCGCAGATATCCCTCAATGTGCCATGCAGAGCTTCAAAGATTATCACTGACAATTGATAGATATCGATGGACACGGCGATATTTAACTTACTAGGAGTCTTTCAATTCTTTCCACCGCATTATCCCATTCGATCCGTACAATATCGAATGTTTCACCACGAGCCTTGTCAACTGCTGACTCAATACTCATTCACTTCAATCTTCTCTACAAAGCTTATTCGAAAAGCGCTTTTACCTGAAAGAAGCCCTGGCTCAAGCTGGCGCGATCTTTGTGCTGTGTGCTGGATATGTGGATTGACATTCGTCAGCATAAATAACACTTTAATAAGATGAAAGAAAGACGAATTACGAAGCTCTTTACTCGATCTTCACCGCGTTACTCTCAAGAACTACGGACTTGATACGCTTTAAGAATGAACGTCCGACAGACAACTAATTCCAAATTTGCTTCACATACAGAATACCGCCGCCAACCCTTGAACAAATTAAACCGCAGTGGCAAGATCACTCATCGGTGTGGATTGCATGTTAGGGTTGTATTGGACGCAAAGAGCTTCAAAACATTCATATCCGTCTCGTTGGGATTTCCAGCATCATTTTTCTGCATGCCAGGTAAACAGTTACTGTATATGGAAAGACCACGGTTCTCGACCACATGGTTGATGGCAAGGACGGATAAACTGGCAGATTCGAACCCGCACAATACCACGTATGAGTAAATGAAACTCAGGGGTTCATCAAGCATTGCAGCCAGTTGAACCGTTGAACTGTGAGTATCATGCACGATTCTAGGACTTTCAGTGGACACTTCCAAATTTCGAATGGGAGCCGAGATTGATGATATGTACATCGTCCAATCCGTCAACATAGTGGAACTTTGGCTAGCAAGGGAATGAGGATGAGTGCGTGGAAACATCGGAGAGCGATCATGTCTTTTCCGCCCCACCGGTTGATGGATCGATACCCAAGGGTGTCAATGCATGGTTTGTACGGAGTACAGAAACAAAACAGTGGGTCTTTTTGCATGACCATTTTCACATTTCTGTCTTTTACATTCTTACCATTTTCTTTGAGCCTTTCACAGCAGTACAGTAAGCACTATGCTGTTGGAATCATCTTCCCCCACACTTTTTGCTATCCAAGTTCTTACCTCCTTCACATTAGCGAGTTTTCCCCGGCTTCATTGCTCAAAAATGAGCCATTTCATTGGTTGCACCAACCCTTCAATGTTAATTGAAGACAATCCACGGAGTATGAACATGGTTCTCCGCAGGTAGGACTAGGGTATTTTGCCGTCGGCAGGACTTTCAGCAAATGGAGTTGCTCTTTACTGGGGTAATACATGGGAATAACCTTCATAATCATTGTCACACCAATGTAACTGTACCATTTAAGGATTCTTAGCTTTGTACTCTTTAGGAAGTTTGATATGGGCCCTTGTCTTATCTTGAAATCAATCTTGACCGACAAGCCGTTATTCCAAAGTCTTAGCCACGTTCTTTTTAATGCTTTGCTTTTCCTTGAAAAGGTTTCTTTTGTTTTCCAGTTTCAGCATTTTATCTCGACAAGCTTTTGTGTGAATTTTTTCAGCCATGGACGCCTTTACTCCCGCACAGGCAAGTTGATATACATTCGTACTTCATAGACTTCACCTAACATGTTTCGCACCACCAGACTACCGAGCTCGTCTCGCGCATCGGCGCCAAAAAGGCTCGTATGAGGATTGATAAAATGTTCATCAACTCATTCATGGGAGGGTGCCTCATTTCTTTTGGATGCGCCATTTCCCTGTCCACGAGTAGCGCGCCATGGTTTCAAACGAATGCCCCAGGTCTTATTCGTACCATCTCTGCTATGGTCTTCCCTGTGGGGTTGATCATGGTTGTGCTTACCGGAGCGGATTTGTTTACAAGTTATTGCATGTATAGCGTGGTTGCTTTATTGCATCGACGCTGTAGCTTTTTGGATCTTCTGAAGACTTGGGTCGTCAGTTTCTTTGGAAATTTAGCAGGAGCATTGTTTTTGATGGCCGTTCTTACAGGTTGTAAGTATCTACTCGGCATACAGGAGCTTATGATTGCAGTATGCTAATTTACAACGACAGACGGTGGCACATTCGAGTCTGGAGCATACAAAGATGAAGCCCTTGCTTTTGCAAAGGGAAAAGCAGTTACGCCAGAATGGCATCAGATTTTCCTAAAGGCAATCATGTGTACGTTTATCCTTCCCAGTGTAAAAATTTATCGTTATTCGGAAATTAGCGATGAGGAAACCTTTACTTACGATGATACACAGGTAACTGGCTGGTCTGCATGGCCGTCTTCCTCGCTGTTTCTTCCCGCGAAGTGCTCTCCAAGATCGTTGCAATGTGGTTCCCAGTGATGTGTTTCGTTGGATTGGGAACTGATCACGTCGTCGCTAACAGTTCGTATTCCATTTCCTTGCCATCTTCCATTCCGTCATCTCTTCAATATCGCATGTCGTGCATATTGAAGAAATACGCCAAGCATGATGCACCTGCCAAGTCATTGGCGCCAATACTATTATTTTTAAGCCACTAACGCCTTCACCTCAGTGTATTTCATACCTCTCGCCATCTTCCTCGGAGCACCGCAACCACTCACTGTTAGCTACTACATCTGGAAGTCGATGATTCCTTCTCTACTTGGAAACATCATCGGGGGCGGCGTCTTCTGTGGTGGTGTCTACTGGTACCTTTTCCTCGCTGACGAAACTGTCCCCATTCATTTCGATACTGTGGATGCGAATACAGCGGTCTATGAACAGGGAGGTCCGATTGAAAGACAAGTTACAGCTGATGGAGCCGGAACGGGTTACGGCATGGAACATAATAAGAACGTAGTTCCTAATTCGGGAAACAACGGGAGGAGTGGAATTGCGAAAGAATTAGATCTTGGATTAGTGGAGAGTTTAGGAAGGAAAAGGGAGGGAAGTGAAAGGAGTAGTGGGAGTGTTTAGATAATGTTTGCTGTTTAGAGGAAAGTCGACCAGACCGCTGAAATAGAAGTGGTGCATTTCGATGTAAAGGGTTTGAAAGAGTGGGATGTGAGTGGTGATACCCCATATTTTTTGATACATGGATAATGGTGTACATTTATTTACGTTTACGTTTAGTATGTGGTGTGTATAATGTGGCGTGATGCGAAGTGGTAAGATTTATTACAACAAATGATCTGAACTCTTTTTTCGTTCTTCTGTATATATAATATGTATATTTATATGTATGTAGTATATATTATGTTTTGTAATAATCGAATGGGTATTCATTGATAGGTATGTAGACAGACAGACAGATAGATAGATAGATAAATGAATATTAAATATTAGATAGGTAGATATGTAGACGGTCTTTGAGTTGTATATTATAGATTGATAGTAATGCTGGCTTAATTAATCTATTTAGGCGATGGATGGTGATGGGGTTTCTTGGGGGAGTGCTGGCCTGTGTCTGGGGTTCCATGCTTGACGGTTTGATTGTTCTGTATAATTAGAGTTTATACGTAACAATGGTTGTTGTTTGATGGGGGCATTATTTCTTAGGTATTCATAGTACATAGAGATAGAGATAGATAGTTTGTATTTCAGGCTCACTCACAAAGTAGAATATCGAGATATTCTCAAGAGGATTTGGTATGTTGTCAGTTTTATATTTATATTTCTATACCATAGGTTTACTGTTAAATATTGAACGCCGTATAAATCACCAGATTTCCTTACGCTCCACTTCTATTCCCGTTGAATCTCGTGTATATTCATGCATCAATCTTTGTCCGTTCATACATGCTCAACATGATATTCATCAACTATCATCCCCCTTCCGTATCAACCCGCCATTCAACCCAACCATCTACAAAATCCCAGCCTGTCTCCTCAACATCTTCGTCGCTCCACTCGCAGCATTACAAGCCGTCTCCTGCGTCTCACATTGTTCCTCTCCTCCCGCCAATTCCCCACTATTAACTGCCTTCGCACACGCATTATGTTGTACGCTACAACTTCTTTGGAGAGCTGCTCCTTCACCTACAAAAGTATCGCCGTTAACTGAGAACGGACGATCTCCTGCTGAGGAAATTACTGGAGGTGGTGTACCGCCTAGAGTACCGGTGAATGCTTGGACATTTGTTCCTGTTGCTGTGATGTTGGTTCTAGAAGATGCGGAAGAGTCTGTTGCTACTGCTGATGAAGCTGTAATTGTGCTTGTTACTGCAGCTGCACATCCATCACCTGTTGCATCAGAAGTTGAGTCACTCGATGAGCTAGAAGTAGTAGCTGTCAAGGTAGAATTTTTTGAGGTTCCTGCAACAGCTGCTGTAATTTCATCGGCTGTAGCATCGTCCACTAGAAGATTTTGAGTAAAGATACAACCAGGTGAGTCATCCTCAGTATCACAACTATTACCAGCACCAGTTGAATCACCAATTGTTCCAGGTGCAAATGTACCAGAAAGAAGAGCTTCTTGAGGATCAGCTCCAATAGAGGCAAGTTGTTTGGCGAGTGATAGAACAATGGCTTTATTGGTAGCGGCAGCATTTGGTGCAGCTGGATCTTGATGTTGTTGAACTGCTTGAATCTCTGAATTGACGGCAGTTTCATTGCAAATAACAGATGCGAGACCAACTGATCCAGTATTTCTTTCAAGCGCAGCATACATCAATGCATCAGCCATACCGGTGATATTATTAGCAGCTTTGGCATTGGTGAAAGCTTGATCGGCTGTAGCTTGATGAAGACAATCAGGATTGGTGATAGATCCAGCTCCTTTAATAGCGGCGGCATTACCCAATAGACCAAAGACTGGATCTTGGATATTGTTTGGGTTGTTGATGTTCAGATTGACACGGACACCGTCGAGAAATCGATTGTGGGAATGTTCTTGAGGAACTTCACGACCTCTTAGCATTCGCTTTGGTGTCGTGGGAAGATTGAATTTGTTCTTTGGCTCTGCGACAGGAGCAGCAGATACCATGTTTAGGATGGTGATGAAGAGAATTGCGATTTCGTACTTCATGATGATGAATCGATGTGATAACGATGGAGATTGAAAAGTGGTTGATAGATAATAATTTGACTAATACAAGTATATAAGGGCCTGCCTAGATTGAAATAATTGATTGCAAGAGCTAAGTTTAAAGAGTGTAAAAGTTCAAGTTCTCAGAACTGACAAGAAAAGAATGTAGATAGAGCTGAAAGAAAAGCGCAAATGCGATGAGGAAAATAATATTTACTTGGCAATTTGACAGATCTTATATCTTGAGCCATTAATGCCTTCATCATGTGACAAAACCTGGACCAAACACATCCCAGGTCGAACATCAGGTCGTATAATTCGCATCTATCATTCTGACTTTCCACACTTGTGAAATTTACTGCTTCGTAGATCAGACGGAGAAAGGAAACAAGGTCAAGGATTTCACTTTCATCCGTTGAATCCTACTTGATAAAATTAGCGCTATAGAAGAAGCTTGAGATATTATCCTCACCCGTTCTAATACATCTTATGTGCGTCTGAAGTTTGGATGAGGTATCGCATATTGGTCACTCTCCCAATTGGTTGTGGTATATCAGATCGATCGGTTATTGTATGGTAAATAGCTCCCTTAACATCATATCTTTACATCAACAGTCTCAGATAATGATAAATGGTCTCTCGACGGTCATTTTGACAACCATCCGGGGTCTAAATTTGACATATCCGAAGAGATGAGATGAATGGTGACAGAACATTCACCTCTAGCTCAAAAGCTGGCACGTCAAAAGCATGATAATCCTTTATCTGTCTCATGGGATCTAGACGTCAAGCTTGTACAAAGTATTGTGATTGGGCATTTTGACATGATGGCGTTGATATGGGACGAGTCTTGTCGCAGATATCAAGATATGATTCCAAGCGATGTCTGGAGTCCCTCAGGGGTCTGGGGTAATCACACGTGACATGTAATCCATCCGAATTGTGTAACACGATACCTTGCATTTATCTGACTTGTTGATGTCGCAGAACTTCAGATGCAACTCATATTGAAACTCTTTAACGTCTACCTTGGGATTTAATCTGCGCAGGGCTATTCATAATCTATCTGAAGTACAGAATGAATCTTTAACATTATTTATATATTTTTTTCGCTGTCGTTAACCGAGGTAAAGAGGAGATGATTGATCACCCTCAATCAACTATTTTCGAATCTTTACTTCCTAAAAGCTTTGCTTTTGCATGAGCTGAGCTGGATCCTAGTTCACTCTACTTCCCCTCGAGACCAAAAATTGACGTAGAAATAGGCGTTGATATGTATAACCATTTGCTACGGGAATCTCACATTTTATCTTTTGAATATTCCATTTGTATTATTATTTTATATATATATACGGCAAGTAGTAAGTATAATTCCATCTGATCTATATATAGAAGACCCCTCATTATATTCTAACCCCTCGATATCTTTTCTACGCCTGCTCTATTCTTCCATTCGTCTAAGTAACCCTCAACAATCTTCAACATCTAAACAAACCTTACAACTCCTACATTCCAATCCATCCAAATCTTACAATAAACACCCTTCAAGCTTCCACCGCATCTTTCACTTCCAAATCCTCTTTAGCATTCTCCCTCTTATCCATCGCCTTTTGTTGTCCTTTCAACGTATTCCACCTCATGAAATAACAACAAAACGGAAATAATACACTACTGACCGCAACCCAAGCGAATAACACACCAAAATTCAAGCCTATTCTTGAGTGAAGATCGAAAAGTATTTGTCTACTGGCCTTGACGACTATTATTTCATTAGCTCTGTGTACATATCTGATGATAGAAGACGTACTATTATGCAATGGCCATGCATATCCCCAATTAAAGACTCTCGGTGCCAAGTCAATCAAATAAAAACTTGTAGAAACATTTGTAGTAACCGAAAAGACCAACCAAAGAGCCGTCCATGGCTGTCCGATAATCATAGTAACATTCTCACATGCGATTCCTAATGCTGCCATACCAACCCAATTTAGTATCCAGAATACTACAAAGGTACCCTTTCCATAAGCTGTAGCGTGATTCTCAACCATTGTTATACTCTTATGTCCTGATGAGAAGGGAATTTGGAATGCGAGAGAGATTAAAGAATAGAAGAGTGAGAGGAAGAAATAAGCGACTATATTTGCTAACCAGCGCCAAATAATCAATTGAGAGAAATGCATAGGAGGATGTCCTTCAGGTGTGATATACTTTGTATGAACAGGAAGATAAAATGAGAATGAGAAGAAGGAGATTATTATTAAATAAATGAGACCAATGCTGACAGCTAATGTAGCGACAGGTGGTGCAAAGGGCCTTGGATTAAATGTTGAAAAGCCAATAGCAGGTGAGATTGCTTGAGGATTATTTCGTATATTCGTCAGTATGGAAGTATCTGTTACGGCCTGTTCAAGAATTTGTGAAGTCCATTGTTGACCAAACATGCTAGTGACAGTTGATTGGAATTGAAGTAGTTGTGGTGTGATGTAGTTGGAGTGAGTGGTTTCATCTCTAGCTTCTACATAGATTATTTGTGCGATGACGAGGGGATCAAAGGTAGTATTTCCGTTCTGGACTGCATCTTGAAGAAGTGCCGTTGCATTTGCGTTGATTATTACTGCCTAATAGTGTGTTAGTATGAAGGAGTGTTTTCATGAGCTCTGTATAGAAATATGTCGAATGCTCAATAGAGTCAAAATTGCTCATGATCAATAGTACACATCGTAGTCTGGTTGCGATTCAAGCTTTGCATAGTAAGTTCTTTAACTATTCCAACAAAACTCTGTCCCAGAAAAATCAATGATCGAGTGGTTCAGAGTTCAACATCATGTGAACGTTTAACTCATATAAACGTCCAAATCTTCTTCACCTCAAAAGTCTCCTATCATCAAACCACAATCAAACGATCTACAAATCCACTCCCATTGCATCGAAATCTACTACCCATACTACTAATGAGGAGAGGTTTTGCTCTACGTGAAAGATGGCACCCCAGTAAATGGAGAGGCTGGCAAGGATGGCAGCGGAGAGGATGATGGCTGGATGGTGTTAGTGAGAGGGATATGGGATGAAAACAAAAGGCCGAAGATGTGAAGATAGAGAGGGGGAGATGGAGAATGAGAACGCAGAAAATGGAGAGACAGAAAACATAGATCCACAATGCAGTAGATCCAATAATCCAAACAGCAATGTAATATCAATCTCTCAATCTCTTAACATCAAAGCCATTTCAATAATCAACCATCCAACATCAAAGCCCTCCCAGCATTAAACCCCAACCCAAAAGAATCCATCACCCTACTACAATTCCCACCGCATAAAACCAAAACTCCAAAGTCCAAACCAGAAAAGAAACTTACCTTACTAGTAAAAATCCACTTTCTAACCACAAACCCCCTCACACCATGTAATTCCCTATGTCAAAAACCCACTGGTCGAGTATCCTGTTCCTGTTCCTGTTTCTCTTCTCCTTTCCCATTACCCTCCTTATAGCTATTACTCGACATTTTATACTGATTATTCAAAGGGTTAACGGTGGACGGGTGGATGGTTAATACTACTACGGAAGGAAGAGAGGAAGAGAGGAAGAGAGGAATGCGTAGTTCCGTTTAGGTTAGATTAGGTGTGGTTAGATTAGTTGGGTGAATAATGGGATGGAATGGATGAAAATGAATCGAATTAAATGATTTGATAGAATAGAAAGAAAAGAGTAGGAAAACAAAAGGATGGATGGATGGATGGATGAATGAATGGATGGATGGATGAATGGATGGATGGATGAACACATAATGCAGAATCCAATCTAGAATAAAAATACAGATACAAATTCAAAATCTAAAAGATATCTACCGAGTAGTCTCTAGCTAGGTAGTATCTAAAATGTACAGCACAATACAATACAATATATTCTCTAGTCTCTAGTCTCTAGTCTCTAGTCTCTAGTCTCTAGTCTCTAGTCTCTAGTCTCTAGTCTCTAGTCTCTAATATCCAACAAGTCCCTAATCATCAATAAGATCAAGATCGACCATTCATTTCATTTCATTCATTCATTCATTCATTCTTGGCAATAACTTCCATATCATATCATCATCATCACAACCCATCTTCCCATCTACCTAGCACACCTATCCACCTACCTACCCATCTATCCCCCTACATCCCGAAATACCACAAGCACAAAATCCAAAAATCCCAATAATCTTAAAATCTCACCAAAGTAAAGATCCACAATGTCACCACTAGTATCAAGAATATACCGGTGATATACTATGCTTACTTGTACTCCAGAAATCCTATTCCCAATCAAGAATCAAAGAAGCAAAGGACGTGCGATTGCTTTTTGTCCTTTGTCCTTTACCTTTATCCTTTACCTTTATCCTTTATCCATTGTCTTTTGTCAGTTCTCGGTTGGAGTTAACATTTCAACTTCTATACCTAGATATATACGAATATCAACATCAAGATTCATTTCACATTTCTTTGCAGGGTATTGCCATCATGCCATCATTGCATTTCATTTTGCATGTGCTGTCATGTCATAGTATTTTCTATCCGCCTGAGCTCTCCATCTTGTAAAAAAGTCAACATATTGTCATATCCCCATGCTCTCCTAAAACAATGTAATGCTCATCACCAACCATAGCCATTCTTCTTCCTAAATCATAATAATGATACTTTTTTTTTGATAATCCGCCATCCACTGAAAACGCTCCCATTCATAAGTGCTGTCCCATAGAGACCGCTTAATGCTATACTCTCGTAATCGTCACCTAACAAAAATGTGGAAAGCAAAATTTAATATGCCACTATAATCAATACCAACAAACCCTTTCATTGGTTTCGACCATCAGATATCGTAGTAGAGAAAAAAGAAAATTCAATATGGTTTAAAATATGAAAAGATATTGGTCTCCATCATTCATGCAAGTAACTCAACATCAAGTCCGATAGACCGCATGAAGAGGTTTACATTTGCAAGTCGTTGACTAGACATGGCAGGAGGTAATGTTTTTGCGAGTCCAACCGTTTCCATCACACGATCCTTAACAGCCATGACTAGTCGTTGTTGTTGCTCGGGGCTAGCACCAATACCGATGGCTGCAAGGAATTGCCAAACGTACACATCTTCACCAGTGTTGACCGTACCAGGGAAGATTTCTGGAAGTGTGGGCTCAAGAGCATCAAAAAATGCATTGTGAGTGGACAACCTAAAGAATGAATGTTAGAATTATACCAAAAGCAGGGTAGGATGTGCTCACCAGTCATTCCATCCACGTTCATCAACATCACCGGCTTGTTTGGTAATCTCAGCCCGACTGAGAATCATGGTCAATAGACTGAGACCGATTCTGGTACGAGCAATCAAATCGATGTTAAGATTAAGAATAAGTCCCAAAACTCCAGTAGTAATTTGGAAGTCAGCATCGTGAAGAAATCCAAATAGGCTTGACATGACTGTCACCTGGAAGAGATCGATGTTTTCTCGAGTTTCAGCACTGAGCTGAATTCCGTCAGGGCCAGGTACAGCCAATCGAACGACATCGAGTTTATCCAGATGAAGAATGATCATGGTCAAAATGGTAGCACGTTGTTCATCAGAGATGTGCCTGAAAACTCGAGGAATTGCCTTTTTGCCCTTGTTAAAGGAAAGGAATGCGATGAAAGGGTGAACAGTCGTTGCGCCAATTGGTTCATGAATTCTCAAATTTCGCCATAATTGCTTGTTGAGAAATTGTTGTCGTTCGTCCCAATCCTGGTTCATACCAGCAATTTGTGGGTTGATCTCATCATGACCCAATGGTCTGGGCTTTGAGCGTTCGTGGTCCTCCAACTCCATTAGTGTATTATAAACATTCTCGATATCAGTCAAGGTAGTCTTTCTGTTGCTACCGCTAACATTTGCGAGGTTAGCCTTGCGAGGGTTGGGAGACTGTCCAGGTCTTGTTTCACTGCTATCGGTTCGCTTTATGTTCAACAAGGGCTTAGGAGTCTTTGCATTGCTGAATGAGATCTTTCCCAGACTTCCTTCAATTACCAATTGCTTGTTCTTTGGCTTATTTTTCGCTGCCTCAACCGCTCGCTGTACTTGTTGCTCCATACGTTGTACATGATTATCGCCACCACGAGCTTGTCTTCGCATGCCACCATGACGATTGCCGGTTTGAAACAGATATGTCTGCGCGAAGTTGCTCAAAGGTTGATGGGGATTTTGACGAGGTCCACCTCGAATTTGACTGTGAACTTGGTAATAGAAATCCTCGGAAAGAGAAGAATCTATACCATGTTCATTAGGGTTTCCAGTAGCGGTAACCAATTGCTGCAATTGGATGCGGGTAATGAAGTTCTTGTCTTGAGGTGTCATCAAACCGTTGTCTTTCGATAACAAGAAGATCTTGTGATTCCGCTTCGCTCTCTTGGCATCTTCTAGCAAGAATGCGGCTCTCTCTTCTTCAGATAAGTTTACCAATTGTTGTGGGTGAGTGATAACATGTCGGTTTCCGGAAGCATGTGGGTGATGGTGACCACGTTGCGCGCCTTGTGGTTGACCTGGGAATCGGTTCATGTTTTGCATATGTGCAGGTTGAGATGGAATAGAAGGAACATTGGCTTGGCTCGTTGGAACCTGGGGACGTTGTAAGATATGAATTGGTTGCTCAACAGGAAGCTGGCGTTGTTCCAATTGAGGTGCAGCGCTGACTTGAACCGGGAATTGCTGTTGATGTTGCTGCTGGGGAGCTTGTGGGTGAAAATTTTGGTATTGTTGAGGCGGAGGCTGTTGGTACTGTGGTTGAGATGGTGGCATTTGTTGCTGCTGGATAGGTGCTTGAGGCTGCGAGGGTTTTTTGGCTTGAGCTCTCATTGCTGCTTCCACTTCCTCTAAACTCATCATCTTTCGGCTCGGTGCTGATGTACCAGCAACGGGAGGAGTAGCAGTCTTAGGAGGAGCTTGTTTTGGTGCGACACCCCAAAGGTTCGCATCTACCTGCATATCGGGAACATATTCCGGCTCTTGGTAACGCTCATAGCCAGTCCTAGCAGGTCTTGACGTATGTTGTTGTGAGAAGGTAGATGTGGCTGGGGTTGTCCTAGATACTACTGGTTGTTGTCGGGTGTATCGCATTTGTTCCTCACTGATAGCACTGGAAACTTTTGCAGTTTGTCCAAAAAAGTCAAAGTCCTTTCCAACTGGCTTGCTTGCAATAGAGTCACCCGCGCCGGCACCAAAGGTATCATCGTTGAAATCATCACCGGTCTCTTCGAGTTGATCTCCTAAACCGTCATATGTATCCTCGAAATCGAATCTGCAAGATAGAAGCATTAGCCTTTTTCCTTCTATCGACGGAAGTACAAGAACGACTGAGAAATCATCTTACGCTTCATTATCATTTCCTGAGCCAGAAAGACTCGCAAATGGATCTGCATGTTGACCAAAACCTGGAGCAGCAGTATTATGACCCCTCTCCTGAGGCCGTTGACTGGGATCAAATCCAAAGAAAGACATGATTGAGGATGCAAATTCAAATCGACTTTGTGTCCATTAAGAAGCGGAAATCAAGGAGAATTTTGACGTGTAAAGTATGCGTGGTTGCAATTCCAAAGATGAAATTTGAAGCTTGAAGAAAAGATTAGATCAGTGAAGATAGTGCAAGTGCTCCCAATTTTTGATGGAACAAAATTGTTGATGAGTAAAAGAAGTTGAAGAATACAACAAGTACAAGAAGGAGAAGGTATTTTTTGGATTATTTTTTTTTTTTGGAGCTTTTTGATGTGTTGGTGGGATGAGTTGCGGGTGACGAGAGGAAAGGTGGAGGAGATCGAGCTTCAAAATTTAATCAAGTGTGGTTGGCTGGTGGGTAAGGAAGGACACAGACACAGACACAGACACAGACACAGACACAGACACAGACGCGACCCTGACCTGCGATTCCTGCGATCTAGGCGTGAATGATTAATTCTACCTACCACCGAGTACTGGAACCTTACACGATAGTTGGAGAGTTTCTTATCTCAGGAGGACAGTGCTACGTTAACAAGTCGAGATGTTGCAGCAGCTTCCCATAGTAAATAGGAGATATATGGGAGATATATACCAGGTATCGAGGTAGGTAGCAACAATATATTCTATCCGTGTCCACCTAAAGCAGTAAAGAGTGAATTGGCTTTGATATGGTGGGGTAGTCCTCCAGTTGAAAGAATAGAAAATGGATGCCTTGCCTCTGTTCCAGCCTTACGATCCTGCTTACCTAACGCCAGGATCTATTCTATCAAATCTTTGAAGAGAAAGCCGTCAACCTTCAAGCGCAGGAAGCAGTAGAGGTTGGAAGCGTAGCCTCACAAGAATGCACGCTTCCTAGCTAGTTGATTACCTAGTTAATCTCAATGATCAAAGAATGACGCTCCGCTGGCCGTCCGGGGGCCACTGCCGTGGTGGCAGAATAAATAACCTTGAAGATGCTCGTATACATTCAAAATACGTCTATTTGATGGTATCCGATCTGTATTTGAACTGCCGACCTCCAACTGTTGGTTATAGATAGCATTTAACCGCGAATAATATGGCTCGTATTATCTATTGATTAGATAATGGATTTCGGGGTAGTTGTACCTTTTGAGTCTTGACACTTTAATATATTCCTAATATCCATATATGAGCTTGTAGCGCAGAAAGGCCAGTTGGACTTCAATATATCTCTATATACTATTTGAGGGGTATCAGCAAACAATCATTCATGTTTTCCCATATCAATTGCCCAGGTAAGAACGATTGAACGAACTTCTTCCATCCAGTTGTGCAGTTTTATGGTTATACCAATATCGTATTCTATTATTATGATTAGACGTTGAAAACTATCCCTGGGCAGTGTTTGATAGGTAACGGTGCTCATGTTTCCGCTGCTCTGTATTATATCATCTACCTACCTACCTAGCCAGTACCTACCTACCTAGCCAGTACCTACCTTCATGATAGATGCACAGATGCAATTTAATATTATTAACTTTTGCCACCTTCTCTCAAGGGCTTGGTCGTCTCACTCGTCACCCGTCAGTCGTCAGTCGTCTCGTCTCGTATTACTCTCTGTGAAAACTTTATCTGGGGCGGCAGCTAAAGGTGCCTATCTATCGAATCCACGCCTGCGGAATCTTTTATTATTATTTTTATTATCAAAGAAAGGGAAATCCTCCCTTGCGTAAGATTCCCCAAATTATACAAGGATTCTTGGGGCTAGATACTTTTTTTGGTCTCCTACCTACCTACGCTGCGTACACCCAGTCAGTACAGGAGAGAGATTTGACCTCCTTTATTCATATTTTAAACGTAAATCAATTTCCTCTTCCTCTTTCTTTCCCATCTTCAAATTCTTTCTTCTGTGTGTGTTTAATAATATCACACATCTTTTCTTTTCGGATCGCTCGTTTTTCCCCTTCATCCTCTTCTTCAGTCTCTCTTCATTTTGTTGGAGGGCTTATTGAAGGCAATTTGCATTCGGGGCACTTACTCGTTCCATGCCAAAAGAGAAACCGTTCTGGGGTTGGTAATTGCTAAGAGTCCGTTCGTGTCCAATTGGTTAGTGAAATAACTGTTGGATTTATGAAAGAGGCACATCAGGAGGTTCAGAATTTCGACACAATACAGTTATATAATCATGGCTACAGGAACAGCTAGATATTTGAGATATATTCTCTTTGCATTCTTTGTAAGTATTTTGACCATTAATTTCGATGACAGCAATTACCTAGATCCACCTATTGACATTTCTCTTTATAGGGTCTCGCCATCGTGTACTTTATATCATCTTCATCAGACCAAAGGTTACAAACTGCGCAGCAAGTCTTCACAGACAAGACTGGCATCCCTATCAAAGCAGGCACTTCAACATCGGGTCATTCTGCTGATGATTCGAAGACTTCCGATGCTAAAACTTCCCCAAACACTCATGATCTTCCACCTGCGACCGTCCCTGGAGAACGCATGAATGCGACATTTGTTACTTTGGCACGAAACGCGGATATTTGGGAAATCGCACGATCCATTCGTCAAGTAGAGGATAGATTCAACAAAAAGTTCAATTACGACTGGGTTTTCCTAAATGACAAGCCATTCGATTCTACATTCAAGAAGGTTACCACATCCCTTGTTTCCGGAAAGACACACTATGGAGAGATTCCAGAGAAACATTGGTCATTCCCCGATCACATTGATACCGAAAAGGCTAAGAAGGTCCGTGAGGATATGGCACAAAAGAAGATCATCTATGGTGATTCGGTCAGCTACCGCCACATGTGTCGCTTCGAATCTGGTTTCTTCTTCCAACAAGAATTGATGTTGAACTACGAATGGTACTGGAGAGTCGAGCCATCCATTGAGCTTTTCTGTGATATTAATTACGACGCATTCAAATTTATGGCCGACAACAAGAAAAAGTACAGTTTCGTATTGAGTCTTTACGAATATGTTGAAACTATCCCAACTTTGTGGGACAGTGTCAAAAAGTTCATCAAGGCCCACCCAGAGCACATCGCCGAAGGCAACTCAATGGGTTTCCTTAGTGATGATGGTGGTGAAACCTATAACCACTGCCACATGGTAGGTTTTCGTCATACACAATGAATCGCGCGGATTTTATACTAACACAATGTTACAGTGGTCTAACTTCGAGATTGGCAACCTCAATTGGCTCCGATCAAAGGCATACACGGACTACTTTGAGCAACTCGACCAAGATGGAGGTTTCTTCTACGAACGTTGGGGTGATGCACCGGTTCACTCCATTGCTGCAGGCCTTCTCTTGAAGAAAGAAGAAATCCATTTCTTCAACGATATTGCTTATTATCATGTCCCCTTTACCCATTGCCCTACTGGGGAGCAAACGAGACTTGATTTGAAGTGTCACTGCAATCCAAAGGATAACTTTGATTGGAAAGGATACTCATGTAAGCTTTACTCCTCCCTAAAAATTGACATTGTACTAATAAGAACAGGTACGTCACGATTCTTTGATATCAATAAGATGGAAAAGCCAGAGGGCTATGAAAGTCAACAAGACTAAAGACGTAGTCTAAATATGTTTTCGTATTCATATGGGAATGCATTTTCTAGGGAGCAGCATTGATGAATCGGGGAGTGAGGATTTGAGGACAAAGTGAGGATTTGAGGACATTCACTATCTGGCATGATAGGGATAGGCGGACATGGGCGTTTGCATGGGGTAAAAATCCAATTGACAAGCTGTATATGTTAAAATGGTCCGGCTTGGGATCTGGCTTGGGAAGTAATGCCTCTTGTTTTTTCATCGGGAGGTAGAAAATTTTTGAGATAGATTTATACAATAAAGCAATATCTGCCTATTGGGGAAAAGAATAGATCCTTTTTTTGCAATACGTTTGAACCGTTGTAAGGTTCTCAACCCAAAGTCAACCTCGCTTCCATCATCAATTAAATCTTTGATAGGTGTTTGAGCCACATCACGTGAATCCTTCAGCCACACGTACTCCAAGTCTTGGCAATATCGAAAGCTTTCTCTCCCCTCACCATCTTGTCGTCGACGAAACACAATTGATTCAACGGTCACCGCGCTCACTTGTCACAATGGCCACCTCAATATTACAACGACTCTTAATGCCGTCAATACGGTCGACGCCTTCAGTCTCTGCCTCTCGTCCCACCACACAATCCATCACAAACCAACTCAAATCAATCACAGTTTCCTCGTCGCGGACGTTCTCCTGCTCGCCATCCCATGCCGCAACATACAATCAAGTCCGCCGCGGCTGCCGTACTGCACAAGCTATGCGTAAAGCCGTCTCTCCTGCTCTATCAACAGTTCAGGCCCCAGCGCTCAAAGGTGTAGCACTGAAAGTCGGAATAACAAAACCAAAGAAACCTAATTCGGCGGAGCGAAAAACCGCCAGAGTTAGATTGAGTACGGGGAGAGTGGTTACGTGTTATATTCCGGGCGAGGGACATAATGTGCAACAGCATAGTGTGGTATTGGTCAGAGGAGGAAGGAGTCAAGATTGTCCGGGTGTGAGATATCATCTGGTTAGAGGGGCGGGAGATTTGGTGAGTAGATTTCTGTTTACTTGTGGAGTTATGAAGGGGTGAGCTGGGATATTGTGTATCTAAGAGATGGATTGGCATGGGAAGCATGGCGGAATGGATTATGATGTTTATGAGGATTCATGCTAATACATTTGCAATCACAGGGAGGAGTAGGAAATAGGGCAACATCACGATCGAAGTACGGAACCAAAAAACCAAAGAAGGCGGCTGCATAAGAGTTGAAGTAAAATAGGGTCAGTCGGAGGTAGAAGTCGCATTATAGAGGAATATTTGCGTACGCGAGATTAGGGATACCAGCGATAACACATCCAGCGAAAGAAAGACCATGGCCACTGGAATAGACCGAGGCAATGAGAATCAACCTTCTGGTGACATGTACAGGAACTACGGGCTCCGTGATTAGACAATAACGGGGGTCGATTGTACAATACATAAAAATTCAAAAGAGCCATGCATAAAACTGGATTAGATCAAAGTGCTCACAGGAACACGCAGGTAACATCCTGCAATGGTCTGCAGCCAAATATTGAACAATGTCTTCAAATGAGCCAGAATACCGGTCAAGTTTACAGTTACTTTGTGGGCTTAGAGTGTCAATACATATCCACGGTACTGATGTCCGGCTGTCCAACACCAGCACCACATCACTCATATGCAGAAAAATGCTCTGTTGGCAGAATATATAAGAAGCGCCAACGTTGGCACCTCATTTTCCCCGCAATCAAGCTCAAGGAACATTTTCGGTCCGGACAAACTTATCTTCTCTTTTTCTTTAGTATCCCATGCAAGAAGGTGAGGCTATACCACAAGCGTATTCATGTGCTTCGATCCAAATAATCCGGTTGGTGCGCAAAATCTCAAGCTATTTCTCCACAAAACCAACGGATTTTTACAAATTCCTGGCGTCATTTTACTCTGTGTCATTTTCATCAAAACTTTCCAAGGCAGCTCGGTTCGGGACAATATTCTTGCCTTTAGCCAAATGAAGTGCTCCGACATAATGGGGGATGTGGTTGGCTGTGCAGGTGGAGTTGACGATCGTTACCCCGCATGCTGGGGTCCGGAGTTGAAGATTTTAATGTGCCTGTGCCTGGCGGTACTTGGCATATATGATGTTGTCTAGGTGAATTTTATCGTCAGATGCAACGGTGTGTACTTGCATGGGTATTGGAACTCTGTTACTCGTATTTGGGGAAATTTCTGCAGATGAGTGAGGGGGCAAGACCGTCAGAGTGGGTAAAGTAGTTGGTGGCTATGGGTACTATATAAAGGTTACCTCGGTGCACTTCAGTCGTGTTCGTGTCAAGGTGACTTATCTTCCATTGCGTGTGTCTGATTGAAACTCTGCAGTTGCAGTCGAGACATTGCAATCATGAGGTTCTTACATGCTTTCACGACAGTTGCTTGTGCGGCTCAAGCTGCAGCATTGTCGATTAATATTGGTGGTGAGAAAATGGTCGTGGAGAGAGATGCTGGGCTTCAAGATGTTGTAAGTTTTTGCTCCTCTTTTAGATCGGCCAATGAACCAATTGATGGTCAATTGAGCTCTAGAATGAACATTACTAAAACTACTCCAACAGGTCACATATGATGAACACTCTCTCAAAGTATACGGAGAACGTATATTCATCTTCTCGGGAGAGTTTCATCCATATCGACTTCCAGTACCTGACCTATGGCTCGATATTTTCCAAAAAGTGAAAGCGCTTGGATTCAATACTGTTTCCTTTTATGTCCATTGGGCATTACTCGAAGGAAATCCAGGACACTACACTGCAGATGGAGTGTTCGCCTTTGAACCTTTCTTTGCCGCGGCAAAGGAAGCGGGTATATATCTTATTGCTCGCCCAGGTCCCGTAAGTTCATACTCTCTCGATCTTCTGTCTCTTATCTCTTGCTAATATATGCAAATGTAGTACATCAACGCCGAATCTTCCGGTGGTGGTTTCCCAGGTTGGCTTCAACGCGTAAGTGGCGTTCTACGTTCTCGAGCACCAGACTATCTCGCAGCGACCGACAACTATGTAGCAAACATCGGTAGTCTAATCGCCAAATATGAAATCACAAAAGGGGGACCAGTTATTCTATACCAGCCTGAAAACGAATACTCGGGATATTCCGGATATGTTCCAGGTGGATTTCCAGATCCAGTTTACTTCGCCTATGTGAAGAAACAGGCGAGAGATGCGGGCGTTACAGTCCCATTTATTAGTAATGATGCTTGTAAGTTTCCTTTTCAAGTTTATGAGTCTTAAAATACAAGTGCGGGAAGGATGAACATCGTGATCTTGGTAATGAGCGACGAGCTAATGAGAAATAGATGCAGGAGGACATTTCGCACCAGGTTATGAGGTCAATGGATCAACAGCTGGTGATGTTGACATCTACGGACATGACTCTTATCCATTAGGGTTTGATTGCGCACATCCAACTGTCTGGCCTACTGGAGATCTACCAACGTCTTTCGCCGCAACCCATGAGAAACAAAGTCCAAGTACTTTCTACTCTATAAATGAATTCCAAGGTGGTGCATTTGATCCTTGGGGTGGTCTCGTGAGTTCCAAACCATGACGGTATCATGTCTTCTTGGAAATTATTGTCGCTAAACTTTTATAGGGATTTGATGCGTGTGCTCAGCTCTTGAATGAACAATTTCAGCGAGTCTTCTATAAGAATGATTTTGCTTCGGGTGTTGCTCTTTTGAGCTTATATATGATCTGTGAGTCTTGGATCTCATGCAAACAAATATCCGAATGCTGACAATCTTGTAGACGGTGGAACAAATTGGGGCAATCTTGGCCATTCTGGTAAGCAACAGAATCACCTTCATCACTAGCTATTGCTTACAATCTATCTCAGGTGGTTACACTTCCTATGATTATGGCTCTGCTATCACCGAAAATCGTGAAGTATCCCGTGAGAAGTACAGTGAGCTAAAGCTACAGGCAAACTTCCTGAAAGTCAGCTCGGCATACCTCACCATCTCCGTTCAACGAGCTGCCAATGGTACATATACCACAAGTAATTCCATTACCACAACTCCACTTCTTGGAAATGGAACTGTTACAAACTTTTACATTGTTCGCCATACAAACTATCAAACTTTAGCTTCGGCGACTTATAAATTGACTGTCAATACAAGTCAAGGGGCATTAACTATTCCACAGTTGAATGGAAGTCTTACTCTCAGCGGTAGAGATTCAAAATGGCATGTAACGGACTATGACATCGGAGGAACAACACTCCTATACTCTACAGCAGAAATCTTCACCTGGAAGAAATTTGATGACAAGACTGTTTTGGTCGTTTATGGTGGATCAGGAGAATTGCATGAATTGGCTGTGGTTACAAAAAGCTCCGCGAAAATTGTTGAGGGTTCAGGTGTCACAACTAAGAGTACTAATGGCTCGACGATTCTTAACTGGCAAACATCTACCACACGTAGAGTGGTTAAGGTTGGCAATGTGTTTATCTACATTTTGGATCGAAATAGTGCATACAACTATTGGGTACCAGACTTCGTTAGAACAGATAAATGGGGTGCATTGTAAGTATTTCACCCTATTCCTGATTCCGAAATCCGCTCACATGAGAATCAGCGCGTCAAGTATCGAAAACACAGCTTCCGTCATCGTAGAAGCAGGTTATCTCGTCCGAACCGTTTCGACCCAAGGCTCTGACCTCCACATCAACGGTGATCTTAACGCCACCGCCCCATTCAAAGTCATCGGCGCACCTAAAGGAACCAAAAATCTTTACTTCAACTCCCAAAAAGTCTCATACAAAACTGATTCGACTACCGGCGAACTCTCTTCAACGCTCACCTATACAGCCCCAAAAATTTCTCTTCCAAACCTCTCAACCCTCGGCTGGAAATACCTCGACAATCTCCCTGAAATCAAATCTACCTATGACGACTCAGCCTGGACTCTTGCCAACAAGAATTCAACAACCAACCTGTACCTCAATCCCCTTCTCACTCCCACCGTCCTCAACGGTCCAGACTACGGATACAGCACTGGTGTCTTAATTTTCCGCGGCCATTTCGTCGCATCCGGCAATGAATCATCCATCTATCTTTCCACCCAAGGTGGAGCCGCGTTCGGCTCCTCTGTCTGGCTCAACTCCACTTACATTGGATCCTGGACTGGAGCCGACTATGCTGAATCAAATAATGCCACTTACACGCTTCCTAATCTAAAAGCTGGTGCTAAATATGTATTCACTGTAGTGATTGACAACAATGGTTTAGATGAAAACTGGACTGTGGGAGCTGAGGGAATGAAACAGCCTAGAGGAATCCTCAACTACGTCTTAGCAGGCAGAACAAAGGATGCCATTACATGGAAATTCACGGGAAACTTGGGAGGAGAACAATACATTGATCAAGTGCGCGGTCCTCTCAATGAGGGCGGTCTTTATGCTGAAAGACAAGGCTTCACACAACCTAGTCCTCCTTCTTCATCGTGGAGTTCAGGATCTCCTGTTACGGGACTAAAGAATGCCGGAGTGGGATTCTTTACGAGTACCTTCAATTTGGATTTACCAAAGGGGTATGATGTACCGCTGAGTTTCAACTTTGGAAACAGTACATCGACGAATGGTACGAGCGAGTACAGAGCGCAGCTCTGGGTTAATGGCTGGCAGTTTGGAAAATACATTAATAATGTGGGACCACAGAAGAGTTTCCCCGTACCACAAGGTTTGTTTTCCCTTCTCTTTTCTCTTTCTTCTTTTACACATCACCCCTCCTTCCTTTCCTCCTTATCCCAAACCTCCAAACCTCCAAACACCCAACTAACACACCTCCCCCTCGCAGGAATCCTAAACTACAATGGCAAAAACACCCTAGGCATTGAACTATGGGCTCAACAATCTTCAGGCGCTGCCTTGACAGATTTCACTTTAACTGCTGGAACACCCGTACTCACGGGTTTGAAAGCCCCTGCTTTGGTGAAGAGTCCTAGTTGGAGTAAGAGGGCGGGTGCTTATTGATTTATTTATTGATAAATGGAAATGCCATTGAGAAAATATGGTAAGTGGGTGGGTATGGTTATGAATGATGATTTTGCATGATTTAGATTATTCGGTGGTGTGATTACTGAAGAGGGGGGTGGGGGGGAATTTTTGTATATATATACATCAGAATTACGAATATAAATTTTAAGAAGTTATTAAATTTATTGCGTGTTTGATCTATTTGCTTGAGCTTGGTGTATAATTCATCTTTTCTGTGCATACCATGAAATAAGGAATGAGACACGGGATACGAGATGCAGGAATGGAGGTCTACGTAAAATTTATCAATATTGGATTTCTGGCTCTTACGCTAATATGCTATATCTGTATATCCATTTGCGTGATATCTTGCTAGTACGTACAGTACACTAACAAATCCCATGTCATCATTATGTACCAAAAAAATCTACAAGGTAAATAGATCTGAATAATTTGTACAAATTTTCTTCATATTCCTGCCAGGTTTCCGAGTCGGAGGTCTATGAACGACGTATTATAAATGTGAAAATGGCTCCTGCTAGTACTGCTCCTCCAGCTGCACCTTCTAATGCTATGATTGTGATGTCTTTTTTGGTTATCGAAACTTGTCTTGTACTCCATAGGTCTATTGCCGCAGCTTTCCCGGCTTCCATTTTTTCTTTCCAGGATTCTATATTTCGATAGTCGAATGGAGGCCTTGAGTATGGAATATTCAGTTCTGCTGTATCCATTGCTGTCGCTGCTTCGCCAATTTCTTGGGCTGGTTCGTTATTTGTTTCGTGATGGGGTATTCCGCCTTCAATTGCAGCTGCCACTGCTTCCACCGCTGGTTCACCCAAACCTTCCTCTAGGGCCTCCTCATGCAATTCCTGAACCTCAGCCGCAACAATCTCATCCAAGCTCACTTCTGAACCCTCTCCCCCACCAATCTCCGCACCTCGAATAGCCGTAGACATGGCTAAAGTCTTCTCCTGCTCTAGTGCCTCTCTAACTTTCTCCTCAAATCCTGCAACTAATCTTCTCCTTCTCCATGGCTCAAATCCAAATTGGAATACCAAAAATAACAAGACGTTCACTCCCATCAATCCCCATGTTCCCCATGTAGACATTCTCCGGATCTTGTCACTCCAAATTTGCTCCTCGTGATATCGTGATAATATACTACTACCCAACTCCCCTGCTGCTTTCTCAGCTTCGCGCTCCGCATCTGCGAGTCTTGTGGCTGCTTCCTGGACTGCTTGTTCATTGGTATGATCCATACGGTAAAGATGTGTAAACCGTTCGAGGTCGGCAGGAGTCCATGTATCTTTCCTTGCTAGTAAAGTTGTAACCTCACGCTGAGAAGAAGCACGATCTGCGACGGTAGTTTTATAATGTAAACGAGTACTTCGAACTAACTCCTTAGAACTGGCAACTTGAGCCTCGAGATTGGTGATTTTGTTCTTGAGGGCTTCAATGCCAGAGTAGCCTGTAAGATCGTTGATGCGTTGAGAAGCTATGAATATATTGCCTTGCATATGGTCCATTAGATGGGATAATTTCTTCGTTATGGCAAGTTGTCGGCTTTCGAGGGCAGAAGGAAGCTCTCCATCCCTCTCAAGTTGCGGAGAGGGCGAGTCATCTTGTTTGCTGTACACTGGGGTAGAAGCCGGCTTCTCTTCTTCGGGTTGAGGTTTAGGTTCTTCTGGAGGTGTAACCTTAGGTCGAAGATGAGGAGGTGGTTCTATTATAGGTCTTTGATCATCTGCGAAGTGTCGCCGCAGACTGGGGGAATAGATTCTACATTGTAGACAGATTGATGATTTGAACGAAGGTCGTGGAGAGATTCTTAAACTTCTCGATATTGAGGCTGAACCTGAATCGATTGCAAACCGAGGGACAAGCCTTGTCAATGGTTGCATGGCAATTGACAATTGTCTTCCTCTTTCTGAGGAATTGTGTCGAGCAGAGGACTTTTCTCTTTTCCTGACATCGATTGGGAGAGAATGAGATAATGAGAGAATATTCGGATGTTGAGCCCAGTGGAGCTCTGACCATTGGGTGTTGTGGGCTTGTGGGCTTTGATAACTCTGTAAATTATAAGGTTCTTCAGTGTATTCCTCACCGCTGTTATGATGCTGGTGAAGGATAATGGAGGGCCACAGAGGGTCACAGAGGGTCACAGAGGGGCATCATTCGGGGTAATGATGCTGCAGAGTGCAGCAAATAAAACTATTTAACCCCACCATGATGATCTTACTTCTTGCTTGAATAACCTCAAATAAATAATAAATCCAATACATTTATTTACCTACGATACCATACGATACCATACTCCAGTACTGTACATGCTTTGTATAGAATAGAACAGAACATATTTATATCTTCATTTCTAGATTCATAGACTTCTAGTTACCTTCTTCCAATCCATGTGAGTTCGAAACATTCACCAAAAACGAAATAATGGCTCCTTCTCTTATATCTATCTCATCTCAACTTCCAACCTTTCGTCCCGTCTGCCAACTACCAACAGCACGCACTACCGCCTTCTTATTCACATCTCCAAGACAAGTCAGCCTCAGTCGCTAACAACATCACCCAGTCTTCATTGCACCTCCAAATTGGTTCAAGATGGGATCAACTACTCTCCCCGCTATGCAAACCTCTCCTAAATACATCTTCTTCACCGATTTCGATGGCACAATCACAACCCGCGATTCCAATGATTTCATGACCGATAATCTTGGATTCGGTCAAGAACGTCGCAAACAAGGGAACAAAGATGTTCTTGACGGCACAAAGACCTTTCGTGATTCTTTCCAAACAATGATGGATAGTATCAAAACTCCATATAGCAAGTGTATACAAACTCTTATTGAGAACATCAAGTTGGATCCCGGTTTCAAGGAGTTCTTCGAATGGGCGAGGGTGAACAACATGCCAGTTGTTATTCTAAGTGGTGGAATGGAACCTATCATTAGAGCATTGTTGGAGCATTTGTTGGGAAAGAAAGAAGCTGCAGAAATTCAGATTGTCAGTAATCAAGTTGAGGTTAGGAAAGGATTCAAGAGTCTCGATGAGGAGGGAGGTTGGAATATCGTGTACCATGATGAAAGGTACAGTTTTAAATTGGAAAAACGATATGGGAACAAAAGCTAACAAACCTAATAGTCATTTCGGACATGATAAATCTAGAGAGATTAGACCATACGCCGCACTTCCAGATGATCAGAGACCGACTATGTTCTATGCTGGAGATGGAGTATCAGATCTCTCTGCCGCAAAGGAGACGGATCTTTTGTTCGCCAAGAAGGGTCATGATCTGATCACATATTGTGTTAGAGAGAAGGTTCCATTCACAATCTTTGAGGATTGGACTTCTATTCTGTCAACAGTTAAGGATGTTGTTGCTGGAAAAACAACTGTTAAGGAAGTCTACGCTGCGGGCATCAAGGACTTCGAACAGGGAGAAAATTAAACATAGACTATATTGGGCTTAGATTTCTGTCCATAGAACATAGAGTGTTCATAGAGCTATAGACATGCACATAGATACACAATTGAATAGTCTCCTTGGCACTTTATAACTTCCCTGGTGTATCCATTGATCTGGATTTAGAGTCTGACTTGAGATGGCAGAAGAATGATCTATAATAGTTGTCATTTATTTTTCGACTCAAACTTTCCTAACTTTCTATTTTCTAGGTCTGTAAATCATTTTCACAATCTCCTGCTTCTCATAATCGCCCTCAACAACTACATCAACCCTTCCCAACTCCTCAAATCCTGTAGCAAGATAGGTCGGTTCCCCCATTGGACTCGCTACTAAAACAAGAGGTGCATTATCACGTTCTGCTCTCTCAATACCCCATTTCAAAAGTTGAGTAGCATAGCCTCGACGGCGAAAATCCGGATGAGTGCATATCAAGCTAAGATACATCTCATTACCTTCAAACATGGCGGTAAAATCCTTTCGTGCATCACTCATAACTTTCAAAAAAGCTGCGTCATAAATGGGGTCTGTGTCTTTTCGAGTTTTTACCCCAGCTGCCTCCATTGCTTCGTACGCTTGACGGGATTAACTTATAGTTCTTGGGCTTGAAAGGGGAAGAGACCTACGTGCTAGGGACGTATAAGTTTCCCCCTTGGCTGCATATACACGCTTATTCTCATACGAGATATCCCATATAGAAAAAGCAGCTACGTTCCAGCTAGAACCCTCTTCCACCTCCACAATCAGAGTCGCGTAGTCGGCAAAAGATCCAGATACCAAAAGCTCAATGTAGAGTCGAGCATATTTGAGTAGATCTTCGGGATATCTCTCTCGATGCGCAAATCGATATCGCCACATGGCGTCGGAGCTTAGGGACGTGATCATGCCTGTTGTTATGGTATCGATGTCTTTGGGTTCTGCGTCACGAATGCGTGACTTCGCGGTGCTTTTGGAGGAGATTGCCATTGCTACGACAAAGGGTTTTGCAATCTCGCCAGTGTGGAAGGGGAAGAGTAGCTAAATGAGACTTTTGGAGTCTTGGAGACTGAGTTGATCGATCTAGATGTATGATATCCTGAGAGTAGTTATCTAACATGTCAACATATATATAGGAATTAGGTGACTCATCCGGCGTTAGTTCAACATTCATTTTACATATATGCATTTGTTCATCCCACTTCTGGTAGGTAAATTAGGCATAACAAAGGAACTCGGGTCATAGCAATCCATATCTCAGAACCCAAACAGAGTGATGGAAATAGTCAACGGCGGCGATAACCTCATTGGCTCAAATCACCAGCAGTCATTCATTGCTTTGATCTGGAATCTTTGTCGGATTTTGTGAGCTAGAGGAAGAAAACATCCTTAAGAGTTTGGCTCGGTGTCGGCCAAAACGCAATGCGGTTCATGCGTCTCGAAACAACATGCTCATGGTGTTGAATCCAGAGAGAGACTTTGAATGCAAAGGAAGGGACATTGGACAGTGAACATGTTGGGATTCCTTTCCTCCCTTTTGACAGCACAATTTTCGAGGTCTGAGCGGAAACATAATTGTCTCCAACTGCAGAATCAATGATACATTTACACAGAAGAATATGATCCGTCTGCTTAATGTACGATGACATGATCACCAGACGTGATTCTAAGTCGTAGCACGCAGCTACTTGTTCGTTCATCAATGGCTGAAAAGGATAACTTTGGAAAGGAAGGTTTGCCGATGTTGTGGTGTTGTATTGTGCGGGGTAGCTCACTCCTCAACATTTCAACTATTGGCTTATCCAGCCAGGAAACGACTGTATTCGTGATCATTTTTGTACCATTAGATCATCAGACACTCCATCCTTTCCACCTTGGAGCTCAATTACATCCGTAGGAAGGTCTTCCGGGTATTCACCGGTGACCACAATTGCTGTGTCAAGCATATAAATATACATCACCTCGTAACTTTTGATATACATAGACGCATCCCGCTCTACATGTTCATCTAGTTTATGCTCAAATCAACACATCAAAATGGGAAGCATTGAAGTGGAAGATCCTCTACCATCCTCTCAACGGGTTGAACCTGGCTCATTCCAATTACGACTCGCCAACCTCCCTGAATCCAAAGTCGACAAGTCTCTTGATGTGACAAAAGTTTCTTCAGACTTCGTTGATCGTTTTAATAAAAATATTGCCTCCGCTGATATTACATTGCTTTCTACACTTTTCGTAGAAGAATCTTATTGGCGCGATCAATTATGTCTTTCCTGGGACTTCCACACTCTACATGGCCCCTCTAAAATCCTCGAGCTCTTCAACAAAACGAATGGCTCACGTTTGAAGTCGATTGCACTTGATTCAAGCTCAGAGCTTCGATCTCCAAAATTAATGACACTTGATGTTGATGAGAAAACAAACGTTGTGCAGGCTTTCATAACACTTGAGACGGATGTTGGAAAAGGAGCTGGTATTGTGAGATTAGCTCTTGATCAGGGAACGTGGAAGATTTTTACACTGTATACTTTCTTGGAAAATCTGAATGGTTATGAAGAGACTGTAGGGAAGAAGAGACCCTATGGGGTGCAATATGGAGAGAGGACGGAGAGGGAAAATTGGTTGGATAAGAGGAATATCGAGAAGGATTTTGGGAATAAAACTGAGCCAACTGTGTTAATTCTTGGTAAGTTTTTCAATCGAAGAGAATGGCATGATCTCTGTATCTATACTAACATTCCTCAGGTGCTGGTCAAGGAGGCTTGACAATAGCAGCAAGACTAAAGATGCTCGGTGTCCAGTCTCTCATGGTTGATAGAGAAGAACGAATAGGTGATAATTGGCGTACACGATATCATCAACTAGTCCTTCATGATTCTGTTTGGTTTGATCATCTTCCATATCTACCCTTTCCTGAAAGTTGGCCAGTTTTCACACCAAAAGACAAACTTGGTGATTGGTTTGAATCATATGTTAGTTTATTGGAACTCAATGCTTGGACTCAAACTACTATTACGGATACTTCGTGGAGTGATGAGAGTAAGCAGTGGACTGTTACCCTAGAGAGAGTGAAGAATGGGCAGAAGGAGAAAAGGATTATTCACCCGAAGGTATGTTGGTCTGCGACCCAATCAATAGCTACTGACGCTTTATAGCATATAATACAAGCAACTGGTGCAAGTGGAGAGCCAAATTTCCCATCTCACATCAAAGGGATTGACACCTTTAAAGGCCGAGTCATTCATTCATCCCAATTTCCTGGAGCAACAGAATCTCGAGGCCAAAACAAAAAAGCAATTGTGGTCGGCTGTTGTAATTCCGGTCATGACATTGCTCAAGATTTATACGAACATGGCTACGAAGTAACAATTGTCCAAAGGTCAACTACATGCGTTATTAGCTCGGAAACAAACGTCAACGCTCTAGGAAATCTTTATGGTGAAAATGGAATTCCGACTTTCGATGCCGACATGATATTCCATAGTACACCGAATCCAGTACTTAAGAAGCTGAACATAGAGGGTACAAAGCAAGTCAACAAAATCGACGAGGAACTACTCCAAGGCCTTGAAGCGGCAGGATTCAAACTCGATAAAGGACCAGATGAATCAGGTCTTTGGATTAAATATCTTCAACGCGGAGGTGGCTATTACATTGACGTAGGATGTTCTCAACTCATCATCGATGGAAAAATCAAAGTTAAACAAGGCCAGGAAATTACAAGTATTCGGGAAAATGGTATGGAATTCGCCGATGGATCAATACTCGAAGCGGATGAAATTGTATTCGCGACGGGATATCTAAATATGAGAACACAATGCAGGAAGATATTTGGAGATGAAGTAGCGAATAGGGTTAAAGATGTATGGGGATTCGACGAAGAAGGAGAGGTTAGAACGATTTGGAGAAAGAGCGGTCATGAAGGATTTTGGTTTGTGGGTGGGAATTTGGCTTTGTGTAGATGGCAGAGCAAGAGGTTAGCGTTATTGATTAAGGGATTGTTGGAGGGCATTACGAAGTATGATGATATTTGAATACCTTATATGCATTTGGCGATGGCATTTGAATACATAATTAATGGAATTTATAGCTTTAGTTGAGAATGAATATTAGGATGACATCTTCCTTCCCAGACAACTTTCCAGTGTATAAGTTGATACCTAATTCAGGCCTTCTCTTTGCATATATTAGAGCATAATTAAACATTAATATATAGTCTGACAGTAGAGAGCTATTTAAAAGCAGAATTGTGCATGGAGCAATTTGGCTATGTCATGGACACCATCGAATTCATATATCGTGATGGATGAGGCAAATTTATAGAGTCCTTCATATCCTGAACTTGTGGTATTCAGGAACTTGGATATCAAAACAACATGTTTCCGTGCTAGATCAGATACTACCCGACTAATGCACCCGCCCCCTCATATCATATCGCCCTTTCGTTCCGTAATCCACTACCACCTATTATTCACCACCCAGATTCGAATTCCAATCCAACAGCCCTATGAAGTATCCAAAAGATACAATAAAATGCAATATTGCAACGCAAATGGTTGGTTCAAGCCAAATGGTGAGGATATGCACAAACAGCAGCCTTCCGATCATCAACCCAGTCTCTTGCTACTGGATGAGCTTTAACATACCACGAAAGTAATCCTGATTTCACAGCCCTGATTCACTGAATCTTAATACAGTGCAGCAAGCAACTATTTCCACATCGATGCATTCGATACTTTTAACGCCTGACAGCGACAAGTAAGAAATGCTCAGCTTGACGGCAATCCATTGACTCCGAAAGATCGGGTCAAGCCTCCTGGAGCTTCATCTTCATTGCCTTCAGCTTTTTTTGTCCTGTAGTTGCTACTGTTCTCGTCAACAAAACTCTTTTAGTTCTATACTTTTAATATATCATCACGCCTATAATCGAACAACTATACTATTTCCCCACCCAAAGCTGTTTCATACTCTTTATCATGTAAAATATCCATTTCTTGTTCATTCTGTGAAAAAGCGACTTTAACATACGACGTATGAGCAACTCTAAACTGTTGCCAGTGGAGGCCGTACAAGGAAATAGCAAAATCTTCTTGAGTCAAGTCATGGCGATACTGACCAAGAACCTGTTGATCATCATTATGATAGTGAATTAGGATACCTCTATAGCGGCCATCGGCGTTATCGCAAAAAGTCGAAACAGCTCGTATATTCTCAAGAGATGCCATCGAATAATGACACCGGTTGATTGGAAATCGAAACGAGTAGGAATGGGTGTTGAGCTGCCTTTTGACATGCAAGTGAGCCGAAATGTTCAATTGGACGGTGAGGCAAAGGATCATTATACATGAGTATGGAAGGCTCAATGCCGATTGCTTGATATTTGAGTTTTTTTGAAAGTTTAATGTTAAGTGGATAAATACCAGTAAGATGGATCTAGTTCTTATTTGTTTGTAATTATTATTATTATTAGTGACAGTAAAATAGGATATAATATTATCCTATTACTAAACAAGTACAAGATATTATTCTTAGAGAAGGTTAATGTAACGATCTGGTTGAGGCAGCGGCTGCCTCAGGTTTCGTATGGTTGGTAGTTGTAGGTTAAGGCTAATAATCACTGGTTATCCACTCGAAGGTGAATACGTTACTAGATCAATTGGAATGTAGGTAAACTAATTGATAACTAAGTTGAGCACGAAGCTCCTAAACTATGAAACTATTCTGACTATATACTAATCCATTTCGGGAGCCTCCAGGAGTCTACGGGAGCCCACGCTCCTGGAGGCTCCATCACGTGATTAGGATCAGACCATATGTCCGAGCTTGCTGAAGGTGGGGAGACCATATGAAGCGGTTGCCATACAAATCTGTATACAAGTTGCTTCGCTTTTCAGGGAGGTCTAAGCTCATAAGGACAGGTTGACTGTTACCCGTAACACTCTATAAAATGATTTCGTGACACTAATAACATATTCACCTTCGAATGGATAACCAGTGATTATTAGCCTTAACCTACAACTACCAACCATACGAAACCTGAGGCAGCCGCTGCCTCAACCAGATCGTTACACTAATAATGAATTTATCTTCGAATGAATAATCAATGATTATTAGCTTTAATTTATAACTATCAATTATACGAAACCTCAGGCAGCTGCTGCCTCGATCAGATCGTTATAGTCTTGTTCTTAAACACTTGCAGCACTTTAAGAATCATGTTAAGATTGTATAAGGAATCAGCCTTCGACCTTGGCGGTATTGGACAAGGTGCTAGAGATCGATATAACAACTTGAGTATGTCAGAAGGGATCAACAATCCATCGGAAAGACGACTTGACAAAGTTTTACCAGGGCTTTAGGTGTGAACATGGAAATCTGAGTATCTTTCTTGAGCTAAACATAGTTGTAGATCGCAGCATCGCTCTAGATAAGGCTCACAAAGTAAGGAAACCGGTGCTTAAAGTAGCTAACTCGTCCAGCTGCATATCTGGTGGCACCTAAAAGTACGACTGTACGAAATGTTCCCAAGGGAAGCCAGCGACAAGAGTCAAACAGAGTATACTAGCAGAGGTTAGAGTCTTGTCTACAAGCAGCGTGGGATAACCCTTGACGATTCGTTGTTCGAAAAATTGATCGAGAGCTCGGATCACCACCACGAAATGGCACACACTAACAGAAATACTCATCTTTGTAGCCGAAAACTTTTGAGGTTGCATTTTGCCAGTTACCAGCTTGATCAATTGTATCGGGAGGTGTATGAGGACATGTATGAGAAGGATTTGCATTGATATATATATAAATATTGATTTTATTGATTATTGTTCTTGTTGTGGTTAGCAAAATCTTAATTAGTTTTGGTGCGGAGTTTTTCGCCCCCAGGTACCTCACTTAACCTTAACCCAGTTGTATGATACCTGATCATGAGCGAGTTCTTCCTAATCACTCTTTATCTGCTTCTTGCTCTTGATATATACAGTACCAATAATCTTTCTTGACACTCAACGGAGATTCGTCCGTACTTTTTTTAGATATGCAACAAAACCTTCTCTCTATTCGAAACATGTCTGCAAGAACAAACACTCATGGATGTTTAAGCAACTCGAGATCAGCTACATTATCTTAATCTTGTTATTTTGAAAGAAGAGAAACAAATCTTCAGAGTCTAGAATTTTCGAGGGTTCATTCGAATAGTTGGCCTGTAATTAGCGTTGATATCTTTTCATCTAGACTTTCATTGTCATTATCTTTTTTGTGCCTGAAGGCGATTGATGATTCGTTAGAAAGCGAAGATTGGGAGAAACACTTGACCCAGCAGCGTTTGAAGCCGTGGCTCTCCTGGATATACTTGAACCAGCAGCGGTTACACGTTTATCATGAAGCCCTCAAGATAAACTTGATCCAGCAGCAATTAAAGCTGTTCATACCCGATCCGGCAGCGATTGACTGTTGGTGTCCAGGATACACTTGACCCTGTAGCGGTTAATGTTTATCAGGAAGCCCGCTAGTTACACTTGAGTCCAGGGTGTAATAGCCATATTACAAAGATAAGTGGAGGGCTTGCTTCTGGCTAGTGTTCCGTACATTATGTTATCAGTAGGTATATAAATGAAAGCCAGCCATCTTCCCTACCCAGTTATTACCATCTTTGCCCTTCTTCCCCCTTTCAAAAAAGAAGTCAGGTATATATGGTTTTTCTATATCATCACTATTAATGGCGCAGTTGGTGCCATTCACAAAGCTTGAAGAGCTTTGCAATGATTTAGACATTGTAGATGGCCAAATCCAACAACACAAAAACTCCAACGAAGTGTACCTACCAGGACACCCTCGTATACAACTGCACGACCTCCATGGAATCAAAGAGTGTCTCCAGACGGAATTGATGACTACGGATTTGAACAAGTTGGCTCCCTATCTCTGGCTAGTTGCTAAGCAGGATAGTCAACATATCTCAAGCCTGACAGAACAAATCGTCAGAGGACGCAATATCATTCTCACAGAGAACCCCGGTTTACATCTCTTATGGTTTGATAATCGCGTCTTCATCAAGCCCATACCAAAATATCTTCTCTCACATGCTTTTTGGGACTACTACCTCATGCCAACCAATCCTCCTCGCATACAAGAACCCGTCCGAAAGGAGCTGATCCAAGCGGCATATGGAATGTTACGATCTTTTGCAATCCTCATCAAACATGAATCGGACTTTGCGCTTGCGACAAGAAAAGAAAACCAGCTCATTCCCGACAACATCTCATATGCCTCTTTCATCAACTTCATCGATCGATTTCAGATCACAGACAATCAAGTTTCGCCCCGTTATCAGTATGGAGAGCTCCGGCTGATGCGCCTGAACTTCTGGTCTCGCATCTTCCTGCTCAGGTTCAATTACCACAAGGTGGAATGGGCATACGGCGCCTATTTTGCGCGATACTACGGACCCATCCTCTTCATCTTCGGTGTTTTCTCCTTGCTTTTGAGCGCCATGCAAGTCGTCTTCAATGTATTGGCCATCCAGGGACTCCCGGATCCTGGTTCGGGTTCTTGGTGGACTTTTGCTGTTGTCTCGCGGGATTTTTCGATATTTACTTTGGTTGTTGTGGCTGCTATCACTGCCTTCCTACTCGCGACTTTCATAGCACTTTTTGCCCGCGAGCTTATATACGCCTTATATCATTTGCATCGTTAGACTTGCTTACCTCACTTGAATCTTTCTGAAGATTCGTAATCAATAGTGTTATGACGTCCTTCCTTTGCTGGCAGGTGTATCTAGAGGTCTGAGTAGGAGCAGGGGAAACAGGGTAGTTCATACTGTCTTAGAATATTGTAGAAACCAATTCTGCATGCAAGACAGCCTATTATCCAAGCAACTCAGTAAATATAGCGCTGGATATCAAATATTTGTACTCAGTAATAAAGAGGTCTATTAGTGCGTCGGTCACTTTTCCGTACTTAATCACGTTAAGCTCTAATTATTTACTATAGAATCTAATAAGAATCTATTACATCTTTTTGATACTATCTTTAAACTATTAAAAAATAAAGATACACTCGTATTATAACCCTCTATTGCTATGCATGATAACTATAATCCTCTCTGCTTGTGAGTGGCAGCCCCTCGCGATCAAATGGCCATCTCCATTCTGTGTTTTTCGTGCTTAACATGTTTTTGTGCCGATCGAAGTATATTCATAATTATCTGATTGTACTGCTTTACTTCTGCCACGTCATTCAGTACTGGATCATAAGCATCCCAGGGCATATAACGACCATAATAAGGCGTGTTTCTTCAAAGCTGTAATAAGACCGACCCACTGATTAACCACATTGAACTTTCCGGGGTCCCTGTAGTTTCGCAAACTTTGTCGAAAAAGGACAAGGCTACGGCATTGGGTTTCAATCAGTATGGTCGTCTGACACCATACATTGCACCTGTATCTTGCTGTTATCAGCAAAACTTGCTATCTGCGGAACGGCTTGAGACGTAACCTTAACCACCCTCGATCTTCAACTAGCTTCTAGATCTTTACTTCTAATTGAATTATCTCGAGGGCAAATTGAATAGAGCAAATACAATTCGGAAGTACTATCAGTGATTCTCCAAACATCACGGACAGGGTTGATTTCAGGTGTACATTCTCTCCTGCCGATTGTTGTGGGCTCGATGATACCCTGACAGCTCAGTTGGAGGAACAATTGGCCCCACGGTACCTTGTAGGCAACAAATCACGAATCAATGACGGGTAGCTCAAACTTGTGGATAGATACAAAGCTTGCGGCTGAACCGATCATTTACGCGTCAGTTAATTAATAATCTATTCTAGATTGTGAACTTCTGGACTTGCGAACTCATGGTCCTTTTGTCATTAACCCCCGCAGATATTATGTTGTAAAAGTTGGATAAGAGGAAGACAACTACTGTTATCCCGAAGCTATTTGTCTTTTGATGTTTTCATATGCTCTATGGCAAGATATCAGATGGCGTTCAACTTGAGAAAGTACCGGGCCATCGCCATCTTCATCCTCGTTCTTCTCTCTATTCGCATTAACAAGTCATCATTAAGGAACTTTCTGACAGTCGCTATCGGTGCTGGTATAGCATGGACCGCCACTCCGTCGCATTCTCGATCGGGGGTGATGATATCTAGGGCACTAATTGTTCTTGCAATTGCTATGTCTCCTGTTCCAAGCGTACTTCAGTTTACTGCTCGTCAAATCATACAGAAAAGTTTATCAAAGTCTAAGCCAAAAAATGGGCAGAATCGTTCCAACACTTCAGCCATTGAGGACATCCCCGCACCCTCGAACCCAGATCCCATTAAAATTCTTCACAATCCTGCGAATGCTACTGTAGAGTAAGAGAACCCGTTATTTTGCTGAGATAATACCCCTTTATTTTAGTTTCCGGGCTAATGAAAATCAACCCTAAGTATCATCGCCGTGCACGGATTGGGCTCCAGCGTCGAGACAACTTGGACACATAAAGGGACTAAGAAGCTATGGCTGAGAGACTTCCTTCATCTGGACTTTCCAACGGCTAGGATCATGACATATAGACATAACTCGAAATGGATGGGCGGTGCTACTGCCAAGGATTTGACTGGATATGGCAAGCAGTTCTTGAGTGCCGTTCAAGATAGCCGAGAGGGTTCAGAGGTAAGTCTTCCCTAGAGTTCCCAAATACCAACATTAGATCTTAGACATGGTGCTAATTTAATATTACATAAACCAGGACCGACCAATTATTATCATCGCGCACAGCTTTGGCGGGCTATTGATCGAGCAGGTACGTTCTCGCAGCTTACCCATATACATTCAGCTTTCTGGCGCAGATCTCTCATTAGATATTTTTCTGTATACTTAGGCACTTGTAACTGCAAAGCGACCTATTGTTGATGCAAGATTCAAAGAAAAGAATAGGAGGCTCGTTAGTAGTCTAGCAGGTATAATATTTCTAGGCACGCCTCATGCTGGTTCGGGCTACTCTCGGCTAGGACAGCTATATTGTCTGTTCCATTATTGGAACGGCTCTAGTCCAGTGCTCCTGAATTACATGGATCCTGGATCTGAAGAGACGCGCAAACTAGAGGACGAGTTCTCAAACGGGTACGATCATGTCAGGTCCATCGATTTCCATGAGGATGTTCCCAATGTCATCCTCTGGTTCCGCGTGAACTTGGTCAGTTATAAGAACCACTCATCTCAATTATTTATACACTGACGGTAGCCTGAATATTCTAGGTTGTTAATCAGGAAAATGCTACCCGCGTAGGGCGTCGATCGTTGCCCCTAGACACTGATCACTATGGATTAAATAAATATGAAAACCGTGAGGATGCTAGCTACAAGGCCGTCAAGAGCGAAATCATAGAAATGATCAAAGCAAGAATTGGTAATGTACCTCGCATCAAACTTCAACCAGGACTTTCGTGAATATAAATTAACTGAGAGAAGAGAATGATAAGAAAGAAGAGATCAAAATCGGTATGTACACCTCCGCGAAGAACATCTGAGGTGATTTGTCGCATTAAATGTTTGTGAAGATGATAAATATCAAGCCTTGCTTGAGTCCATCGGTAACCATCGCCATAATTTCAAATCGGTCCGAGAGAATCGACGCTCAGCATTAACCCCTGGTACATGTCAATGGATACTAGAGCAACAGGAATTCCTGCGTTGGTCGGAGAACACAGTAAGCAAAGTCATGTGGGTTCTTGGGAAGCCCGGTTCTGGTAAAAGCTTCATATCGGAGGTAAGTTGTAATCAACTTTAAAGATTTACCCTCTACGCAATTGCTGAGTTTCGGCCAGTATCTTTGTGATTATTATCAACGGCAAAAAAATATTGTCATGTACTTTCTATTCGACAAAAAAAACGAAGCAAAAGAATCACAGTCTCTGGACAAGTTCTACACAACCGTCTTACATCAATTGCTTGAGAGTATCTCACAGACGCAGCCCAAATTAGCAACTGATTGCCTTGAAATGGCCCGCAAGCAGATGAAACATAAAGACTCTGATTCCGATGAGCCCTTCAAAACATCCATAGAGATGATCCTAGCCAAGCTCCCGTCCTCGGCGTATCTCATCATAGATGCTTTGGATGAATGTATCGGTAACACGACGGATGCTTTAATGAAATGGATTTCCTACTTGGAGTCCCTTCCAAATCTGCGGTTGTTCATCACGAGCCGCTCATTAGATTATATCGAAGAACTGACTTGTCAAAAAGACGGCCCGTCCTACATCCTCCGACTTTCTTCAGTTATTCATCAATCAAAAAAAGACATTCGCCTCTACATTAATCAGCGTATAAAGAAGCCCGGTCATAAGTTTCCTGACAATATGAGTGCGGTGGTAAAGGAACTTGAAGCAAAATGCAATGTACGTGGACATCTTCCCCAGTGACTTCACACTTATCGAAGCATACTCTGACTTAATCAGGGAATGATCCTTTATGCAAGACTTATGCTCGATATCCTCGAGAAAGTCCCTGGTAACGAGAATCTGCTCCTTGAAGAATTGAAGAAGTTACCAAATGACTTGGCAGAACTCTATTCAAACCTGCTCAAGGAGATTAAGTCTCCCGACTTGGCAGTTAAAACTTTTAGATGGTTGGTGACATGCAAAACTCCTCCGACCTCAGATGCGCTTCATGGTGTTTATAAGCTGAGCGGCGGACCAGAAAATAACATAAGCAGAGACCGATTCAGAAGCTTTCTTATAGAGAAATGCTCCCCACTCATTGAGATTCTCGAAAATGACACCGTCAGGCTTGTTCATACCACTGTGTCTGAATTTCTCAAAGGAGATTCTATTGAGGAAAGCCGTACTAAATGCCCCGATTTATTTCTTGTCAGACCAGGCGAGGGCCACCAATTCGTTGCCCTCATCTGCGTGAAATGTCTTCAACTCAACCAGCAAGATACTCAACTCTCGCAAAACCTTTACGAATACTCGGTGCGTGAGTGGGAAACTCACAGTAAGCTGGGCGAGGTTCAAATCGTGGACTGTAGCACAGACAAGGAGGTGCTGATCTCATTCTGTACGGGGCCTAGATTTCACGCCTGGCTGGACGCGCGTGGACAGTTAGATGGCCGGTTCAAAATGTACTTTGCACTTGGTCACCAGCGGATCTACCCAACTGCTTTGCACATCGTTATTCTTTTCGACTTGTGGTTTTTGGGAGAGCACTTTCTGTGCCAAGACATATTGCATCAAAAAATGCTGAATGCACGTGATGCAACCGAGAGTACCCCGCTTCATTTAGCGGCTTCTCAAGGACATCCCCGCATTGTTCGTGCCCTACTTAAGGCTGGAGCTCGAACAGATATCAAAGATATGAACGACTCACTTCCTTTGCATCGCGCTGTGCGTCGCGGAAATTCGGAAACTCTCATCGAATTAGTCGGTAGATATAACGAAGTAGATCTCCAGGCTCGCGACAAGTACAAACTGACGCCTCTCCATATTGCCTGCCAGCTCGGATGGGATAAATGCGCTGAAATTCTTATCAATTGTGGCGCTTCAGTCTCAGATGATACCCATGCAGTGGAAAGTCCGATTGCATTTGCTATTGCCAACGGACATCTTCCAGTCGTGCAGGTACTTCTGAAACATGACCCCTCCTTGATCAAAGAATGTGGCAAGCCCCTCATCCAAGCGGCAAGAAAAGGTGCCAATGATATTGTGGAATTTCTTTGTGACAACAAAGTCGATATGTCCTATAAAGACGGGCTAGGCCAGACCGCACTTCATAAGGCATGCATCTCAGGTGATTTGACAATGGTGAAGAAACTATTGAGCTTGTCTGTACCCGTGGATCCACTCGATAACTCTGAACGCGCCCCTCTGTATTTTGCAGCGGAAAAAGGCTTTCTGGAAATTGTGGATGTACTTATCAAAGCCAAAGCTGATGTGAACAACCTCGATCGAAGGAGAGAAACGGCATTGTTCAAACCAGCCGGCAATGGACATTTCGACGTAGTGGCTCGCTTACTTGATGCTAACACTGATGCAACGATACTTGATCTCTGGAATAGGACCCCGCTGCGATTTGCTGCCCGCAAGGGTCATATCGAAATTGTCAAAATGTTACTAGAACGAACCAAGATTGACCAGGAGTTCCCTGACTGGGTTGGTCGAACAACCCTTCACAATGCAGCTGCCTCTCTGCGAGAGGGTCAAGAGTCTGTCATTGACTTGCTCATTGAGCATGGGGCTAATCCTAAAGCGATAGTCACGTCTGATGGGGGCTCTGCGCTTCATGCAGCCATTCTTCGTGAGAAGGGTCAACCCCCGGCAACGGCTGCATTAATCGATCGACTTATCAAAAATAAGGTTCCACTAGAAATTGTTGATAAACGTGGCTACACGGCGCTTTTTCTAGCAGTTAACATCAATGTTGAAGCCGGCAAGCTCCTGCTCGAGGCCGGCGCGCCCCTCGATTGCGAATCCTTGCACGCTACAATCCAGACGGGCAATGTGGACTTATTGGAAGAATGCCTAAAACTAGACTCCTGTCCTAAATTGTCAGGGAGAGATTCTTGGGGTATGACAGCTCTTCACCTCGCGGCGATTCTAGGTCGCGACAATATTGTGAAGAAACTCCTGGAAGCCGGAGCACCGACAAGATGTTGGGACATGAACAACATGGACCCTCTCATGTGTGCACAACAATATAATCACATCAGCACCGTAAGCCTACTTCAAAATGCACAGTTATTACCCATGGGTGATTACCAGTCTCGCGTAGAGCAGGGTATTTGGGGTCGAACTGCTTTGCACTGGGCTGCAGAAGCCGGGGAAGACCTAGGTACATATATCATGGACGAATCTCTAAGTCATATTATCGATGATTTGGATGACTTACATTGCACTGCTCTGCATTTAGCAGTGTTATCAGGATCATTGAAGACAGTCCAGCAGCTTCTATCTGCTCACGCCCAGACAGGCCTTGCCGATACTTTAGGCAAAACTCCACAACATTACGCAACTAAACAGCCAGATGTCAACATCCTAAAAGCTATCATTTCAGCAAAAGCTGATATTGATGTTAAGGATGACTGGTCGCGAACACCTCTGCACTTAGCTGTCGAGGAGGGTCATGCAGCATTAGTAGAGGAACTGATGCGTGCTGGTGCGAAATTATCGGAAGATAATGCCAAAAATAATCCCCTGCATATCGCTATCACTTCGGGAAAAGATGAAATAGTCCGTATTATATTAAATAGCAAATGTGGAAAAGCAGCGGTGCTACAACGGGACGGTGACGACAGGACTGTATTACATCTTGCCTCTCAGTTTGGCAGATCGAATATCCTGACGGATATTTTCGATTGCGTTCCAGAACCTGCTTCTATAATTGACTGCAAGGACTCGGAAGAAAAGACGGCGCTTCACTTAAGTGCCCTCTATGGGCACCCCGAAATTACTCGAAAGCTTATTGATAGAGGGGCTATTGTATACAAGGTAGATAAAGACCGATTCATGCCCGTCCATTTTGCGGCCCGGGCCGGTCATGAAGAAATCGTGAAAGATCTCATTAATGCTCTTCCGCGGCATGTTGATTGGTATCTTCAGAAATCCGATCAGTCACCTCCAGCCACCGAGTTGGATGCCGTTTATTACGAGCAAGCTTTTTGGGAGGCTTTGTATCATACTCAAGCTGTTACATTGAATCGAGAAAAAAATTGCTGGGAAATGTCCGAGGAGAAGTTGACTCCTGAATCTCGAGAAACGCTTCGAAATGGAATTATTTCGGAGTTGAATATATTTGATAAGAACGATAATAGCATTCCCAGCACAATACTGATGCAGGCTGTTGAGGGACGCCACGAAAAGATGGTCAGGCTTATTCTTCAAATGATTCCTGAAATGCCTATACAAGCGAGATCCTACCATTACTCCAATGTTCTATCCCTAGCTGCACGAAATGGAGATACAAAAATAGTATCTCAACTCATCGAGCACAAAGCGGATCCAAACGCTATTACCGATATGCAGGACACATGTCTACACGAGGCTGCAAAAAATGGACATGATGAAGTCATCAAACAACTCGTTGTCGAAGGCGCCAATGCGGATCTCGCTCGTCTTCATGACGGCTACACGCCTCTTCATCTGGCAGCGGAAAACGGACACACCAAAGCGGTCGAAGTACTTTTACATGTCGCTTATTTGAACGTTCGAAATGATTTGGGACGGACCCCTCTACATTGTGCGTGTCTGAAAGGACATGAGAATGTTATCAATTCTCTACTTGATGCGAATGCTGATGTATCGGTGCGAGATTATGAAATGCGGACACCGCTAGAAATAGCGATCGAAGTGGGTATCTCGGATGAAGTACGAGAAAAGATCCAGAGTAGGGCTATTTTGCAGAAAGTTCAGGTTTGAGACTTAGAGCCTGGTTGAGATTACTATGTGTTGTTTTTAATTTGGTCATCGAGAGCTTCTGGGTGGTTGCTTGCCCGTACAGGATATGAACCTCTAACGTATTGACTACCTACGGCGCTCTCTCCACACATAAACTCACTCATCAAGTCATCAACTCAACCACTTCGAATTCAACCTCTTTATTTTCCTTCCATAATTACTGTCAGAAATAGTGAATTATGATGACAAATGCACTATTCACATTACGTACAACCTCAATATTATTGAGGCCACATAGTAATAGCTTCAATTATACAATCATTACACCCTGAATCATATTTTGTGATAATTACCTGCACTTGTTATCAACCTGCAACATATCAACATATCTTGATAAACCTCCAACTCAAAGTTATCTATCAATTAGCATCCAACTTTATTCAATTAGCTTATCTTTGAAGGAAGTGCGGGTGAGTGTATGTATATAACTAGTTGACGACAATTGTATTTGCATTCTATCACCCGCTGTCCTACCCCCTCCGTGGCGAATACTAAGTCGAGAGTGATTTCCTGGCCTCTTGACTGCCAGGTGCATATGCCTGGTAGGAGGAGAAGATCAAGGCAGTACTCCTCTAAGATGTCTAGGAGTTCCTCGGAGTCGCGTCGCCCTGTGTGGTATTCTTCCCGCCCCATCCATAGGCTATGCCTAGCATTAAAGTCTCCTAGCACCAAGTGTTCTTCACCTAAGGCGTTGTTCAACTCTCTCCTCAGCAACGGAAGAGCCTCGCTATAGCCTCGCAAGCCTTGAATGGGGTTGTAGATATTGTGTATATGAATATATTGGGATTGCGTGAGGTCGTCGTTTCCCACGTCGATTCTCAGGCTGCACACGTCTGGCGAGTGTGTCCTCGCTGTCCATGCCGTTGTAGGTATCTTCTTGTTGACAAGGAAGCAGTTCGTGGTGTTTTGGCTGTCCATATACACTAGGCGAAAGTAATCTGCTGCTGGGTTGTGGATTGTGTTCTGGTGTGGATTGCACCATGGTTCCTGGATAGCAATGATATCCAGTTCCAAGACTGCCAGGTCTCTAGGCAGTGGGGCCATCACAGCCCTCGACTTTTGTATATTGTATTGTAGTATCGAGAGTGTTCGTTTACTCGTCATATACAATGATCGTGTCTGACTGGGTGGCTGATGGTGTTATGTCCTCTTGCTCCTCTTGGGTTGCGTTTGGTATGTCTTTGCCGACGCTGGTCTGTGGGAGCCAGTCCATTGACTGCCCGCTCGGGTTATTGGGGTCGGCGGAACCAAGGGCTACCGTCTTGTTGCTCCTCTTCGTGGTTGCAACCGACCGTCTCTTTGGGTAGGTTCCTTCTACCACCTTCCAGGTCTGTGATCTCTGCCTCTTGCTTGTTGGCTGGCCCGACAGTTCCTGGGACGGTTTTGTTTGGGGTGCCAAACGAGGAGGCTCTCCGACATTAAATTGAAGGTTCCGGCTTGTTGCCTGCGCCTCCGGATTCTTTGTGCACATGTCTCTCGTTCTGTGGCGTCCAGGCCGATTTGCCAACGCTCTCTTAATCTTCATCTGTTCCTCCTGCCGTTTCTTACACGCGTTGCTTCAACTCGTGTTTCCCGTCGCACACCGCGCATTTTGGTTCTGCGGGTGGATTGACCGCCCTTTTTTCACATTCTTTGGCTTTGTGCGCTTCTGCGCAATAACTGCATACCTAAGCAGCTGTGCACTGGGAACCTGTGTCCATATTGTTGGCAATTGAAGCATTGTTTGAGCTTGCAGCCTCGATCGTAGTATTCGCACTGTTGCATCGCCGCCTCAATGATGATGCCCTCATCAATAGCCATGTTCGCGTGTTCGGGTTTGGTAAACTTGACGATAAGGGAGGAAGCTTTCTTGTTTTGAATTGTTTTGCGGGAGAGCCATCCAAAGAACTTCATGTCCGATTGATTATGTCATACACGGATTCAGCAGTCCCAAGGGCTGCTATGCCGGAATAGTCTAGCTTTGGCGTAGTTACCGAAATGCGCTTTACTATAATAAGCACTCGCACTTCATTTTATCGCTTTGCAGCGACCAGAAACTGTAACGAGAGTAATTTTATCAGGTCACATGTACGCTAGTTTAGTTTAGATCTAGTGCTGATCCGGGTATAAATACCCTGTCAGTTCTATTCTTCAATCTACACCCTTACCCTCTAAAACTACTCGCTTTTCTGAAACCTCCTCTACTAGACGGTCTGGCTCCTATCTACAGTTATGTACTTAGGTATGAAAAAGGAGTACTTTATTCGATCTTCTGAAATAAAATCCGGCTCCTTGGCTGCCGCTAGTACTAGCCAGTTAGTGTCCTTGTACCTTCAGTCTCCCCCTAATATTCCACTTCGTCTCTCTGTACTGTATCACACCTCCTGAACTGCCCAAGGAGGCATGTCCGTTCTATGAATCGTATAGCCTTTGTAGCTGATTTTGACTCGTTTAAGATTGCCGTCAAGTCTATTCGTCCTTGGATGCCAAACTCCCTCCGTTGTAGGTCCCGATAATTTCGGCATCCACCGCTGCGGAACGTGTTGAATCCTAAAGCATGCTCGACTGGAATAAATAGAATGAAATCCGGGTATGAAAGTTAGAACAGCAGTATTGAAAAGCGAAGAGCTCCTTTTTCGTGCCTCGTTCAAATTTCAACCAGATCTGTGATTGAATTGGATTTCTCGACACGAAACTCAACATCTGAATTACAAAGGGACTTTCAGCGGAAAATATCCTGGGCTGAATTCGGAATACATTGCTCCAAGGGAAACTCTTTGGGTTTTGGGGAAGGTCTCGGAAATAATGCTAGTCTTTAGTACGTCTTTTATCTCATCTACAATCAGATTGTCCGTGTAGGTGGACTTCCAAGGAATCTTCTTTTTGAATGTGATGGTACAAGGCTGTGTAGGATCGAATACGTCGCGAATTTCAGAGTTTCGTGATTCGATTGCTGCTTCACTTCTACTCTTGTAGAAATGTCTCATAGTTTCTGATAGTACCCTGTTCAAGGCTTCCTCCTTCATTAACCGTCGGCTTGATTGTGTTCAAACTCGTTAGTCTCAAAGTAGGTTTTCATTAGAAAGAAAAATTTGGGCTTTATGTCACTGAACTGCTTCCAGCCTTCAATCACGACTCATGAGTTGCAGAAAATAATTCTGGGTTTTATTAAGGGCATTATCTAACTAGCTAAAATCATCACCAAAATCATTCGTATCCGTAAGGGGGGTTTCGTAGATTCTCCGGTAGTCCAGAGTATCTGTACATTTGACCAATATTCCAAGAGACCGAGTCGGCATATCGTCGTCGTTATCATCATAAAGAGTCCTGTGCGTGTTGTCCAGCATTCTCAATCCATTGAGTCAATCACCGCGATGCGATTAGGAGGAACTGAGGCCAAGGAGGAGCTGGCAGGTGATGTCAAGACCAAGTGTTCCTGCAGGTGTGTAGGCGCATTCAGCTTTCTCGATCATCGTTTTCAGGCTCGCTGCATCAGATTGTGCACCGGCGGCGCAAGTTGGGACAGCGTCGATGATTCCATCAGCAATGGTATCGACGACTCCCTCGAGAGCGCGAAGAACTGTCGCAATGGGTGCGCCGCCAACTGATTGCAACAATCCGCCCTTGCCAATGAGGACAGCTAGAAGATTTTGGTGAACCGTAACAAACTTGGGGGTTCATTAGCTTTCCATCTTTATGATTGACTGAGGAAGGCGACCTACATTTCTGAATGCACTGCAGACAGCTGTTTGACCGTTGACATCAAGGGTTCCGATTCTGGTTGCAAGTTAGATCTGGCTGTGCTCTAAGGCTTTCCATATATGAGAAGCTCTTACGGGTTTGATGCCATAGCTGCAATGTCATTTTTTACGAGGGTGATGATGCCATTGAAACCAATGACGACGGGCTTTGAGGTGTTAGTCTTGTCTTTAACATTGAAGAAGGGCAGTCACATACTGTAAAGGTAGATGGGTCGAGAACAGCGATTGGACTGAAGTTGATTCCTTGAACAGTGACCTTAAGGTTGGCGCTGAGGACTGTAATGTCGTTGATGGCGCTGACGACGTTGGCGGAAGTCATTGCTCTTTGTTGAATAACTGCAGGAGCGGCCGATGCAGCGCCAACCATAGCGGTCATGAAAAGCTTGGAGAAATGCATGATGATTAGATTAAGTAGATGCTGGAAGCACAAAGGTATATTAGAATTTAGATGCTGGAGTGATTAGAATGTTGATTGCGAAGCTGATGATGGGATGTTGTTCTCCAAGGTCGAATGGCATCTCTTTATACTTGAGTCTGTAGCAGAGAACACCTTATTTCTTTCGACTTGATGGCTCTGTATCTTCACCGTGTGTGCCCTAATTGTTGTCGATGGTGGGTCTCTGCTATTGAAGCTTCGCCAACACCTGATTCACTATACATGTTGAGCTGAAAATGCATGGACTTTTCTGGACTATGTTGTCTTGCCCATCATCACTAGCAACAGTTAGGTTGGTTTGCCTGGTGATGGTCTTTTCCGTTCGCAGGACACAAATGCGAAATGCCTCACCAAAAAGAGATGCCATACTCATACTTCGTCCTGATATCGCGCCGGGAGTTTTGCCATGTTGACTTCCACACAGGGAATTTTCGACACCAGTCTCCAGAATTCTCCCACTAGCACTTCTCAGATCTGCATCTCCATGTGCCTTAATGACAACAAGTCGCGCCTAATGCAATAAATACAGCGCGTGTCTCGAAACTAGATCTTCATCCGACTTAGACCCTGCATATCGGTGTTGGCCCTGCGTATCAAGATGTTCCGGGCTATTCTCAAAATGCAACATCCACTTGTCTTACATGCATCCAGATCTAAGTCGGTTCTACCTCCACTACCTTAATCACACCTCATATTTTCACATCACATTCTAATCACAGTGTGTGATCGACCACATATTGCGGCTGCAGAACATCGGGGCCTCTGATGATGAGTAGTGTATTTCGCTTAGTTCTAGTATGTCTTGCGCTTAAGCGCTGCAGGGTCTGGAGAGGCTTCTGATTGGGCACGCTAGTACTTGGAATGTCAGGTGTCAAGACGGGATAGAATGTGGGACAGCAGACTATTGACGATTTTCAGCTGTGAATAAATTCAATGGTTTTGCTGCAGCAAGGGTTGTAGGAAGAAGTGCCAAGCATGTACTTATCAGTATTCTCATGGAGCACCTATAGAGACGCTTGACCCTGAGAAAATCATCTTATTGTCATTAGACTTCGTTACACTGATATAGTTGATAAACAGGAGATATGGTGCGTGATATGTGGCTAGGACTTGACCTTATTGAAAACAATTCGCAATGCCCCTTGAACGACGAACATGAGCTTGATGAACATGTTCAACAAGAACAAAAATCCAGATATGCAACAATATGAGGAATTCTCATCAGGTGATATCGAGCCAAACCCTAACAGTGACTTCCAGTCACAGCGTTCAGCCACACCATACCCACTCTCAAGCCACTCTCCACGTTGCAATCACCTGCTTGATCTGCATGCAACAGCGGGGAGAGTATGGATATCTACTTAGCCAGCTAATCTCCATCATGATACTTCAGATGATTGATGGATTGAACTTGTACCTAGCTCAGCGCACTCCTTACTGTATTTAGGCAAACCATTACCTTATCTTGCCTGCCTTGCCTATATTGAAATCTCTCCACCTCGACTGTACCGGGTAAACCACCAGCAAGGTATCCAATCAAGAGTGATATGATGACGGTTAACCTTAGGGTAATTTACTAGATATGTCCTATATATTCAGATTATAACCTTCTTTACAACAGAATCAGATGTCTTTGATTAATAAGATAAATATGAATAAGACGGTCCAGTAACCCAGCAGGGATACAAAATTGCTGACAATGCTGGATAAATACGAGTAGCCGACAATAGCCAAGACGACGATGACAAGTGCATTGATGAAGAACCAAACGAAACAAAAGATAGTATAGAAATAGTAATTGAGAAGTTGAAAGAAGAGATTATTAGAATAGTTTACTGTAATATTGTTTTCAATAATAAAAAACACAAGGAGTACAAAGCAGAATTTAGTAAAGCGAAAGAAATAATAGAATTCAAGAAGGAGATCGCCAAATCTGTGATTTGTATAGGCTTCTGTAAGGACTGGGTTGGCTGTTGATGCGAATACAGCGTTTCCGATATATATGCCGATAACGATTACGAACACTATAGGGAATGAGATGCCCAAGATAATAAGGATGAAAATCTTCCAGTTCTTGATATTTGCAGGATAGTTGCAATAGTAATCCGAAATTATTGAACACCATCCAGATGCAATAACTATTTTGATTATAATGAAACCTTCATCAATGATGTTGAGAAGCGAGCAAAGCTTTGTGTTATAGAAACCGAAGGAGTATCGAGAAGTCGAGATAGCACGTAGACTGAGTTTGAGTATTGTCAGCCTGGTCTTTATATATTATAAATATTAGTATAACATTTACCCTTGGACCCAAAGTACCACAGTAAGCTGTAGAAGCAGCTCCCAAATAGTTGCGACAACAATTGCGTTGGCAGATACATCGAGAGATAGACCATAGACTTCGGGGTCCGGTCCTAAAGGACTAATTGGAAGGGTATCAATATAATATATAAATGACCATTAAAGAAAGAAGATATTGAGAATAGATAGAGGTTGCTTGTCCTTTTCATATATCCGATCAATTCCTTGTATCTCAATTCCTATCTTCTCGTCAAGCTATTCTTCACCATATCACAGCTTATATAGGAAGCCTTTCTTCTCCTGAAGCTCTCTCATTAGAATTACTTCTTTGGATTCGCCCATCGAAACGAGAGTCTTATCGTTGACCACAACATGACCAAGGTCCTTTTCGAGGCGGCCAGCCTCGAAATCATACGAATGCTTTACAACATAAGCATTTTTGAGATCGGCTTAATCACCATGGACGAAGGCTGCCATTGCGTCAAAAAAGGTATTTTGGTCATTATCGAGAAGGCAGAAATTGAGAAAGATAAAAAAAATCTTCTACGGAGGGTAGGACAGTTTGCATTGATAGTAGGGGCAAACTGCATGCCAGTATATCAAAAACACAGCAAATTGTAAATATTAAATTTATATATTTCTTGGTTTCAACGCCACTTGATCAAGAATCTGGTTGTGTCACTATCCATAATGCAATTTCTTCGCAACTTTTACTCTATATAGAGGTGCAAGTGCTCTTATTCCTTACTCTCTCCATCTGTACACCTAGATTCAAATCAAATTTCAAATCACAATCAAAAGTCTTTCAAAATGGCAGGCTTCTTATCCAGGTTCCACAACTCGAAATTCTACCCCCTCTTTCAACGAATCCTCCGCACCCTACAATTCCTATCGGCCTTCTTGTCTCTTATCGTTTTCTCTATCCGCGTCCAAAAGATTCTTAAACTCTATCGCAGTATTTCCTGCGCAGAGGGAGCCATTGAAGGCATCCCTACTGCAGCCGTTACTTATACTCTTGCAATTATAGCCTTGACACTATGTATGCCTAGAGAGTGCTATAACATATAAGAGCTAAGTACTATTCTTCGTCATTGGCACATCCCAAATTCTCACAGCATCACCATCTTTATTAGCAAGCCAAATTTTCTCTCGTCCGGGATCTTCCCAAACTGTCACCGAATAGCTCCATACAAAGGTGGATTCTCAAGGTTCTCATCTACCGTCTTGCCCTCTCTCTCCTTAAACTCTTCTCCAACAACAGGGTTAACATCAGGCCTGGCAAACTCCATTTCTGCCAAGTCCCCAAATCGTAAGTTTCGATCCCGCCGTCACCTGAAGTCAGGACCACAATCTTCTTCTTCCCATCCAAAAACCGAACCGTGTTATATTCGAGATAGTTTCTTATAAGCCTTTTATATTCCTTTGTCACTGGACATTCATCTGTGCTTAGGATTCGTTCTTGAATGATTTCGTTCTTGTCAACATTATACAGAATAAATCTTCCAGGAGCAGACCCATGTCCCTCACCTACAGCAACAACATTGCTGTCAGGAGCCCAACTCAAAGCGCTCATTCAGCAACCACGTATGTGTGGTTTATTATGCACCAGCGTAGTGCCATCGATCAACGAGTAGATGTAGAGAGAACCATCGCCGCAAGTGCCTGCAAATCTTTTGGAGTCGGGAGAGAAACCTCCGGTCCAAACCTGACCAGCGGTATTAAATATGCCTTTCTGTAGACCCGTAGTTGAGTTCCAGATACATATACTTTGGTCCCATGCAACAGTGCTGATCAAGGTCTCGTCTGGGCTGTAACCGGTCCACATTATTGCATCGCTGTGTCCAGATAGAGTGAGGGTATCTTCATGAGTGGATATAGAGTAGATTTTGATGTCCTATATATCACTGCCATTGGAATCGGGTCGTCAACAGGTAAATAGTGTTACGACGGTACTCAGTTATGACTAAGCCTCGCGTCACATGACTAATCAGGGGGTCACGTGGTCACACTCGTCCCACCGATTTATATCAAGGGAGCAGTGGGAAGGCTTCCCACTGATCCCACTGAATTATATCGAGGGGAACAATGGGATATACAATACGAAGGTCTATATAATTAAGATGGGTCTCTTTTGTATAAAGCTTTGTACTCAAGATCAATCATTTAGTATACTTTATTATTAATTATAAATAATATATTATTATTGTTGTTATTTAAGTCTCTATTTGACACCTAATTATAAATCTACTTTGAGAGTTTAGAGCACTTCTATATGATCTAGACGGCTACCCTCGTAACAGTCAGACATATCAGTGGGTCGGACACTTTTTCCTCGATTTATCACTTTAAACTCATGTTATTCAATAACAATTTGATGAATCGATTGAAACTATTAAGAATCTAATAAACTAGGATCTATTACATTATTTTGACAGGTTCTTGAATTATGACCAGTCTTTCCACATTTGCTACAGCGTCGATTAGTAGATGATTCCCTGTTAGAATTTCTCCTATTTTGATGCTCGTCGTGTTGAATCTGAACCTCCACCTTTTGTTGTAATAATATGTCTTCAGCTTCTTGTTCAGTAAGTACTCCTCCATTATGTAGTTGAATTTTTTTTAGCGTGTCGACGTTTGTTTAACGCCTCATTTACCTTTCGTAGCATATGATTCTCTACACTTAAAAGTGTATTCTCATATGCTAATCTTTTTGTATACAGTTACAGCCTCCAATATAGGTGTAGGAGAGTTGGATTGATGATGAGCTATATGAGCTTTTACTAAAGTTGATTGTGAAAGAGCTTTAGTTGGATTGTGAGGTGTTTGAGAGACCCAAGAGTTGGTAGATTCTAAAGGGATTGATGGAGGGGTAGGAGTACGAATTTGGATATCCAATTTCGAGAGTACAGTTTGAGGATTGAATGGTATTAGTACTGTTCCTCGAAAGCCAGCTTTCATATTCTGAGCTGTAATCGATTATTGATATGTAGTTTTGAAAGTTATAAAGAATTCAATCTTAGAGATATGATTGATATGAGCCTTGATAAATCCTTCAATTTGATAACCATATGAACGTTTGAGTATGCTAAAATATCCAACATCGAGTGGTTGAGTTAAGTGACTTGAATGTGGTGGTAATCTAAGGTATATAATATCATTTGACTTGCAATATAACTGGAAAGGTATCGATTCGTGATTTTCGTGCCCATCCAATACTAACATTCGATATTTGCCCTTTCTCCATTGATTAGTATACTTATCGAAATGCTTTAATCATTCTAAACCTGTCTCATTATTTATTCATCTATTAGAAGTAGGTTTAATAGTCCAATTTGCAGGAAAATCGCTCTCTGTATACCAATTAGAAAAATGATATTGTCCTTACACCACTAAAAATGATGGTATAGTTTTATTTTCTCTATTACCACATATAATCGCTATAGCCCACTCTCGATTGCCTGATTGTATTTCTTTGCTTCTGTCACTTCGTTCAACACTAGTTACAACCATTCCAGGGCATATTATACCCATCATAAAGCCTGTTTCGTCGAAGTTGTAGAAATCGCAATCCTGAATACCATATTTCGCCCGTATATTCGATATCAATCGAACCACTCTCCAATAAGCTCTAGATCTTTGCAGAGAGTTCTTTGAAAATCATAAATATGACTAAAACGTGTCTTTAGTTCTGAATGTCGTTTTATAAAGTGATGAACCTAGAGTTTTCCAATCTTCTTCGCATCCCGCGTTTCGAGCATATAATTCGTCATATCTTCCACACTATTTAATTTAGGGGCAAATCCTCTATCATCCATATCAATAATGTATTGAATAAGCACCTCCTCCTCTAATTCAGTCAAATTATGACTTTTTGGTCGACTTTCAGCCATATTACTACGACCTCGAATTCTGTCGGATAATGTAGATCGAGGCACACTATAGTAATTAGCAGCCTTTCGAATTGTCAATTTTTTGTTCAACTCGATAGCCTCAATGGCCAGGATTATTCGTGCTTCTTTTGAATGAATTTCCATTAATAACTATTGAATAAACGCGTATTGAAGTGAGAGAGTAAAGGATATTGAAAATTGGATTGTCGTATGGTTCGGCAACTGTGGTGTTCTTAGTGCCGGGGTGAATATAAATCCGAGCCGAAGACCTTGATCTTGATTGCTCTAGGATATGGAAAGTGAGGCTCATATATTAGGACGAAGCTTCCCCGCCTTAATGGCAGCGGGAATCTACATATGTATCCATAGTTCCCCTGCTACCACTTTCTATACAAGTGACAAACATGGTGTTAGACAATAATGATTCTTCTTTGACTTAGTTCTTATTATTCTCCATGAAGTTATAGCGAAGTCGAATATCATCGCCATCGACCTTGATGAGGGCGGCCGCTAGCATGCCCGATGTGGTACAGAAAATCACCACTCATGCAAGCAAGTATGCGGAACGCCGAGTCGCCATCCAAGAGGAATATTTCCTTCCTCTTAATTCCTAATCCCTCGCTCTCTACTTCATCACCATTCTCCGCAAGAGACTTCTTACAAAATGATGCACCAAGCTCATTTCCAATGCTCTTTGTGTCATTATGGTTGTGACAAAATACAATGGACAACATCTTTTCGTGCTAGTAAGTTAATATCTTTTATTAATTGCTCGGAATAATCAATTTACTGAATAATTGCATTCTACAGTACTACGAACCCAAGATGAGGAGGATATAATTCTCACCCATCCAACATATTCCTCCCCTTTCATCGGCTTTCGCCTTATAATATTTCCTTATACAAACTTTAGAAATCTCAATCATCAAAAGATCAAGGTCTATTGTTAACGAAATATTGTTAATAGTTTTAATTGTTTTCTTATTTACAATATTTGTCTATAAACATTACAAAATATACTCAAGATAAATATACTATCTGAAGTTCTGTTTGCATTTTGTCAAGCATTAACAAAGGACTGGATATAGTACAATACTAGATCAAGATTTGAGTATCGATATCTAAATGAAATCACAATATCTTTTACAATATATATTTCCTAACTAAATTATAATCAATTTCGGTATATCTACCCCGATGTTCAAAACAACGACATTATCGGAAAAGAACCTAAATCTCAATTATAAATCAAAATTGGATAAACTGCCGTTAGAAGTAATATGGATGGTTTTACACTATCTTAACTCAAAATCGCTATTCAGCTATTTCATCTCCAGTCGATTGGATTACTAGTGTTGCAGATTACGGCTCAGTCATTTGGTGGAAAGGGCAAGCTCAATTCAAGGATTCTCTCCAAAAACCACAGAATCTAGCTCTAAGAAAGACTCTAGGAGTATTCAAAACATCTTCAATCGAACCAATGGAAGTGGAAGCAGCTCTACCCCCTCCGGAAATCAGACTAAACTCAAACACCAGACAATATGCTTTTCGATTAGTAAAGACCTCACCGAAACATCCAGTCAATCTCGAACTCAAGAAACTCGATACCCAAAGACAATACTATGAAGCGATTCCCATACCGAGAAGGAAACTTTTCAAGCGAATCCAATTAGATCGAATTAAGGAATCGATATTTGATGATTATCATCCTCAATCCCTAGAAAAGATTGTGCATTTCAGATTTCCTCCTTGGGAGAGAGAACCTCCATATCGAGTGAACATTAGTAAACTTTCGAAAGAAGAAGCAGCTCTATTTCATAATCTAGCCAACAAATATAGAGATGCAAATACATCGATCATTTATACTGATGCATCTTCTACGAGAGAAGGAATCGGAGTCGGAATAGGTATAGCTGTCCTCAATTCCAACGATCAGATAAGCCATCAAGAGGAGCGGAATATCGGTGAAAATCAACTAGTCTACAATGGAGAGCTAGTAGGAGTTACAAGAGCAATCGAATATGCTAGTTCAGTAGCTATACCAGGGAACAAGTTCAAGGTCTATTCTGATAACCAAGCAAGGCTCTACAGACTGAAGACCTTATCAGACAACCCAGGTCAGGATTGTCAGATCAGGGCTATCGAAGCCACCAAGATTTTGAACGCAAAAGGAGCCGAAATATCATTGAATTGGGTACCAGGGCATACCGACGTAGAAGGAAACGAGATGGCGGATTCTCTGGCCAAGAAAGCAACTGGAAAACGCCCTCAATCGAACGAAACAAGCTTCGCCTTAATGGGGATTTTAATCAAGCAGACCAAGGCTGAAGAGTGGCTAGCTAAACTCGAAGCTTACAATCAAAGAGCGAATCAGAGGCCTTCCACATATTCGAAAATCTTCCCTTGGAAGCTGAAATCGAAGATCCGACTACCCAAAGACACTAGAAGAGAGACAGCCAGTGTCTTCTTCCAATTGAAGATAGGGCACGGATATTTAAAGGACTACCTTCATCGATTCAAGACATCTACCAGTGAGAAGTGCTCATACGGCCAAAAGGGAACCTCTCAGCATCTCCTTCTTAGCTGTTCTATTCATAATGAAGCTAGAAAGAGGTTATGTAAAAGGATTGGAACCAAGAGGCTTACGCTAAAGCTTTATTGCATACCACTATCGGAATCGAAAATACTATTGAATTTTTAAAGGAAACAAGGATAGCCATAAGGAAGTGGCATCTTGAAAGAAACCAAATCGAAGAGGGTGAGGAAGAGGAGAGTGAAGAAGATGGAGAAAGTGAAGGGGAGGGGGAGAGGGGAAGAGCTTAAATCTTGCTCAAAAACCAATTTTCTTTTGTTTTGCTTTTTGCTTTTACATCAGGGCCAGCCCCTTAACATTCACTTGATACCCAGTGACTACTACTATAGGAACGTTTTGTAAATACAAATAGATAGACTTGCTAGAGCTACGAGCTCCAGCCGTCCTACATAGTCATAGACTGATACAGGACGTTAATGGAACAATCAATCAATCAATCCAGTCGATTGGCATTTTCATCAATCACTCAATATTCTCCTTGCCAACTTCTTCTATCATATACAAATTTCAATCTTGAAGCAATCGATAACAATACAAGATATAGTGATCTTTGCTTATTATAGTTTTGATAATAACGATTATATTACTTTGAATAAATTGTATTATGAATACATATATTATATCATCTAGCATTTATATTGAAAGTTCGATATCCCTTATATTTTTCATCTTTCTAGATTCTTTTTAAACCAAACAATAATTTATTTGAAAAGTATCATTTCCTACTTGGATTTCGACAAATTACAATATATAAGTCTAGTACCCTACTTTCCGGCCACCTCTCTTTCCGGACACTTTTTTACACCAAAAATCATCATTTTCACCTATTAATATTTCAACAATTAATTAATTAAATCGATTGAAATTATAATTGTAGATTTATTATATAGTTATCAATCAATCTTGAAAATTTTAGATTTTTCACTATTGATTTGATTGAGAATTGAAAGGTTAAATTTTTGAATTTTCAATTTATATAGGATTTACATACAAAATTGAAAAATTATTAAAAATAAATTATAAATTTTTTTCGAATATTTATATCACAATTGATCAAATAAATCAATTTATTTTAAAAAAATATTTTACAGAAATCCTTTTAATCAAAATATTATAATTTTTAATCCTTATAAAATTTATAAATATCAATAAAGATTTATTTATATTATTAAAAATTTAAAATCTTAATCTATTATACTGTAACGATCTGATCGAGGCAGCGGCTGTCTAAGGTTTTATATAATTGATAATTATAGATTAAGGCTAATAATCATTAGTTATTTATTTGAAAGTGAATTTGTTATTAGATCAATTGAAATGTAAATAAACTAATTGATAATTAAATTGAATATAACACTCTTAAACTATAAAACTATTTTGATTATATATTAATCTATTTCAGAAATCTTCAGAAATATAAACTCTTGTAAACTCTTTGAAACCCTTAAAAGTATAAGTTTTTCGAAATTCTATTATATAATTAAAATCAGATTATATATTCGAGTTTTTTGAAGATAGAAAGATTATATAAAACAATTGTTATACAAATTTATATATAAATTATTTTGCTTTTTAAGAAAATTCAAGTTTATAAAGATAGATTGATTATTATTTTGTAATATTCTATAAAATAATTCTATAATATTATTCTTTTTTTAATTAAGTATCGTTTTTAGTTATTTATAATTAATATATAATTTATTAATTTTTATTGTTTTATATTTTGATTCTTTTTTTTATTATAAATAATTTATAATTTAATAAAATTTATTGAAAAAATAAAAAGAAATTCTATTTTATAATTGAAATCGAGGATTTTAATATCGAAATGATTCTATATATTTATTATTATATAAAAAACTTTCGTTATATAAAAATTCTGAATAATTTATAAAAGATTTGTTGTTCTAAATATTGTAACGATCTGGTCGAGGCAGCGGCTGCCTGAGGTTTCGTATGGTTGGTAGTTATGGGTTAAGGCTAATAATCACTGGTTATCCACTCGAAGGTGAATACATTACTAGATCAATTGAAATGTAGGTAAACTAATTGATAACTAAGTTGAGCACGAAGCTCCTAAACTATGAAACTATTCTGATTATATATTAATCCATTTCGGGAGCCCTCAAGAGTATAGGCTTTTCGAAGCTCCATCACATGATTGATCCTAAAGCCTTTCCTATCCTAAAGCCTTTTCTTTCCTGAAACATTTGTCCTAGAAGCTTTCCCTTCAGGAATTATAGCTCTAAAATATAATATCCTTTAGAATGATAGTTCTATTACAATCAATTAGATAGAACACTTGTTTTATTTTATTATGATTGCTTAGGATACTTATCCTAGGAATCCTGAGGTCCTAGGCTTAGGTAATCAGGACCCCCGAAAGCAATGGTTAAATCACGCCCCCCCTATAGTCGACATATAAATCACCGACGTCAATAATACTACTATAATCTAAACCGTGAATTGTGATAGTTATGGTATCGGCAAGCCGACAATTAATATTATTTGAATTTGAAAATAAAATAAATTTGATATTTTTTAAAAATAATATTATAAACCAAAGATATATTATTAAATCTTAAGAATTTTATTGTTTTGATTGATTATTATAATACAATAACTCTTTCAATCTTGTTAATTTATTATCAATTCTTTAAACATGTGAATATATACACAAACTTGCGCCTCTCTAATATCAAATAATCATGATAGGTCGCTTAGCTCAGCTGGTTAGAGCGTGGTGCTAATATCTTCTTTGAGAAAATCAGAGAGATTCCAACGCCAAGGTCGGCGGTTCGATCCCGCCAGTGATCAATTCCTTTTTGCGCTTCTCTTGCATCAAAAATAATTCAAAATAGTCACGAATTGATGGAGATATTGTCTTTTGAAATTGGGGTAGTTTGAACAGCAGAGAATTTAACCGAGGTGAATTTGTGATTTAACGGATGCAATTTCGGATTTGTTTTCTGGTTACTGGAGATGAGACTCATTCACTTCTTGAAAAATAACAAGGTTACAATCGTACAATCAAATTTTAAAATTGTTACAGTGCATGCGGGTGGAGACTTAGGCGGGTATAAGTGTGGTGGGGTGGAAAATGAAGGGGTTGGTTCTAGAGCTAAGCGAGCCGTGAACACAGAAATCTAAACGCCCTTGTCGGCATTGTTCCGAAATGCCGACTCCTCAACATAGCTTCGAGAGGATGTGGTTCTACGAGGAGCAATTTCATGCCCTCTTCGTACCACGACAATTATCGGCTTGCTTCAGTCCGGATGCGAAAGACGACATTAAACCATACATTCATTGCCGGGCTCTCCAGCTGAAGCCTGAAGCACGGTATTCATTCCAGAAATAAAACATGGCAGCGACAATTATTATTAATCTATACTTTCATACAAAAACACTTAAATCGTTTATACAGATAATTTATTTCCTCCTTTCAGTCCTATTAACGATATTACTCACTTATTTCACCCCTTTCAATCCTTCCCTCCCTCCATTCCTGGTCATAAGTTTTCCTTGACCCCCCCAGTATCCTCCTACCTTCTTTTCTCCCGGTCTTTTCATTCCTTCGCCCATTTCTACTAACTTCCCTTCCTCCAACACCTCCTAGCAATGCCCCTCCTAACGTTCCTAATCCAGGCATTATCAAATCACCAATTGCTCCTCCGCCAAATGCTCCCAAAAATGTATTTCTATCTTTGTGGTCATGTCGAGCTTGAGCTCTTGATGATCGTGGGTTTTGGGAACGTGAATGTGAGTGGCTACGTCGATCTCGACTCAGAGATCTTGTAGAGTGAGCTCGAGAATGTGGATGAGCACGATTCCTAGATCGTGATGGTGATCTTTCAGGTGAAGAGTAATACGAAGGAGATCTTGAACGTCCTCGGTGATGATAGCCCGGTATATGTTGGGCAAGATATCGTGGATCGGGCGGTTCAGATATTGAACGACGAGGGCGAAGATGAGGTGGAAGGTGTTGAGACGATTGGGTTCCTACGGCGGGATATTGATGATGTTCATCGCCATGATAAGGTGGCTGGTTGGAAGTTTGGTAATTGTAATGTTGAGGTTGGTGATTGTGGTCAGCAATTTGTCGTTGAGGCTGGTAATATGATTGTTCAGAGGAATATCCCTGTGAATTGTAAACAGCAGGTGGTGGATTGTCTGGTCCTTGATTTCCTGGAATATCAGATTGTGGTTGTTGATGATATGTGGAAGTAGGATATCCGGATCCAGTAGTTCGTTTGAATCTACCTGGACCTGGTACGGTCTGTGGAGAGTGACTGTAATAGTCTTGTGCTGTCATCGTGATGTTTAAATTTCTAGACTTTACCTGGAGGTTATTTTAAGTTCTTCTAGAATTTATACGACTTAAATATGAATTCTGTCTTCATCAGAAATGTTCATCACAAGGCTCAGCGGATCAAATAGACGTCACTATACATAGAGCCAAGATCAATTATTCTACACTCAACATCGAACTTACGTCATGAATTAGAGGGAAGGAAGTGAACAATGGGAACGTGGGACGTAAATTGGAAGGATTTACAGGTCATTTTGTATTTGATGTCTTAGATATACATACGGATATCGTTTGCCGGGGAGAAAGATAAGATGTGTGCGTAAGGCTAGCTATTGGGATTTGAGTTGCGGGGTATGCTCGCATCCCCAACAATTTTATAAAGCTGGTTATGGAAACTCCTTCAATACTCACACACACAGTATATATCTTCCAGAAAAATCTTGGACCTATACGTTTAAGAATCTCGCGTGACAGTGGCGAGATTCCAACATTTTCATTGTTCTGAAAAGTAAGATCTTACATTTGCGGAAAAGGATCATCCCAATTAACCTCATGATCAACGCGTCTTAGAAGAATGGGCCGATCCTTACTCCCGCAGGAGAGCAGTATTTCTGGTTTTTCTTTTCCAATATTTGAGTATGCTGAGATACCATAGTCAATATTTGCAGCATCTTTATAACCTCACTCTGAAACTTAAGCTCCTGGTATCCTCTCCGTGCGTGCTTCTTACGCAGTATTATCAAGGGAATCAGTCAAACAAATTTCAACAAAATCTATAGCAAACCCAATCAATGCAAGTTGCAAACCTAAAACATATCTATATCATATCTAAAGTAAATAAGATTTTAATTAATGTCACAGAATTATCGTGCTTTGGCGCCTTCAGGTTCTTTACAAAGTCAATTATTTCTTCGTCATTCAACTGGCAACCCGTTAATTCTCCATGCTCCACATCGCAATTCGTGACAGAGCTTTCGATTTCAAATAACCTTACAAAGTTGTTACATTTAGATTTCATTTCATATAATCTTCAGCATAAATCAGATCGAATTTTCAAAATTATATGAAGTAAGATATTCAAATTATGTTGTAATAATATCCATCGAATCGGATCTTTTGATATAATTTTCAAGATTCTAGTCCCAGTAGTTGTCAAATTATCAGTTATTGAAGTCGAAGTAATTGGAAGAATTTTTCGGAAATGTCACTTCCATGTCCCAAGAGAAAACGCGCCCAGTCAGCCATGCAGGCCGCCGGGCATCAAGGACGTCTGAATTCAACAACACTTTCTTATGTGCTCCAATCATGTCGTGTAATATCAAGCTGCGCGACATCCTGCCTGTTTTGTCGATATCCGTCCGTACCAAAGAAGACGAGATGGTAACAGCACGTATGCCCTATCTCCTGATTGGACGCATTATTCTAACGGAGGACACGGCTAGGAGATGCGAAAGATGTTAGCTTGACCCAGCAGGATATTTGAATGCATTCAAATATCCTCGTCTGGGCCACAACCTCAAATGTGCTACCCTTGATATAAACGGTCAGATAGAAGAATGGTATCTATGTCGTTACCCCTCGGTGAAAGACATGCCCCCATATCACCGCCAACAATACTGACGCATAAGGGTTGCTGCTCCCTGGCACAACGCAACGGCAAACAACTAAATTCACCTTGATCAAGCTCACAAGGTTAATTCGAGTCCGTGGATGTCCGAATACAGCGCACATTTGGATTTTGGTTCATTGTTGATCAGCCTGACAGTCTCTCCAAAGTTAAAATGGGAACCATCGTAACTATGGATATAGGATTGATACCCGAGGTCTGCAAGTTGATTGGAAATCACTATCAAGAGACAGAATCGTCAAGTCCATACGTACTTGCAAGACTACTGCTCGAGATCTGTTATGAGATTGCAAGCTACTTTTCAGAGTCTCCTACGGAGAATTGGTTCCATGGCTAGTGTCCATTGGCAACCTGCGGAACCTTCAAACTGTCAACTGTTGGACTAGAACATTGCTTTTTAAATGTTGGTCATCAGAAATTATTCATCTCGGTATATCTAGGTGAAGTTCTCGCCATGCAGGCATTGTAAGCTTGAGCTTCCATAGTACCATTTCAGTTTGTGACGCAGCCACTTTCTTTGCTTCGAAGAAAGATAAACTTTGCAATATTCTCGTTTTATACCATTTAATAGAAGCTCAGTCCCTCTAAGATTGCTATTTTCATCGGTTGGTATCGGTTGGTAGCTGTTAGTTGACAACTCAATCGTCATGATGCTTTGGCCCTCGAATCTGCGATTTACTCTGTGTTCAAGAAGGACTTCCGCTCTCACCCTTCCTCCAATAGAAAGGGTAAATTCTGCTTTTCCAGAACTTGGCGATAGCCCATTGAGTTGCGTTTGTATTTCAATAAATAGATGTTTCAAGTTCTGTGCTGACAGTCGACATCATAGTAGTATTCTCGATGGTTGTTTTATGCACCATAACACTAGGATCAACAACTATGGCTAGCGATATTTATCCTGTCCGAGTCAATTTAGCTTTTAAAAATGAGAGAATAGGATGATTATCTGCAAAGTAACGCTGCTGCCTATTTATATGCTAAAAGTAAGGCAAACTCAACGACGTCTATCATCATATTGAAGTTGTCATGTCCTAGCCCTTCCTTAATACATTGCAGCACAACTATAGAAGACTGCAGGCAAGATGCGTAAACGTATTTTGTTGTAACAAATAGGTCGAAGAACACAAGTCTTCGTTGACTTATACATCGACTGTGCAATCACAGGTCATACGGATCAGGTAAAAATGGCTTCAAAAAAGAACACGCTCCGAGATAAACTGACACTAGCTATAAAACTATTATCAAATCATGCAAACACGATTTAGATATTCGGGCATGTTGCCAGAGTGGTTAATGGGTAAGACTTGAATGAATAATTCGGTTATCTTATGGTTTCGGCCTCGTAGGTTCAAATCCTGCACATGTCGTTTTGTTTTTACCTTGGCCATTTCCTTCCTCCAACTTTGATTTTCCATCCACCATTTAATTTAGTTTTACTACATTTTGGGCTCACTTATTTATTTATTGCAAAAAAGTGAGTGAAAACCAAAGATTTATTTGATTAGATCAAAAAGAAGATGGAAATTGTATCAGAGAATAAAATAGTCTTCGTAATGGCTCTATTTTTTGATGGGGTAAAAGACAAATATTTTCATATTCACCCCACGCACCCCCACCCCATAAAATTCAATCCACAACAACTTCCCCAATTCTCAACTATATTTGACTATTTTGGATTCAAAATGAACGCCCTCATGAAGCGGAAAGAGGCAAAAGGTAAATTGATCCCTACGAGTTTCGAACTCGCGACCTTGGCGTTTGAATCTTTCTGATTTCAATGAGCAGAGAAGATATTAGCACCACGCTCTAACCAACTGAGCTAAGGGACCTGGTTGGTTATTGATTCGATGGGGAACCGACAACTAAAAGGGTAGATAAACTAATGACGGAAGGTGGGTTGAAGGGAGTGGAGGTGAAGTGGATAGGAAAGTGGAAAGTGGAAGGCGAAAGGGGAGAGGGGACAGGGGATGGGGAGAGGGAGAGAGGGGATGATGGAGTCTGAACGATGTAAGAGCTAATGAAAGAGACGTAGAGGTTTTTAAATATGAGAACATAGGTGACTTGTAGAATTCGAACTTCGATTCAAGAATCGAAATGTCATAGATATCGCAACTAGCCACCGTTGATGAAGAAATAGGTTCTTGCATAGATTGGAGACCCAAAAAAAAGCGCATAGAGCTCAACGTTCATGATAGAGGGGCAATGTCCATTTTGATTAGCTGTTACTGCAGCCGAAGAATATCAATAACAATGATAAATGCTTCCTTGTATACAATAAAGAAAGAATATGCTTTCCAAAGCAAAGTCCTACAGAATCAAAGTGGAATGTAAACAAACGCTCGAAAATACAAATTCGCAGATTCATCCCATTTCACTCCAACCCAATGTTAATATATGTATTCGTGCGGTCCCTTATGCGCCAATGATATTCCCTTCAACCGGTTCCGTACGATCAGAATGAAAGCAAAGTGATACTTTCACTTTTTAGCCTTTCTACCAGCTTTCTTAGGCGCCGACTTTTCTTTCTCTTCTTCTACTTCCTTTAGTTCCTCGTTTTTGGATTTCTTCGCAGGGTTTTTTTCGCTCGCCTCCTCTTCATCATTCTCATCACTTGGTTCGTCGCTAACGTTCTTTCTCTTTTCTAAAGCAGCCTTTTGTTCCTCCTCCTTAGCAGCATCTATCTTCGTCCCTCCAGAAGATTCTTGTGACTTTTCCTGTTGTCGAGCACTACTCCTCGTTCCTTGCCTTGGTTCCTTCTTTGGCTTCGGGCTCTTCTTTGGACGAGCTGTGCTTCCTGCATTTCTGGGTCTACCTGGGCCTCTCTTCTTAACAGTTGGTTTGTCCTTGGCTTCTATATCCGGCGTGTTATCGTCCGTTCCACTCGCTTTATCACCAGCGGTTTCTTTGGCATCATCTTCCTTTTCCTTCTCGGCCTCTTCCAATTCAGAAGCTTTTTCCTCCTCTGACTTCTTCTCAGGTCGACCTTTCTTGGGTTTGTCTTTAGAGCCAGGTTCGTTCTCATAGTCACCCCCTTCAGCTTCGTATCCTTTTGCTATTTTGCTAGCCTGAGAAGTAACATATGATCAGTAAAAAAGCGACCTGGGTAGAGGTAGAGACGAAAAAAGACACCCAGAATTTGGATGCTATGGAATCAAACGACCTACCTTCCATGCAGCCATCTTTCCTTTACCGCTACCATCTTTATTGGGTTGTTGTTTGACTTCTGTTTCGTCTGCTGTTAAGAATGGATCGCTGACAATCAGAGGCAAAGGAGATTTCAAAGGGGTCTGAACAGGAAAAAGATAAGAAATTTCTTTACTTTTAGTAATGTCTTCCTTAAGTTTTGGGTCAGTTGGTTTTCCTTTAGCAGAGGGCATGTTTGCTATAGTGTTGAGAGTGAATCCAAGCTTTGATAGCGAGAAATCACCGGTGATGGACGATACGAGATGAGTGGGAAATGGATGCGCATGGATTACCCAGCACGGCAAGGGTGTGGAAAGAGGTAAATAAAAGACTTACGGAGCAATAAGGTTACAACATTCCTGGGAAAGTGCGAGGTCGGGGAAAGAGGGGAATCGATGCCGTCAGTATATCGTGGCTGCATGGGGTAAATGGGGGGCTAATTGTAGGCTTTTATCAGTTGCTAGGGCATTCATTTACTTACTGGCCTAGTAGGTGAATGAAAACATTGGATTCATCGTTCATCCCGAGGTCTTCAGAGTGCACAATTCAAATCTTCTCCAAATGAACTAACCTTATAAGTTGTATAAAATCTTCATGGAAAAGTAGGATTATCATGAGAATAAGAATATTGGCTTAGGTGATTTCTCTGTTAGAACAATTGAATGAATGAGAGTTGGAGCAGAGCCATGACGCAATCTATGTTTTGGCGGATGCACTCCTTTACAAGCCTGATAACACTTTGAACCTTTAACCTTATCATCTTACCTCTTTGTTTTCAAACTAATACTTCGATTATTGGCCCAGTCTACTATTATGAGGCCTAAATAACACTAGACAGGTGCTCAGGATCTCCTATAACCAGACGCTGCAAAACTGCACACGCGCGAGATAAGGTTACCGATTATTCAATGCCTTCATCGGATTTCTGCCAGCTGTTCCTCAAGTGAGACATTTCCTCGCAGTTGTTAGAACGAAATCCTAAAGTGAGCGCTATAGTTGCAGCAATACACACGGAAACGGTACGAATAGAGAGCTCGTTGATTGTGGCACGAGAATGTTTCCGTCCCTATCATTTTCTCTACTCTCAGTCTCTTTGGTATCAATGAACAAGAACGACGTGTTGAAGAGGCCACCAGATATTCTGCCGAAACACTTAGAGATGGCTGTGGGAGAGCAGAACTTCAGACATGAGTATGACGAAGATGCCAGAGAAATATGTTGGGTCGTGTCTACCGAGTGGAAACTCCTAGGGGATTTATCTGATGGCTTCATGTGCACACCCATCCAGTGATTTGGTTTAGCTTTCTTGCATGGTCGTCGAGGATTCACTGAAATAACAAGCTGAGAAAGTTCTCTTGGATGGCTACGAACCTTTGAACTATAGGTCGATATCTATTCACTTGGCTACATTGAAGTCTAAAATCCGGGCGTTTATTTAGAATGTATTTGATTTGCTCTTGGACACGGTATAAAAAGAGATCTTTCCGAGCAGTTATTCACTAGAAGTAGACGTATTAGATTTCATCTCATACTCACTACCCATTTTCTATGTAATAGTGATGATGATATGAGAATATTAGATCAGACCAGTTACAAAGTTAATCCCAAACACCTCGGCACAGGACGACGCGTCTCCAACTACATCAAACGCGTATAAGGCTATCCATCCTCTTTTCTATACAATTCTAACAGTATAACCCCTAGCATCCAGAAGAAATCTTTTAACAACACAATTTTGCCAGTAATGCAAAAATGGCTCATCGTCTACAATCCCAGTCAGCAAAGAAAAGAACGTCAACGGCGAAGATCACGAAGGCAAAGCCATCTTACGAGGAGTAGGTTCTTTCAACAGTCTTCATCAATCTGATATACCTATACCAATGTTGTTTTATACATTAAAAACTAAAGTTAAGCTAAGAGAATTCCAACAGCATGCTCGATAGCCCCATAATAGATCTCTACATAGGTCCCAAACGCAAAAAATTCAGTATCCACCGTGGGCTCCTCTGCGCCAAATCCCCCTTCTTCGCAGATATCTTCCTCAACAACGATGAACTCAGCGAGGAAAAAGAAGACCACTATCTACCCAAGATGAGCGCGGAACATTTCTCCATCATAATGAAATGGTTGTATCGCGGGACTCTCGACACAGAATTCGAGAAAGAAGGAAATAAACCCAGTTGTGCAGCCATCGAGGTTTACGCCTTGGCCCATCATTTGGGAATGTCAGAAATGATGGATAAAGTATTATCTGGACTGGGAAGGAGATATGTGGAGAAGAGGTTCACGCCGAATGTTTTTGCAATTGAGTTGGCGTTTGAATTGACGGAACCCGTGGCACCCAAGGATCGAGATTGTGGACTGAGAAGGTGGATGGCGAGATGGTATGCTATTATGCTGCTGTTTCCAGATGGGGTGTCGTCGACGGCTGGTAATACTATCTCAGAGGAGAGTTTGACTGAGTTGGGATTGAGATTTCCGTCTTTGTATCGCAGTGTGGTTGGAATATTGAGAGGGGCGGAAGGATGGAAAGATGTTAGAACAAAGTTTTATGAGGAGAAGGTATGTTCATTTCATGAGCATGAAGCTGGTGATAGGACCTGCGAGGATATTGGAAAGTTCTGGGGTATCTTTAGGAGTAAGGAAACGGAGGCTGGGTGGATGTCGGTGAGTAGAATGGGTATTTAAACGGAGGTGTGTATGAAGGTCATGTTTTTTAAGGCGCAATTGGGTAGAAAGATGCGTTGCGGGAAATTTGATATGCATGGCATTTATTTGCAGTTCGGAGCACTGGATATATTAAAAAAAAGAGATACACTTTCCTTTAATAAGTCAGTTGTAGTGCTGGCTATTCTGCGTGTACACGTATTTGTATTTAATCAACGCCAACACTTATGGTTAAATTGAGGCAAATACAGCGGAGGGATAAACAGTATGCTCACCAGCCTCATTCCATGAAAATTATGTAGCAATTACACCATCTCAGCTGGATTTGACCTCTGATGATATATTCTGGAAAAGGATTTGATGAGGAATAAAGGCAGCTTTGTTCAGATACCGCTTGTTCCAGGGCAGTATGAAAGATCTTCACCAATCAAGAAAACACAATCGCAAAATTGTCCTTTATTAGAGTGAAAAAGCCTTAGTCTGTGGATAGGTTCGTCATTCCACCAATATGGACTGCAAAAATGCAATGATATCGTTTCCAAGCAGCGCAAAGAGGGGAGACTTTCGCAGTCGCAGTAACAGTGCCAAATACAGAGTATCTTCATGTCGCAAAGATTTGTAAACCAACCACCCCACGCCTATTAACCACTCCCAAAAGTTGTGATCCCGTGAATGTCACATTCCCTCCCAACCATAACCATTAACTCTCCACCCTCTCCATTTACTTCTTGGCTGGGTACTTGGTCTTGAAAAGGTACGAGCTCAGGTAATAATCTCCAACAGCCAAAACACCGACCACACCAGCCCACGCACCGACAACCTTCCATGTCAACTCTCCCTTTGCGTACTTTTGGTATGCTCCGAATCCTAACCCAGTGCTCAATGCCGCAACAGCAATCGCATTTCCAATAACTACTGGGTTATCGCTGTTCTCTTGAACACGGCTCTTGCCCTTCTTTGATCTCTTGGCAGATGCATCCTTTGCAGCGCGGATCTTGGCTTCAATTTGTTCAGCCTCTTGCTCGAGACGATTGGCTTGTGTCTCGGTCTGAACTGGTTGTGACTGGAAGTCTGAAGGAACAGTATGCACGGAATCGGTGTCGACGTCAATTAGGGAAGAGGTGGAGGTACTTTCGGTGGGGACGACAGATGGCGGGGCCGGAGCACGTTTCTGTGGTGGGATGATTAGTTCTTGACCTGAATGGGTAGTAAACATCCTCCGAGGTAGAAAAGATTCCTTTGACGATAATGAGAAAGGAGATACTGGTAAGAGAATAACAAGTAAATAGAGCCAAGGGGAATTGTAAACATACCTCCTCATCAGTCTGTTGTGGACCTGAAGCTGCTGCTTGTGCGTATGACATCTTATAAGATTTGATATGTGAGGACGGGAAGATATTTGGTATAGGATTTGCGAGTGTCAATTTTCGTCGAGGATGTATCGAAAGAATAGTATCTGAGTGATGAGGAATTGATCGAATAGAGTGGATGAGCGATAAAAGTTGTGTGTGAACAAGGAAATCCTACATGTGAGAAACCGGGAAGAATTCAATCAGGTCGGTCGGGTGTGGCTGAAGATGTGGCGGAAGCTGTATCTTTCGCTTAAAGTGGAGGGATGAGAAGAGAAGAGAAGAGATCCTATTTGTTGACGTAGGCGGCTCAATGAGATGGGATGAACGTGATTCTAGATCCCAGCAAGAAAAGTAGCAACATATATATATATGTTGAGTGGCACAAATCATACAAATGAGCTTATATATCACTTTAACAAGTTGTTGACGATTTATCGATGGTAGCGATTGCTATTTCTAGATCTGCAACCTATGTCAAGTAGATAACCTATACAACGCAAAAGTTTACGAAATTGGCTCACAAACACATCAGTTCTTGTGATCAAGAATGTGCAAGTCCGGAGGAACAAAGAATCGAAATTCCAAGACTACAAACCAACAAGATCCAAATTGCTATGACATCCGTGATTATATATTGTGGAGAATGCTTCGACGCTTTTTGTCTGTTATTACATTTAGTAAGTTACAATAAATTTACAGTCTATAGGACCTATTTTGCCGAAGTAGCATCATGAGCAGCTCTTGGTACTAATTCTCCTCCTTCATCTCCCGAATGTTGTGTAGGCTCTGGTATTGTGCTGCTTTGGCTATCTCGATGTTTCTGTTCCTGGGGACTTGATTTCGACTCGGTAGGTTTTTGTGTGGTTGGTGTTATTGGCTCCGAGGACTTCCCTCCAGATTTCTCTTCAGATTCCTTTGATACCGAAGATTTTTGCGTAGATGATTCTGAACCTTTCTCTGATCCATTTGCCGCCTCTCTTGCTCTAAGTTCCTCCTCTACCTCGGCCTCATCATCCTCCAACTCCGATGCATACATCTCTGGGTGTGCTCGGAAGCAATCTTGCATTCCCCTGGATATTTGTTAGTCATGCCTCTCCCAGAAAATATCAAAACTTCGAACTCACTTGAACTTTTCTATGCATTCGACACCCTTTGGCTCCTCTTTAGAGTAAACAAAACAGCTGAACGCAGCTTTGAACTCTTCTCCACAAGGTCCATGTGCCATACCTCCTAAACAAGGACAATCCCAATTGATTTCACCAGTTTCCGGATTAAATGCACCTTGTTGACCAGCTTCATCCTCTAATCCTTCCATACCCCCTTCCTCCTCGGCTCCATCTTCTGCGACAACTGCTTTCGCGGCTGACTCGTGTTCCTTCCTCTCCTGTTCTGCCGCTGCTTCTGCTTGTCGCTTTCGCTTTTCCTCAACTACTGCATCTAGGGTGGGTAAATCTGATTCTCGGACTTTATGTATTGATTCATCGAGTTTTTGAATTGCTGTAATGCCAATCAGCACCTTCTTGAGAATCGCCCCGCAGCTGCCAATATTCTCATACCTTCCGGTTCGTCCGTGAAAACATTGCTCGTATTATACCAATATATTCCTGCGCCAGCCAATGCCCATCTAGCAGCATTACTTTTCCAACTCCGGGACTTTTGTGAGGGTGGTGCTGTACTTAAAAATCGTCTCGCAGAAGCGGTATTGATGACAGATTTGGTTTGCGGTGATGCGCATCTCGGCGCAGCTCGGAGAACCGACTTGTACATACTGAGCTATCTTTCAAGAAAAGAATGTGAAAATGAAATTGGAATGGAAAATGCTAAACGAAAGATTGGGAATCTCAGAAATTGGCACTTAGACATGTAAGTTGTGTTTGTAAGCATTTATCTCTAGATTTTCTGATGGCCGAATTGATCCGATGGAATTTCTAGAAAATAAATGAATCATGTCATGTGATTGAAGATAAGATAAGATATGATCGCAATTTGAGTTCTAAAACCATAACTTCTATGTTTTCTTTTCCTTTTCATAGTAATCCTTAGCCCCTCGCGATGAGTTCATCAAGTCAGTTTGACTGTCGGCTGTAGTCTATTCCTTTTCTTCCTCATCGTTGAGACTTTCTGAGTTTCTCGGACAGTTAGCGCTGACTTCGCCTCAACACTATTACAATCCTTTTCCCTTAAGCCCACTAGACACAATCGAAACGGCTTGAAGACCATGGCGTCTGAAGATGTTATCACCTGGCATCCTGCTGATATATTCTCTGATCAGCCAGCCGATCACAAAGAATTCGCTCTCATTGCTTTAAACCAGCCTCTAGAACTTCCGTCTAATATCTACAAGAAGCTATGGGATAATGCTGTCTATCACATCGCAGCTGACGGTGGAGCAAACCAAGTGTATGATAAAAATCATAAGACATCCTTCAATGGAAATGCTTCGGACCCAGCTCTCCAAAATGAGAGGAAAGCTAAAAATTATCTTGATATTGATACTATCATTGGCGACTTCGATTCTATATCCTCCAGCCTTTTCAAGTATTTTGAGAATAATGGCACGGAAATTATTCGAGATGGTGATCAGTATTCCACAGATTTTACGAAAGCAGTGCGATATGTCAAAACATTTGAGCAACCTGTAGACTCGGAAAGGACCCCGCCATGTCCCCATCGGCAGAAGAAATTGGATCAATTGAAGCAGCTACCCAAATCTCTCGACATTATTTGCCTCGGCGGCTTAGGTGGAAGAGTTGACCAAGCCCTTTCGCAACTTCATCATCTTTATATGTTCCAACAAGAACCAAATTACTCTAAGGGCAAAATGTACCTAGTTTCTAGTGAAGCCATAACTTTTGTTCTCAAGGCTGGAAAACATAAAATCAAGATCAAGGAAGAGGGTAAATTGCTAAAATTGGGAAAACATATCGGGATTTTACCAATAAAAGAGCCATCAGTTATTACCACGCAGGGTTTGGAATGGGATGTCACTGATTGGAAGACGGAGTTCGGGGGTGAAATGAGTACCAGCAACCATGCGAGGGAGGATTGGGCAACCATTGAAACCACGAAGGATGTTGTTTTTACGATTGATTTTGTTCTCAGGAGCTTGGATGAATGAGATCAATTTGGCCCGACGGGCGATTCGATATAATTTCAGTCCACCGCAGAATCAACATGGTCTCATGGCCCTGTGCCACATATTTGCCATACATTCCTCAAGGGCGTATCTGCTTCCTGGAATCCATTTTGGTTGTGGGTACCTAGGTAGCACATCCTATCGTACCACGGCTTCAGCACAAAGAATGCCTGATGAGGCGGATTCTACCGATGGCTATATTACTGGCTAGTCCTACGCACCTATGTGCGCATCACCCGATATCCTACTGGCTGTCTTGTCTATTAGGCCCCTAACGAAATTCAAACCGCACTCTTTTGTATGCTCTGTCGCTGTTCCGCTTTGTGAAATGTACTCGACTAACAGAAGTAGAAAACCTTCTAGGAATTGAGTCTAAATCCAACTTTGGAATCTGGATGTACTCTGCGTTCCCAGTGTATGAAATTGAATGTTTGAACTAGCGTTCGCGCCTAGTAGGTTAGTACCTACCTACTTAAACAGTTCTGACGAAAATGTCAAAAGACATTGTACCATATATTATATATAAATAATATGTATTACATAGTATAGTTATATATTTATATCCTTCGGATCAATCAGTGAATGGCCAGTCTGGAACCAGGTTTTATATATATAATTACCTACTTAGGTATACCTTTCTCTAGTGATATTGTCCGGCTGCGGCTTCTCTTTTCTCCACGAAAATCCCATGTGAGTTGCCCCTCTCTAAACCACTCTTGGACTAGCCCCTTGCCGATAAGCCCACCTTCCCGATAAGCATGCGACCCAACCAAATTTTCTTCAAGATATTTTTCTCAAGACTCATATTCTTCTTTCATTTCAGCCTTCACTCCTCACTCCTCGTTCCTTGTATCTTCCCATATCTCCTAAAATCACTTCAAAATGTCTTCTACACAAATTCCCGCTGAGATCGAACCTCACAGGGTTTACGATACGATCCTTACTTTGGATTTTGGTTCCCAATACACTCATCTTATCACTAGACGTTTGCGCGAACTCAATGTCTACTCAGAAATGCTTCCATGTACCCAGAAGCTTGCAGATCTTGACTGGAAGCCAAAAGGTATCATTCTGTCCGGAGGTCCATACTCAGTATATGAAGATGGTGCACCACACGTCGACCCCGCTTACTTCGAGCTTGGAGTTCCCATTCTCGGTATATGCTATGGCATGCAAGAGATTGCCTATAGAATTAGCAAAGACAACGTTATCGCTGGCACAGCTCGTGAATACGGACATGCTGACTTGAAGGCAAAGAAAGTTGATAATGGACATGTTGATCGTTTATTTGCAGGATTGGAGGGTGATGTTAAAGTATGGATGAGTCATGGTGATAAATTGGGCGCATTGCCAGACGGATTTCATACTATTGCTACAACTCAGAACTCGGAGTATGCAGCAATTGCACACGAGAGCCAACACATCTATGGTATGGAAATTTAGAATCATCCATTTGGACTATCTTTCCTCCATGAAAATAGAACTAATTAAATTGTAGCTCTTCAATTCCACCCCGAGGTCACTCACACAGAAAATGGAATTCAACTTCTCAAGAACTTCGCCGTCGGTATCTGCGGAGCTCAAACGAACTGGACTATGGCCAAATTCGTGGATCAAGAGATCGCTAGAATCCGCACATTAGTTGGAGAGAAGGGTCAAGTCTTGGGTGCTGTCAGTGGAGGTGTCGATTCAACCGTTGCTGCTAAATTAATGCATGAGGCAATCGGAGACCGGTTCCATGCCGTTCTTGTCAACAATGGTGTCATGAGATTGAACGAATGCGAACAAGTACGAAAAACATTAACAGAAAATCTTGGTATCAACTTGATTGTGGCAGATGCATCTGAACAATTTCTCGACGGCTTAGCCGGACTCGATGAACCAGAAGCAAAGAGAAAATTCATCGGAGGAAAGTTCATCGATGTTTTCGAAGCTGAGGCCAAAAAGATTGAAGACGCAGCCGCCAACTCAGACAAAGCAGGCAAGATCGAATTCTTCTTGCAAGGAACATTATACCCTGACGTCATAGAAAGTATATCTTTCAAGGGCCCTTCCGCAACTATTAAAACCCATCACAATGTCGGTGGTCTTCCTAAGCGTATGACAGAAGGTCAAGGGCTAAAACTTATCGAACCCTTGAGAGAATTGTTCAAGGATGAGGTTAGACAATTGGGACGAGAGTTGGGCATTGCTCATGAACTTGTTATGCGTCATCCTTTCCCAGGTCCAGGTATTGCTATTCGCGTCTTGGGAGAAGTTACCCGGGAGCGTGTCGAGATGGCTAGACAAGCCGACCATATCTTTATTTCCATGATCAGAGAGGCTGGCCTCTACGACAACATTGGGCAAGCATTTGCGGCTGTTGATCCAAGCAGGGCGGTAGGTGTTATGGGTGACAAGAGAATGTATGGAAACATTATTATTTTGAGAGCAGTTCAGACAACTGATTTCATGACCGCCATCGCATATCCTTTTGAGAATGCTTTCTTGTCTAAGGTTTCTACAAGAATCATCAACGAAGTTCATGGCGTTTGCAGAGTAGTATACGACTACACAAGCAAGCCTCCCGGAACCATTGAGTTGGAGTAAATATTGAGTTTTGTGTTTAGGCGTTACCTTGGTACATGAATACCTTTAGAATTATAGATAGTCCAGATCAATACAGAGAATGACAAAAAGGAAAAAGTTATAGAATGAAGCACTGAGTCTCATGTGCACTTATAGGTGAACATGACCGAGCGATGCCGCGATGCTGAACATGGATGGTAAAGATATATTCTGAAGTGGGAGGTCTTAGATCTGCGAACGTGATACTCTAAAGGATTCCATATTTTCTCTATTTACTGCCGGCTGTGGTTAGTAGATATGAAGAGAGAGTAACATTTTGAAGGGCATTGAAATCTCATTTGGGTCTTCAAAGTTGTCATTCTTGCTGGAAAATCCTTTTTGCTGAGCCAACTATGAAGACATTATCTCGCATGATATGCGCAAGGTATGTAAGCTTATAGCTTCTGTGTGCGTCTTAAATAGGTAGTCTCTGCAAATTGGAGGGATGACTGGTTCACGCTCACTGAGGATGTAAATGCACTCACTAGACATGGATTGATAAGATTTAGATGCATGGTCAAACTTCGAAAATCCAGACAATTATTATATAGGTACAAAACACGAAATCATATATTCATTCAGTCTTATCCTTAGCTTAGTGAATATTGATTGTTCCAGACATCTCCAACTTTTTCACGTAAATTGTCCTCCTAGACAGCGCCTTGTCTATATATAGTCCATTCTAACCAATTCCGTCTTCTCCCATCTTCCATCTCCCAACACCCAACACCCAACACCCAACACCCGAAACAGTAGCTCGGCATCGATGTGCCTCTATTATGCTATCTCAACATATACCAAGATTGATTATCTAAAAAGAACAAGGAAAGGAATCTAGCCTTGATGAGGAGCCATTCCAAGGGTATTGTTGCCCCCGTTGAAGACGACGAATTGAGACTTGAACATGATGTCACCGTAAATTTGGAGGTTGGAGGTGGTGGCTTGAAGACCTCCGAAACAGGCTGTGAAGAATGACTGTTAGCATATTGTTCAATAGGGAAGCGGATTCAAGGCGTAACTTACTTTTACCAGTGCTATCAATAGGAGCATAGTTGATATCATCACCACGGACAATAGCCATATAATTTCCTCCAACATCAACTGCCAAATCTGGCAATTTGGCTGCGCAAGGGAATGTAACACCGCCGACACTTTGGTCGTTGACAGCACCTTGAACCTTGCTATAGTAACCATTGACGATGTTGGGGTCGGCCAACATAAGAGTGGTTCCGGTGTCAGCAATAGCTTGTCCATTTGGTACGGCAGTCGCGGCACCACCACCAACGCTGAATTTGGTCGAGCTAAATTGCCAGAATCCTTGAGTAGTGTTGACAGCAGCCCAGCTGAGCGATCCATTGAACTTGGTAGAATCAATGTTTCCGAATTCGTAGGATCCAGCAGAGGCTTTGCGGAGATCGGCAGTGAAAAGTGGCATGGCGAGACCTTGTGAGATGGCATTGTCGAAGAAGGTCTTTTGTTGAGCAGGCTTGACAGTGTTGAGTTTGGAAAATGCAAGACCGACAAGTCCGTTAGACTGAGTATCGGAGACGAATGATTTGGAGACGGCAGTGGCCATTTCGATTGCTTGTCCAGTGACGGTTGCTCCTCCAATGTTGACAGTGTCAGTACCAACGTTACCAGCAGCTCCGGATCCGTCACCATATGAGATAGACCAAGTAGCACCTTGCATCATCTTGAAGCTTTTCGATTTGGAGGGATCAAAGTTTTGGTGACCAGATTGAGAAGCGGTTGCAAGTTGAGTACTAAAGACCCAAAGATCAGATGATCCACTGTCGAAGTCCATAGTCATGGTTTGTCCACCAATATTGATTTGCGACAAGTATTCAGTATCTCCGGTCTCTGGCATAGCAACGACAACACCAGTATTTCCTGCGGTCCCGCTACCACTTGCCGCCGCGGCTACCGCGGTTGTGCTTCCAGTTGCGGCTTTGGAGTTTCCTTCTGGGAAGGCAGGGTTGGTATCAGAGTTCAAGGCTTCGACCAATGAGCTTGGAAGAGTCATGGAATGCTTGTTGTATGCCTTGATGAGAGCCCTGGTACCGGCACCAGGTGTTCGGCCGACATAATTAGGATTCGCAACTCGTTCGACTTTGAAGCTTCGCTTTTGCGCTGGATGCGGTGCGGCGAGTACTAAGTTGAGAAGGGCAAGGGCATAAAAGGCTTGAAGTATTGAAGGCATCTTGAATGATTGATAGCGCCACACCAGGTGGTTGTACTGTGAAAAGAAGGGTAGGTCGGCTTGTTTGAATGAAAGACTATTGCTGTCGCTTGAGATGAACCAGACCACAAGAGAGATGAAGATCGCTGAAAATAATGAAGTGAGAAAGAAAATGGATGCCGGCCCCAATATTATTATGCAGGAAATGTAAATAGATATATGAACAATGACTGAAAATCTAGCTGCAAAAAAAAGAAAGACCCTGGAGTATCCTGGGTATGAAGATGGATGGAGATAGAAAGAATAAAACGAAAACACGCGGCTTTTCACGAAGAATAAGTAGGAGAAATATCGTGATTACGCATGAAGCTTTAGACGACTTGATTTACAAGTTTGAAGACAAGGTTCACACGCCAAAGCCGTATGCCATACACAAGCTGCGGCATACTGGTGGAGAATGATACTTATTCAGGAATAGTCCCTAACGTCTTGAGTAACCGGGGACATGCGTGTTTGATCTTTTTCTGGACTTCATGGCGTTGTCTGTGCTTTAAGATTGACGACGAGACTTCTATTGACCCTTGTTTTTGGGGTGGAGAACATTTGCATAAGGAAAGGTTTTAAGAGTATGGAGGTTGTGGAAGTTGAAGTGGAAGTGGAGCGGGAGGTTGTAACTTGTAAGAAAGGTGCTCCGTGCAGCTAAAAATGTCTATACGGATGACCTGGGTAAGACAGGTCGTATCCTTGTCAAAGCCAAACCAGGTGAGTTTGTTGAATTTAAGGCAGCTCAATAAATGGAACGTATATGAAGAGCGTGAAAATTTATAATATGGTAGACTTGGAAGTTGGTACGCAGAAGCAGAACGATGGTAAGATTAGTCATGATATGGGCCCTTTTAGATTCAGGGGAGTCAGAAAAGGTGTCTGAAGCTTGGCATTATCATCAAAATACGAGTACCATTTCGAAGTTATAGAATTAGCCTTTTCCTATTCGTCGTGCTCAGTGTTTTTTTATATTTTATTTCTACTTATTTCTACAAGACATTGGTGAAGCTGTCAGGCTGATCTAACGTTCACACTAGCATACACCTAAATTTTATGAAGGAGACGGACTCATTCATTCATTCATTCTTCAATACAAAACAGACATGAAAGGACTTGTTTGGCCATGGATGACTTAGGGTCCATCAATTGGTTGCAGGCTTGGCACAATTTCCCCTGAAAATAGGGCACAGTGTTAAATAATGGGGAACCTAATAGCCAGTATATTGGGAGGATTCAATGGAAAGCATCGACCATCATGTAAGATTTTAATGTTTTTAGAATTTATTTTCCTAAAGTAAATTCTGATTGGGGTATTATAGAGCATTGAATTTGCATATACGGATCCCATTCTAATACCAAGAGATAGGTCATTTGTTCGAATCAACCATTGTCCTATAAGCCTGTGGTAACCTCTGCAGTTATCCTCATATCAGTGTCATATTGAATGCCGAGCAACTCATCAAGCCCGCCTTCATATAAAATTTCACTTGGTCAAACCCATTTTTCAATTCTCTTCCATAATGATATACAGGTTTAGCTACGTCTTCGGAGCGATCATGACAAAAACGTGCATTTACCTCAAATAATGCTAAGCCTAAGCTTTTCCATCCGACTCCATTCTTAATTTTTAATTTTTAGATGGAAGCAAATTGATGAGGGCGCTTATCATTATCTAATAGAACCGAATGCGTCTCTTGGTTTTCAGATTAGTTTGATGTGATTATACAATGTTTCGAAATTTACAACTTTGATAGAAACCTGATCCGCACATCATTGCCGTGGGTGCCGTCTCTCCAACCTCGCGTACCCCCTTCATCGCACCTTAAAATTTTCTGGCGCTTCGTTAGCATCATCTTTTGACGGCCGCGGCCTAGCAGCCAGTAATTTTTAAAAGAGACAATGAATATCAGATCTTATCCGTTGACGAATCAAGTCTATAGAATGGTTTTCCCACCACTCAAGCTTGAAACCGCTTGGTACTATGCTCTGAAACGTCAGCTTCGGCCACCAATCATCGGATCGTAGTGCATTAAAGTCTTGGAGATGCTTCGCGCGTTAACTAGATTAAAAGAACTTTCCTTTTTTTTCCCTCAAATTTTCTCTTCATGGATAATCTACAAACATTAATGCTAGCGTCCGCTCAATGTGACATTTCACTACATCTCCTATTTCTCATCCTTCTTCTTCCGCTGCATAGCATCGTACTGAGAAAGGGGTTTTACATAGTTTGCCACATCCTTGTAACATAAGAATAAGCTTAAGGAGGAGTGTATCATGGTAGGTAGTATTTTGCTCGTGATTTTTAATTTGCATGGTCTAGCTTGCTTACTTGATTTTGAATTCGTAACCTACACAATCCTGTCAAACCATATCATGTACATTCTCAACTTCTATCATTCCTCTCAATCCTTCCCTTCTCCAAATTCGTACAGTTGATACCATGCCTTCAGGATTTTATTTCAAAAGTAACCTACTTACTTACTTACTTACTTACAATTAACCCTTGAGTTTATTCCGTCCCAATCGTGCCATCAGTGTGGTGACTACCTTGTACGTGTGTGCGTGCGCTTCGGAAGTCCGTACAGGCCACCACCTCACCAGAGGTATTCTCAAACCATTACCGTCTCTAAATATTCCCCATAATCATGGGAAATGGCCATCATACCAATGTCACAAGGCATGCGTGTCCTTGACTCCGCCGATATCTGAAATCTGTAGAGAAAGATCATTCAAGATGGGATGAGATCAAACTCTCAAGACTGGGGGATACATCTCGCGCATCTTTGCGTCAAACACGTCTACCATCGAAGTAAGACACATTTAATCCGCATCTGGAATGGCTGTGCAAGCTTAGGTATGATGTTGATTTGTATCAAAAGCTTGTTCGTAACTTTATCTCAGTACCTGGGAGACGGAGAACCATGTCACTATTGTTCGACACTGATCACAAACCCTCCCTGGAGTTTGTATCGAGCATGTTACTGTTTCGTACCTTCGGGGCATGAATGTTCTGGTTCGTCCAAGGACAAAGTTATCTTCTTAATGGATGTTTTATGATATCTGGAACCTACGCAAAGTAATTAACATCAAGCTTAAGGTGAATTATCAAAGAGTGTCGGTACATCAGGCGCGTATTCCATTGTATCCAGGGCTGGTATGATCGGCTAGATTCTTATGCTTCAGTCTTCAAGGCTCAGATGAACTATGAAACACGGATCTATTGTTACATAAAAATTTGATGGTATCATTAATTGTAGGTCGTCTATGATTGCTTGTTCCTGATTCGAAATATTGGGCACACCTAACATCTCCTTAATTAATACCGGTTAAGTATCAATTCTTTCATTCTTCATATCAGCCATGCTGTAACCAACGACTGCTATTGTACATTGCCGTGGAATTTAATGCGGCTGATTACCACGCTGCACCCCCGCAAAGCTTGAATGTGATGGCGCAGGCATGTAATACTCGAAGTCGTTCTATTTATTTATTTTTTGACGTGGAAGAATAGTATCCTTAACCTTACTTGAATATTGCTTGACCAAATATGCATGAGAATTAAAGCGGTCTCGTAGGAGGAGACTTATATCTCAGGGAGGAGTCAAAGGACCCTTTGATAGTGATGAAATTTCCTTTGCTATTAATTGCCTATCTCGAGACAAAAGTCCTCAATGATGAACCGGAAGTTTCTCATATCACTGTCTAAAAACCCATCGATCCAAAATTCCTCTCGCAATACAGTTGGTGCATCTTACTCTTCCTTGCTCTCCTTAACCTGAGCTTTCTTACCGCGTTAAAGCGACCTTCATCGTCGACGCTCACTCATCACAGAAGGGGTCAGATCTACAATCATTGGTGTTTTATATAATACTTATTTATCAAATACAGAAACTTTCCATGGCCGTGCATCATCTCATCACGAAGAAAACAGCTAGCATGCCGCTCCCAAAGTTGAATCATATGCACATTTTCCCATTTCAAAACATGTTCCAGACAAGCTGTTCTGCCATTGAAGCCGTAAAGCAAGAATTTTGTAATGTGCCAACCATATTGCTATACCCGACAACATAGGGTCCTGCAAGGCACGGCAGATAGGAGAGAACGACACAAGCATTGAGTTTTTGTTTTCAACACGGATGTTTTGTGCTTGGTAGTTAACCATATCCGAGGATCTTGTAACTTCAACAGTCGCGGTAGAACCATGTGTGTTTCTATCGTCTCGTTTCGCTATGATTTTTTAACCTGTCTAGGATTCCGGTCCTGCCACATCAATGGGATACCTGAGCATACCACTATCGATAAACAGAGTATCGTTGGGGAAAGATATATCCACAGAACGAAATAAAATTGCTACCTACACAATCTACTACTATATCCTAATCGTAACAAGCTTCCGTCATATAACACACCCACATAACCGTATCCTGACCTTACACCTATGCATTAACCACCGTCTCCCCGCTTGGAAATCCAGCCTCATATTGCAATACCAACTTTACCCCCGCTCCCGGTGCCAATCTTACATTCCAGGTAACCTCTCCACTCTTCTTTAATTCTGCATCGGCCGTTCCCCATGCATCGATTTTCTTACTTCTCCGTACAATCTCGCCACCACTGCTAGAAAGTCTGTCCCTGTCCCTATCTCTTTCCCGTTCTCGACCTCCTTGCAGCATCTCGTCATCCAAGTTCAGTCCAGTAGGAATCCTGTCACCATCAGGTTTCAAACCTCGCGGAACCAACACCTCGACTCGAAGTCTCTCTTCCTCGGAGACGGGAACCTGATCCATAACCAATAAACTAACACCTCGTTGAAGTCTCGTGTTGCGTAAGGACAATGAACGTAAAAATACATTGCTATCTTCCTTTGAAAAGATCCCACTTTGTGAGCGTCGCACCTCGGGCTTGTTATAAACCACTTTGATAGCTGGGTCTACACCTAGATTCAAGCTAAAACTCTCTCCGACAGAGCATCTTGGAAAAGTAGCTTGCCCGAGAAAACTGCCATCCAAATTTAATCCCACTGGTCCTGCCAACAAGGGAATTTTGGATGAGTTACGTAATTTGGCTTTGAGAAATGCGACAGTCCGGAGCTTGGGTATAACTACATGTTCGAATCCAATATTCTTGAATTCAATCTTGGCAATCTTGTGTTTAAGAACTGAGTTTGAAGGCATAAGTGTTTTGAGTCCAGGTAGGTCATAGGTGGTAGACATGCCAGACTCTTCCCAAGCTCCTTCTTCGAATGTGAGGGTAGGTTTTGGTGAGAGGAGGCGCTGAACGAGTGGAGCCTCGAATGCCCCCGTGGAATCACCTATATCAGACCCCGGCGCGGAAACATTTACGCTGTGTTCTTGATGGATGTGGGCTTGAGCATTCCCAAAGAGAGCATTACCATGAGCTGGTTGTGTAGTGGAGTTTTCAGCAACAGGTTCATGATTCTGCGTCGGGGTTGGGTGTAAAGATCCGAACACTCCACTGCTGGAAGCGGTATTTTGAGATGTTGTGGGGGCTCCAAATAAACTACTAGTAGAGGCAGGATTTTGGAACGAGGCAGTGGAACCGAACAAGCCACCACCATTTGGCCTTTGGGATGTTGTAGCGGCCCCGAATGCGGTTGGTGGTGGGAACAGACTTGATTTGGTTTGGTCTGGGGCGTTTCCGAACAGACTGGTACTCGCAAATCCACCTTTATTGGCGAACAAATTATTGGTCGGCTCGAACCCAAAGAGAAGATATCGTGGTTGTTGAAGATGCTGGTTATTCTTATCAGCCCACTCCGTTCTCTTGGCTGCGATCTCACTGGTGCTGAAAAGAGCGGCTTCGGCATTTCTACTTCCCCCCTTTAAGAGTCGCACATTCCATGGCGGCAGGGTAGGTATCGATTCATTAAAACTAGTAATGGATGTTTGCGAAGTTGAGAGAAGAACTTTGGCATCGCGCCACGTTTCCGACGTCATATTCTTTAGCTCGGCCGCATATTCCAATACGCCTGTGCTAGTCAGCGTATTAAGGCTGAGATCGTAGCGTGGAGACCAAGATACTTCATAGGTGATGTAGGAAATGGAGAGGCTAATGATGTCCGTAGCTCGTCGACTGGAGATTTGGTAGTTGTTGACAGTCATGTCACTTGCTACCGAGCTAGGGCGGGATGATCCAGATGTCATGGCGGAGCTCGTAGGTTCGATACTAATTGTAACACGGTACACCTTTTTTGGCCAGAACAAACTTCGCTCCGACTTGATCCGCATTTTCTCTTTAGCTGCCTCGGCATTCTTTCGAGTTTTGGTCGCTTGGAGCTTAATCTTCTGTTTGAATACTTTCCGTTGTGCCCTGGTTCGTGCTTTGGTTAATTTGTTCTTCTCTTTCCTTAATCTGACGATTTCGTCTTGTGTAACTTCCAGGGCGGCAGTTGCTGCTACATGCTCAACATAAATCTTCTCACGTTCATCTCGATATGCTTTGATGAGTTTCTCGAACTGCTCCGGCGAAGGAGGATTATCACGAACGGTGGCACCATAATCCTCACAAATTTTTAAACGACTTGCGACCGAGTTGATCTTTTCAGCCTCTTGAGCTAGCAAACGGTTCACTTGCTTGATTTTGGTATCGACAAGCTTCATAGCTTCATCCTCGGAATCGGAGGAATCATCATCGGTCTCTTCCTCAAACTCGGAGTCGGATGAATAAACTTCTTCGTAAACCTCACGGTTGGGAAGAAGATCGACGGATACTTCAGTGATAGTGGCGGAGCCATTTCCTTCGACTTTGATGGAATGTTCATCGATAGTTGGAGCGAGACCATCGATGATGATTTGATTGGTTCCCGTCTAAAATCGGTCAGCATGGGGGGTCGGAAGTTACGATAAATAAATGGATTTTCTGACCTGTAACGTGATGTCCCTGATATCACGAACAATTTGAGCTCTAGTGGGAAAGATCAGAACACTCCGAGTGCTCAAATCGCGAATGCGAAATTCTTGTTTGGCTGACATTTTTTAATTTTTTAATTTTTGCCCGATTTTCTAGGTTTGTTTGTTGACGCGTGAGTTGGCAATCATTAACCAGTCGATGGTAGAGTGGGGATCGAAGTGGGGATTTGTCTGGGCATTCGGTTATAGAAATTTGTATGTATGTACGAGTATTTATGTAGTCGACGAGAGAGGGAGAGAGGGAGAGAGGTTATCGAAAGAAACGTGATGGGACGGAAGAGAGGGAGCGGAGAAGAGAAGAGAGGAGGGGAGAGGAGGGGAGAAGAGAAGGGAAGAAAAGATAAGAGAAAGGGAAGAAAAGATAAGTGTAAGGGAAAAGGGAAGAGGGAAGAGGGAAGAGGGAAGAGGGAGAATGAGAGATGGAAGAAATAAGGAAAAAGTTTGCGTCAAATCCTTATATTTCTCTTCAAGTCATTGCCCGACACTCATTTTGCCGTCCGATGGTTCGTACTCTGGTAAAGATTTAGGTATCAGGTATCAGTGGATGGTGGATGGTGGATGGTGGATGGATGATGGATGGATGATGGATGTCAGGTGTCAGGCAACTGAAAGCTGCTTTGCCCTTTTGCCCCGCATATTGAGAAACTTCACCGTGTCACACAGCCAATCAATCGGGATAGATCACGTTGGAACCGCGGCTATGTTCCACCGCAAAGCAATGCGATCAAGGAAATGGTGGGAAAATGGGAAAATGTCAGACGAGATGATATAACTTGGATGATTTTTTGGATCTGAGTCATATTTAGTTGGATGGGTATGAATGGGAGGGAAGGGTGGGTGGATGGATGATGAATGATGGATGATGAATGATGGATGATGGATGGATGGATGGATGATAGATGGATGTATGAATAGATGAATAGATGAATGAATGAATGAATGAATGAATGAATAGATGAATGGGTGAATAGATGAATATCAGTAATATACCAAAATGTATAAATACATATATAGATTTTAGATATATATTGTATATACAAAGTAAGGTTACGCACAAGAAAACGTTAATAACAAGTTAATAATAACTTAATAAATCTTACAAGGGAAAGAAAAGCCTTGGTTGGGTTTATGTGTGAAATATTTGTTGTCTGTGCGTGAGTGACGACCTATTTTGAAGGGCGGTGAAATATTCTATCATGGCAGAATTTATTCCCTCTCTTATTCTCTTCCAATCTCTTCATTCCTTCATCTATTTCATCTATTTCATCCATAAAGCATCCTCTCTTCTCATCATATATAACAAAATACTCTTTAACCACAATATCAAGTCAAATGAATCGTGCAACCTATGACCATCATAACCAATTGCAAGCCTGGATTGATTGCATTGCATCATCATTAAAGGTTATGGTATTAATAATCAAACATTGCAGCAATAATAAGGTACAAGTAACCCACATATTGCACTTGGACTACCAACCAGGAATAAGACGAATCAACCGGAGCCACAATTGACTCCGGTCTATTCCCAGGGGCTTTCCGAGCAATCAATTAATCATCGGCTCTTATAAGCGTGCTGACTACAGTACAGTAGCTTCTAGGCGGGGAGAGCAAGTGTCTTTGGAAAGCAAGTGTTCTTGTAAGATCTTGGTATGTAGCAATTCTACCGGTCTTTAGTATATTCTATATCAAAATTACCTATACTATGGCCATATCTGCTCTCCGGGCGTTTGTCCCCTACTAGGAACTAGTCTGCCGCTTATAAAAGCCGTTCACTCTGTACATGTGTTAGTCGAAACTACCTTCCACCCCCTCCGCCGCGTACGGCCGTCCTGGTTGCTAGATTTGGGAAACAAAGATTCACAATATGGATCCATCGACTACACATAGTCAAATCAGAGATGTCCCAGCATCAAGTATGAGGAGTTATCTGTTTGTAAGCAAGATACCGTGGATGATGGTCCGCAAGCAGCTTGATATTTGCTAATTAGGATGAGTATCTCTTGTGTATAAGTACACCTCTTTCCCTCTAACTTGAAGGTTGTCCAAAGACACCTCACAATCACCATAGTTTCATACACACCAACGTTTGGGGCATCCAATCATTCATGATAATTCAAAAAAGTCTCTTGATTACATACATTTGAAATCAAATTCTTCTCACAAGCCATCATGTCGAATATCATTCTCATCCTCGGTGGGGGTCCTAATGTTGGGCTCAACGTTGCTCGTGTTTTCTCAACAAAGGGTTCATACAAGACTGTATCTGTATCACGAACTCCCAAAGGAGAGCTCACCAAAGCGACCGATCTATCTATTCAAGCCGATTTTAATGATCCTAACAGCATCAAAACGATCTTTGATGAAGTGAAACAAAAGTTTGGAGTTCCTAATGTGGTGGTTTACAATGGTTTGTCCCTACCTTTTAAGCTGAAAGTCCCAATTGTTCAGGATGCCATCCTGCAATCTCAGATTTTTGATTCTTTAAAACCATGTCCTCCGTTGATGAGTCCTTTTGAGATGAGATGAGCAGCCTAAACTCATGGATAACTTGTTCGAAACCAATGGAAACACACTGACGAATACAATAGCCTACTCGTATACACCTTGTGCCAACCCTCTTGCAATTCCAGTCGAACAATTCAACAAAGATCTCAATGTAGTTGTTACTTCAGCATATGCTGCTGCATATGAGGCTGTAGAGGGTTTCAAAACCCTTCCCGAAGGCATCACCAAGACATTCATCTACAACGGAAACATAACGAATCGCCGACCTATGCCAGGAATGCTTGCAATTGGCATGGGAAAGTCTGCTGTAGCTCACCTTATTCACGCCGCCTCAGAATTATATAAGAAAGATGGATATAGGTGAGTAAAAAATAAATGGAATTGTGGATGCGAGCTGACATGTATCATAGATTTTACTGGGCGGATGAGCGAACCCCAGAGGGAGGAATGATTGGATATGAAATTAATGGTGAGGCACATGGAGATTTCTTCTATGAGTTGGCGACTAGTGAGAAGCCTTTGCCTTGGGATGCTACTTTTGTGGCTGGAAAGGGCTACGTTGACTTCCATGGATATTTTTGTTGGAAAGCTTAAGCAGTAGCAAGGAAAGGAGAGGGAGTTGTTTCGTTTCGAAAGGACTATAGTGAATAGGAAATGAGATTCGTGGCTAGCATTCAATGCCTCCTGAGTCCTGGGAGGACCATGAGGCGGGTCATGGAGGTTCCGCCTTGGAGATATTATTGATATTTTCGAGTCCAAAGAAAGGATCCAACAAAGTTCTATGTATCTATCTCAGTTATAAAATGTATAAAAATCAAGCTTTGAGTAGACTTTGTTGTGCGTGGCTTGACTTTCGGCCAAAAAATCTTTACATGTTAGTGACACCAGCGTAGTAATGTTAAGCAACCATCTATATCCACAACATAATACACAGTAAACATGAAAGAGAGAAAGAGAAACTTCTTCAAACCAACGAAACATCTCATCGTACTCAAAAATTGAAAACAGCAAATAGATATCTGCCCTCTGCAGCTCATATGCCCAAATACGGTAGAAATCGAGTCTCACGTGATACTCTGAAGTCCCTGACTTGAAGCCGGGGTGTCACGTGCAAGTTAATAAGCATGCAAAATAACAGAAACACAATTGACGTCGATGAGAGGCCGTTGTATATCTAGCTATCGCCTATCGGCAAGTGGGAGGACCAGTCTCATTTGTGCTGCTAATGTGGCAAACACTGAATCATTCCGAGATATTCTCAGTGGTATTTGGAAATATTTTGTATTCAGTCTTGTGTTTCTGCTTGTTCAATGTCTCTAGAGAGTGTGATTTGCAGATGGTTAAAGCTGGATAGTGCTAAAAATGTAAGTTCTTTTGTTGGTTGGCTATCTGAGCAAGTTTCGAGGTATCCATGATATTCATTGGCACATTTTGATTGAGATTTCCCTCCTTTGCTACTTTTGAAAATCTTTTCAGCTGTCAACTTATGCTTCACATCTACTTCGTGGCTAGTTCGCCATCCAAAAGAACCAGATTGTGGGAAGCCATAAGCATGTGAACTAATACGCCCATTATCAGCTAGGTTTCAACGAAAAGACGATTGGGCTATGTTTCCTCATTTTTCTATTTTGCTCTACCATTAGATCCATTTGCAGGATGCAACAGAATTATCCCGAGGATATTGATTATTCTGCACCATCGATGTTCGTCTGGGCTAAATAAGTTAGCTGTAGGATGGTAGACACATTCACTGCATCTATTGCGCTTTCCTAGTTGGATCTGGTTATAGTGGAAACTGCGAAGTGCAACTAATCCCACGTTGAAATCCTACCAAGTTGGAATTTTGAGAGCCTCTTGAACGAAATATTCTGCATTGCAGTCATCAACTTGTCTTTGAATGTCAATGATCTATCAATGCAAAATATATTCTCTTTGGCCCCGGTACGTACTAGAGTAGCCTTCTTTTCATTGATGAAATCTACAATTGCCATGCCATCACTTTCTCCGAAATTTGGCTATCATCACCACATGTTAGAACCTGCTTCCAACAAGGTTATTTGGCCATATATCACCAAAGTCTACATTCTTCTATCCTAAAAGATATTTACCATGCTTCGCAAAGCTTTTTATGTCAATCTCGGTAAAGAATAATATCTTTTTCTCTCAGCACAGTCAAACTCAGGCGTCTTCACGAGATTCACTTTAACCTAAACGGCTAGAATGTCCCAGTTCATCATAAGACCAATGTTCTTCCCGGTTGAAAGGTCTCATATGCGGTAATGACAACTTTTTGAAAGAGTACTTCCAGGCGTCTATCATCCTCGCGCGCGACGCTGACCCAAAGAGACTTTGATAGATCGGTCTAGGACAGGCATTATTCATTTTTATCAAGATGGGCCGCAATGGATAGTATTCCATAATTATCGCCCAATTTACTTAGAGATATTATGTAATTCATCTTTGTTCTTCAATTTTGGTTGTATATATCTTTGAATTGTATATAATTCCCGTATGCCGACTTACGATCTGCTAGTGCGGCGCTTCGTTTCCACCAGCTTCGCGTTGTGAGAGTAGGATTTGATACGACTTCCCTCCTTTGCTTGCGGCAAAAGTCTTGAGATTGACTCGGATTGATGCCGCCATTGAGTTCCTTCCACGATTTTCGGCAGGTTTTATACCGTACTTCGCTACTTCGCCAACTTGAGCTGCGCGATGATGTACTGTGCCCTGGCCTTTACATCATACATACATAGACACGACAGAGCATTACAATTAATGCCCGAGTGTGATAGGTACTATTGTTAGCTGCATTCATTCATGCTTAGATTGATACGTCTAAGTACAAATATCAAAAATTTCTCACGGGAAATATCGAAAAATAGTGAAGAGGTCGATTGCAGCGAGTGTATGCAACTGTAATGCCACATTTTCCTGAGTTCTCTTCTCTCAAGTATCAAAAAGACACATTAAATCACTTTGAAAATATTCATCTATAGCCTGATTTTTCCAAATTCCATTTCATAATTTCGAGCACATAGCGATATGCGTCTCAAGCTACAGTACACATAGTCATCCAGCTATTATTCTTCGTCGAACCACATCATTGCAAGAATCCAATAAGATTTAACAGAGCTCATAACCTCAGAACCTAAATAATACGCCCTGTTGGCTATTTGCCATACCATAATCGCTTTGTATCCTACAAATCCCTAAACTCCGGCAACATCCAGAAACAGAATTGATCGACAGTCGTATCAAGTTTAAAATCAAATGCACACTAAATTCGTCCGTCTCCAAACTCCAACCATAGCAGGATTTCATTATATTCATGATAGCGGGTGGTCGGTAATCCAAGGGTGTTGAAGACACTGCTCGGCTGTCCAACTTTCGTTAAAGTCGAATTTCAACATCCCCATGATTAAATCTTCCGCCTCTGGGCTCACCTCCGGTACATCTACTGGAGGTGGTTCCATAAATCTATACTCCGTGATCCTCCGCTTTATTGTATCAATTCCCTTCTGGCCATTCTCCTCATTAGCACTGAAGGGCGGGTACTCTTTCAAGCACTCAAACAGGACTACCCCTGCCGCCCAGATATCGACTTCAAGCCCTATACCAATGATTTTGGAGTCCATTGAGAAGCACTCTAGTGCAGTATCTAAGCAAGTTAGCAAGTTTCCCGACAATGAAATTGAGATCCTAATCGGAGATCAAGAAAATGCAAAAGTACGGGACAGGGTGAACAACAGGGTTTCGTTGTGTTGCGCTTCATTTCAACAAATATTGGATCTACTCGAAAAAAATGGATCTATCAGTATCACCAATATATTCTTAGATATTTGCATTCTCCAAATATCACGAAATTTCAAATGTGGACCGTAGTACAAACTGTTAAACACCATGGGACGGAGAGGGAACCTACAAGGAAGAGATCTCTGTGCTATAATACTATTAACAAAATCTTCTAAATACATCACATGTCATCTCATGCGCACCTAGTATTTTTGTAAATCCATTGGCACGGTTTCAACTTTTGTGAAAAGTCGGAATCTATGAGCTTCATACACCTTTCAGGTTCGCAACCGAGGATTATGTTTTCGATTTTTATGTCGCGATGGATGATGTTTTGGGAATGCTGCTGATAATCTAGCAACAGCGATAATCTTCATTTTGAGGATATATCATCTCTAGTTCGGAACTAGTACCTACCAAATATTGAAGCCCTAGGAGGATATCCTTGAAGTATCTTAATAGTGGCTTCTTCGATATACCGTTTGTCATCAGCACTCGGACAATCGATGGGTGATCTAAATGACATTGCAATTCCCACTCCTGCCGCAAATCCCCCCCTGTATTCATCATTTCTAACTTGACAGCGAACGTCTTTCTTGTCTTTATCTCTTCAACTAGGTAGACAAATCCAAAGGCACCTTCGCCGAGAATGTAACATTTTAGACATTTCTCGCAAAAGATTGTCGAACACAAAACAACGCTAGAATGGGAGCGACGGGAATAGTGAAGTACGCTCGTTCCGGGAGGACTACGAAGATTTTTACCAGAAAAGTCTTCTCTTTTGGAGCCCGGGTATGGATTCTCGAAGCCAGCATGTTTCGACGAAAGTGACGTAGAGGCTATATTAATAATGTCCAGTAGTTGGTGAGTTTATTCTAGATCTGAAAAAGAGAAGTAAAGAATGACAGTTGTGCAAAAAAAGTTGATAATAATATGCATAAAATTCATCCAAAGATGTAAGCTGGAATGTAAGGGGATGCGATATTAATGAAAGGATCAGGCTTGCCAGTGGTTACCATTGAAGCAGGTGCTGTAGTAGGTGTAGAGGAGCTTTGGGAGCTTATTGCATGTTGTGCAAAGTTCATTTTGGGAGTATCGTATCTTTGTTGGAAATCAGATTCATAAGATGGATTGAATAGGTCCTGTAGAAGATAAATATGTTAAAGATTTCTATCTGGATTGCAACTAAGCGTTTGACTAGTATAGGTGCCCCCCCCCCTAATTATTAGCGGCGATCTAGCCGAAGACGAAGCCGCTTTAAAGTTTACTTTGGTAAGAAATCTATATAGAATGGAGGATATCAATATAATAACATGTCCCTTTCATCACTTTCTGTACATAATAGTTCAAGCAGATAATAGTGTGGTAGGAGAGGAGAGAGGAGGAAGAAAACAAGATGAATCTACGCTTCGCTTCTCAACACATAGAGCATAAAATCATCACGGAGATCCTCTAGAGCCATTGAATTAATAGCCCACGTCAATATTGGCATCCGTACTTTGTGGTAGCTTTTGGTAAGTGGTGGCCTGTAAGTGGTGTCTTTCGGCGATAGAAGTATTAATTCATATAGGTCTCATGCATTCCTTTTTTGCCAATAACAATCGTTGAAAACTCTCTCTTGGGGTTTATTTCACGAGGAGAACACGAACCTAATGCTTCAGACGCAACGAGGTGAAATGAACTTTTGACAGTTTACCCTAATAGTTGTAGCTGCTCTATGCAATGAGGAATGGAAATTAGTTGGATACTGTTTATGCCGCTCAATTGCCCGTTCTAATACAGCACCGATATACAGGGACAAATTCAACGAAGTAGGTATGTAGCATATATGAAATTGAATAGAAAACTATAGAAACAGAATCAGACTGATCTGTGAAAGAGAGAGATATATATAGAAAGAGTTGAAAATGATATTGAAGCGGAGGTATCACAATATTTTCGTACTCTCGGACAACAAGTAATGCACCATCAAAATATCCTGAAATATGAAACTCAATGACCGTCTCTCCTTTGATGATAACTTCTGCCAACATATAGAGAATGAGAAGTTTTTTGGTAGATTGTGTGCAGTTCGATACTTTGATTCGAAACAGATCATGTTGGGGATCCTTTTGGTTGCAAAGAGCTAATTTTCGCAGATTGGAAGATTTGGTACAAAGGCTGGACGTTGCCACTGTGTACGAGAATGTGCAAATTGTGAACCTGTATGAGATTCGAGAATGAAGAGAAGCCACAATGATTTTAACGGTCGGCAAACTAGTCTGATAGCGCTACTTTCGACGAGCATGTTTAATTTTGAGAGTATGCAGGTGATATATCGGATTGATAGATCCCAAGTCTACCAGTGTCTCGATGCAGGTCGCTTTTGAGATATGGGTATCCTCTGGGTCGACCATTAGCAGGCAACCTTGGCTCCCGAGAGCTCGTACTTGAGTATGATGATGCATAGGTGGCGCGTTCCGAACTTCCAATTAGACGTGGGGATGTCCTGGCCTCTTCAACCCTTTTCTCTTCTACAACTGCGGTCATTAATGCAAGAATCGCTGGGTCGTTCGCAGAGTCATGGGGCTTGAGGGGTAATAGAGGACCATTAGGAACATTCTTGGAGGAGTTTTGTGATTGATGTCCGAGATAAGAAGAATTTGAAGATGTATTCCGTACCCAGTTCGCCACTCTGGTATCCTGCTTCTCATATTGCCTTAATGGAGGACTGGAACTGATTGGGATATTCTGAAAATCATTATTGGTTACATGGTCCGATAATACCGTCGGAGGACAGTGAGTACGAATGGCCGTGATTGGAGTTTCACCAGAAGTTTGCACTCTAATAATCTCTGGCGAGATTCGTTCGTCAATGCTATCCACATTATCGTACAGTTTGACCTGTGAAAAGTTTGACATGCCAGGTATCAAAATCGGAGGGGGCCTGAAACTTTTGATCTGTCGCGAGTTCGGCTTCCAGTCAGGAGAATTGTTACCTTCAGACCTCGTCGTCTTTGGATAGGCGCCAAGGTTGTTGTTGAATTCATTTTGTGCAACTATTCGTGATTTTGAGTGATGGGCAAGTGATCCAAAACTTGAGGTCTCCTGTGGGAGCTTGGCACTTGCACTTCCTGCATTTACTCTATCATTCCGTCTTAAAGAGTAGTGTAACACGACGGTGACTTCGGCTGCTTCCTCCCCAGGTTGAACGGGATCAAGTGTTTCAAGCCAAGCTGCGAGTATGTCCATCTCCTGCTCATTCAGTTGACGGGTGTATAGTCGAGTGTTCCGAAGTATGTGAGACGCCATTTTCTTACTCGAAAGATTTAAGATTCGTGTGGATTTGGGAACTAGGCACTAAAATCAACATTCAATCTATATATGTTTTGTCGATAGTGTGTAGATTAGTGAGAAGAGAAGACATACCAATGTGCAAAATAATGTGTTGTTCTACTGTATCTTGTTAAGGTTGAGTAGTCATCCGCTTCCTTTGGTCCTTAGAATACCAGGGGATCGACTTTGACTCGCCACGAGCTGTACGGGCGAAGGCTGCCAAGTCAAATTTGAGTGCTTTGAAAATGTCAATAGTGGCATGAACTCTTTGAAGTTTTGTCTCGAGCTCAAGTTATTTTTGTCCTGCCGTTAAACTGGGAAGAAGGAAGGTTTGGTTTAAGAAGCTGCATCGCTCATGGTAATATCCTGCCTATTCTATAAGCAAAAGTAAGTAAACCTCCTATTACCGACCTGAAGACTCTAGTATGCATCCGTAAAGTTGAGCGGAGCAACTTTGAAGCCTTGTGATATGATAGGTTGATTTTTGGGATGCTCGTAACGTCAGTTGTACTCCGTCGGCGCTTAGAACTATGATCGTGGTAACATAAAGATGTATGGAACACTAAAAGGCATTTTTAGTAAGAACCAGACTTATCGATGGCATATGGCTGATTTTACCGCCTGAAAATAGTCCAGGTGCGTGAAGGTTGTGATCATATGCATGAGGAATGAGGAATCAAGTTGGTGGGGCCTGTAATTTAGTGCAAGTAACTGGCTACTCCTGGCTTTTGCAGACTAGAAAGCGCTTATAGATGCCTATTCTGCATTCAGAATCCGACAGCTCGGTTGGGGCTTGATTCCTCCAGTGGTTATGAAATTGGGAACCAGGGTTGGACAAATAGGCGAACGATACAAGCAGTCATTGGATGAGACAAAAAGTGAAGAAGGCGGTAGCTGATAGAGCTAGGTGAAGCGGCTAGGATACAAATCACAAGGTAAGGCGCGTGATTTGCTGTTTCTTAGATGAGAGATGCCCGAAAGAGTACTAGGTGCGAAGAAGTCGACCCGACACTTTGGAAGCGAGATGTCCATCTTTGGCCCACAAAACCAATGAGAACCTCAGCAATTCGCAAGGGCAAATTGCACGGATAAACCGGGCATTGGGCAATCCTTAATAGGGACATGGGATATAAGTACTAGCTGTTTTTGTGTAGAGCATGGCGACGATGGGCAATGACTGACGGCGGTGAGTTGACGGGCCAATACCATGTAAATACAGTGTAGCCATTTTTAGTGATTTAGCATAATTGTCTGCAAGGCGGTTAACCATTGTAAGAATTATGGATATTTCACCTAAAAGTCAAATTTTCCAGGGGAAGTACGCCTTGGACCATCTGGACACCCTCTGCGGTAAAGGCAATGAGCACCGAAGAAAGCCCGGATCCAGGGCAATAACTTGTATGATTTTTGGGACAAATGCTCGATTGAAATCTATCGAACAATGCCAAGGTATGCTCTCATCGCTGGCTTTTCTATGACATGGACAATCGTCTCCCCTGGTTAAGCGAGGATGCATTAGAATCTTAGGCAAGTTTCATTCTGGAACCATACATAGAGATTCTAGCGATCATGTAAAACCGAGGTGCAAGAGGGACAACTGCATGTTTGCAGCTGGGTCAAGAGCGATGAAATTTGTTACCATTAATGCCACTGAAAAAGTTTGTTTGATGGTACTTTATGTGCCCGAGATAGCCATGTAACTTTCACGGAGAAAAAAAGGGGCGAAGAAAAGTAAGTGCAAAATGAACAGCAGAACTTTGCATGTTCTAGGGGAAGAGAATGAGATGTCCAAGGTATATCTGATGAACGAAGATCGAGCTACCAGATGTGCGTGGCCTTGGAAGTAAGGTTCGAAGAAGCCGAGTGTACTTTTGAAAGAAGCTGGATATGCTTAGAATGAAGATGTATTGATGAATGCCTATTTTCCCCCATCGAACTCGAATCCCAAGGCTCATTGTTCTACGAACCACTGCCTCTTTTTGTGACCCCCATACTCCAGACTCCACGCTCAAACGCCCATAAAACCACAATTGCCCAATGTTCATACAAATCCCCAAGCTCACATTCACAAAACCAAGGTATTTCTTCCCGTAACAAACATGTCACTGCCGCATTGATGGCCTCATCTCAGGAAATGTAAGACAGCCCAACAGAAAGCAAAAAATATGACTACCCCAATTCCAAATATCCACTTATCCTGCTTCGCACGTCTCTCAATCATTCGGATAGTATCTCCCGACACACCCAAGGTATTGGCCACGCTATACAGTCTCTTTTGCGTCCCTTTCAACATTTCCCGCTGTTGCCCTAAATCACCTAAAACTGCTTGGCCCCGAGCTAGGTATTCGTCCAACGCACTATGGGTATTCTGAAAGAAAGATTGTTCTCTTAGAGCATGTGTTTCCCTAGTATAATCCCCACTATTCATAGAAAGTTGACTACCACTTCCAACTGGTCCACCTTCTCTTCTCCATGGGCTATCCCGAGCCGCGATCGCACTTGTTGTATTCGCATAAGGATTTTCGGGTGTAGAGGTATGATGTGGTCTTCTCCCCAGTAGTTCGCCCCTATCTATCTGAGTTTGATTGTGTTCATTTTGGGACTTCAAAGTCGCAAACTGAGAGCGATAATCTTGTAGCTCGGAACGGAATGTTGTCAGTCGTTCATAGGCTTTCTCTTTCTTGGAAGGATTTAATTCGGCAGACTGAAGCGCAGCGTAAGAATCAAGGGTTCGGGAGAAGGAGGTAAGAGACGAGGATATTTGACCAAGGAGAGATGGAGTGAGAGGTTGCGATTCAGGTGGAGAAAGAGAGGAGAGATCTCGACGAAGGGAGGTAGACTGTTTGAGCGCGGTATTGAAAAGAGTGTTCTATCAAGGTTAGGTTGAGTTCCTAAGAGCATGGATCTGAGAAGTACAAACCATGGTGAAGTCGTGGTATTTAAGAAGAGGGAAATGGTTGTAGGCTAGTTGATTGCAAGAAGGTCCTTTCTGATTTATTGATGTGTAGCCTTGTTTGAAAGCTAAACGTGGCTACTCGAATCTTCCTCAATGTGGCGTTGTAATGATACAATCAAGATGTGGCTGGTGATATGAGGCTGAAGACAAGGCTGAAGAAGCTGACCAACGTAGACGTACTACTCAGTAGTAGGGTGGATGGATCATTATCACATGGAAAAAGATGTCAACAAGAAGTTTGTGAGCATGTTGCATGTTGTAGATCTCCGCTTTATTACTGATATCCCTCATTCACTCATTCATTCATTCATTCATTCATCTATCCATCTATCCATCCATCCATCCATTCATTCATTCATCTACGGAGTACTTTGTAGATGAGAGTCCTGACTTGTGGTAAGGGTACTCGAGTAAAGAGTTATGAGTATAAGACATGCATTATCCCTTTCCTTGTCAACACGGATTTGTACAGCTGGCGATAACCCTAACATGCTAATGTGTATATAATACAAGCACAAACTCTGCATTCAATACGAAAAAGATCCGATATACGAGCAAACCAGCACAGCAAACCTCGGTTCCCACAATGCGCATGTCATTTTCAAGGTCCTTGTTTGCATTTTCAATTCTTATTTCTAATCAAATTCATTGGTGCAAATTCAATTAATTGTATGCATCAAATCCCACATTTGATTGATTTTTACTCCATCTCACCTATCACTCATCATCCCATCCATATTAGTTACGAACGACAAGACAAATAGAGCACGACAGGCAGGAGAGACTTGGTATATTGTGTATTTAATCTATTTTTTAACGAATTGAGGAAAATGGAAATATATTGTTTATACATTTCTGCCTTTAACTATTATCACATTTCGAAGATTACTTGCCTCATAAGTTGATATATACATACATACATACATCTATCTACACATATCTACATCTACATCTACATCTACTACATCTCTACCTTCTTATTGCCCTTTTATTTAAACATCTCTTCTCCCCTTCTCTCTCTACAAACTCTACATTAGATAAGAGAGAGTTTAAACCTCCAAAATTGTGTACGTATGCGCTTTCCCTGATTTCAAGAGAAAGAGAGAGATCTTTAGTCCTATAGTTCCTATTGTCAGTCCTATTGCCTTATCGTCCCCTACTTGTACAACTGCACAGCACTTTATCCCCCTCCTCTCTGCCACTTTTCTTCCCTAGATTTTGTATTAATTGCAGAACCATTCTTACAGCCTTATATCTTTTGCTCTTCTTGATTTTATCAGAAGAAATAGGAATACTACCCACCACCTTTGTTGTCGCCTAATCACAGATCGTCATTTTCCCTTCTTATCTTGTGATAGAGGGGCAGACGACGTAGGACAAACTTTCCAGTAACACAGATCGCAAACATCGAAAGACCTGTCACATCCTCTCACATCCTCTCACATCCTTACACAACACGAGTGAATGTACTCAGCCTCTGCACAACACGAAAATCTCTATTTGTTGATCCGCTATTGAAGCCCGGTATTGGACAACGAAGTTATTTCCAATTTGAACGGGTTGAAGCCAAGAATTGTTACTTGAGTGCGCGGGATTCCAAACGTGCGATACAGTTTGCCGCACATTGGCTGTTTTGCCACAAATTGTATTTACAATCTTTCTCTTTTGGTGGAATGAATGGATGATGTGCTAACTTCTCCGAATTAGAGCCTCTCTCTCAACTTCTACATCCAGGATGACGTTCCTTTCGACGACCTATCTCCTGCCCGGCATATTACTCAACCCCGCCTTCATCTTACATCTCATGAATACCTTCATGTCACACCTCTTACCACCTCCTCCAACAATGTCAACATCTCCACATCCAATTTTTGAAAGTCTCGGACCATTACCAGGGTCGCAGTGGGCATTTGATATGCATGAGGATGATGCGCTGTGCTGGAGATATACTGCTGTCATGGTGATAATACAGATGTGGGTATTTGGTCGAGTTAGTGGTAATAGAATATCGATGAAAGATGCAAGAGCTGTGAGAATAGAGAGGGAACGAGTACGCAGGGAACGAAGTGCTCTTATTGATGCCGAATCAACATCCGCGAAATCGACGAATGGGCTCGACGGCATATGTGAAGTAGAGAATGGTAGAATGGGGAGGGCAGAACTTGTTGGCCGAGATAACGAAGTAATAGAAACTAGTGACGACAGTACAACCGAAACGAGCGAAGAAGAGATCATTGTATGATGATACCGACTTTTACAAACATGGCTGGTATGGCGTTTTGAACGGTCGTTATAGAAGGAAATTGCAAACGAGGCATAGTTATTGGATTGGAAGAAATGATTGTTATGATGGTTTGATGTTGGTTTATGGCTGGAAAAAGTTGCATCGAGGAGTTCCCTGGAGAGAATACCTAAAGAATCAACCACAACCCTTCACCTTTTCGATTTATACTGGAGTATTGTGTTTTCGCGGTGCGAGTAACTTTGTGGGCAATGAATGTCGAATCTGATAGGCACAACCTCGTTTGTTCAATGCAATGTATGCAATATTGCATACCTCACTCGCATGACATGGTAAGCTGTAGGCCGAATCTGGATGGAGTAACTGCTTCAAAAGTTCAACGACTGAGTGCAATGTCCGGAAGGGATATCAAAGTTTCTTGCACCTAAATAATCTATGGAGCCACGGGGCGGAAGATCAATTAGTCTCAACAAATTCAGATGCACATTGAGCTCTAAGTGATTGACGGTATGCCTCTTTGCATTGTATCGGGCATGGCCGCTAGTCTCCAAACCAGTTTCCAAATAAGCGTTTCGATTCTAACGTGGCTTTTTAGCATGTTCAATGCTGGTGAACGAAATCAATTTCTCTCATATCTCCGGGCACTCATAGCACTTTCTGAGCGGGATTATCTCAATAAGCTGTGCTGAGAGTACCGGTGCGGCTATGTAATGTTTACCCCCTCCCAATGTCCCTTCTATCTAGCTACATCGTTACTTTGTTCTTAGCAACAGAAAGTGGCCCCCTATCGAAAGGTTACAAGTGTATAATGAGAACTAGCACTGCAGATATTTTTAAAGGCAAGAAAAGCAAGACGACTTGTGCGAATTGTCAGAAATTTGAGTACACGACAAAATCATGTTGACTTTGCCCATTAGGTTTAGATGGAACTTTCCCTGCTAATAACCTTAGATGCGGAAATCCTCTAAACTGCGAGCGTCGTGCCGAATCAGAAAGCCAGCGAGCGCTTTGGAACATCTATGGAAAACTCCCGTTTAATCTGTTTCGATTTCTGCCTGGAGAAAAAAGTGCCTTTTTGCCGAGTCGGAGTTTTATGTCAAGCTTACTGAAATGCAGTGTTTCGGCGGGTACCTGATGAGCTTGTTCGAGGATAGTTCTATAAAGTTGTCGGGGAAAGTTCCCTTTGGGCCCAATTTTGGCTTCATTGGCTATTCTAGGAGGTCTATCTATTCAGGATTCTCAATACATTTCCTGAGCAATGTCACCATGGCTACGGTGGAATGGAAATGCACTTATAATAGTGCGGCTCATTAGCAATATCAGGCTCAATTAGTGATCTCAATTATGAATCTATCCAACAAAGTTAGGCTCAATGAAAAGGGGCGCCCAGCCGTGATGGATGCCTCCACTTCAACCTCATTAAGAAAGTATGAGTATCCGTTTACTCAAATGGTGTTTTGCTTATAAAGAAAATATGTTGGGTACAGATAGTTAATTTGCACCTCTTGTTATTGTCGCGCTCTAGGCTCTGCCCGCTAATCCCACTTTTAGAATTACTCCATTTATTGATTCTTTTTGGGAGTTGAATAGCTTTCTTGTGCTGGCCAGTTTCACTCAATTGGCCATAATGTATGAAGAATTGTTTACTTTGCTCAATGCGCATAATAATAGTCGGATTTGCGGGCAACGAGAGAGTTGCATTTACCCGCCAATTTATCCAAAGAGCCATGATATTGCCTTCATCTCCACCTAGCTTATACCAGGCTTATGATATAGCGTCTATCTGCTTCAATAAGGAAGACTCGATCGTTCCACTACATCGCGGGGTGCATGATTGGTGCTGTACCCCAGAATCCCCATATCTTGTGACTATCAAGCTTCTAAAAGGTTACCGTGTGTGATTTTACCCGCGGGGAACATGCAATGTCAACCATATTCAATACGCTCGGATAAATGGACGGGCTAAGTATCACCTCAGTTCATTCATTGACTGATATTTCGGTATAGACTGGGTTGATATATCGCCACCGTCCCCTGGCTTTTGCCATGTATAAAGCAAGACAGTTCCGCCACAAATCTGTAGTTCAACATCATCCATCCCATCTGCACAATCACCATCATTTTCATAGTCATCATGGTATCATACAAAACTCTTCTGATTACCCTTACTGCTTTTGCGGGAGTCTTAGCATACCCAGCCAACTCGACATTTGAACTTGTCGATCGGAGTGGGACACCTAGCTCTACTGGAACCAGTGGTTGGTATCTCTATAACATTTAGGGCTATATTTTATGTTAACCTTACTGATCAGGTGGATACTACTACTCTTTTTGGACCGACGGAGGTGCAGCCGTGACTTATACGAATGGTGCTGGTGGCGAATATAACGTCCAATGGTCAGGAAGTGGAAACTTTGTTGGCGGGAAGGGTTGGAATCCTGGAAGTGCCATGTTGGTTTAAAAATTTAATCGCTCCTCAACTACAATCATAAGTATAGTTCATGCTGACCATTGTTTCAATTCATTCGTAGGGCCGTTACTTATAGTGGCACATACAGTCCAAATGGAAACAGTTATCTGTCCCTCTATGGCTGGACCACGTCACCTCTAATTGAATATTATATTGTCGAGAATTTTGGTACATATAATCCAAGCACTGGAGCTACTTTGAAGGGTACTGTCGTCAGTGATGGAGCCACATGTAAGTAGGATCTACATTCACGGAGCTTCTATGGTATCCTTTCCAAAATAAGCACATTCAGCTCTTGTGCTCGTGACGTACCGGTGCATCCAATTACTTCTTTCCTGCACAATGACTGACAGGACCTGCTCCAGATAACATTTACCAAACCCAACGCGTGAATGAACCATCCATCGCCGGTACTGCCACCTTTTATCAATATTGGTCTGTTCGACAATCCAAACGAACTGGTGGCACGGTAACAACTGGAAATCATTTCAATGCATGGAAAGCTCTTGGAATGAATATGGGTACATTTAATTACATGATAGTCGCAACCGAAGGATACTATTCCAGTGGTTCATCCGATATAACGGTTGGAAGTTCAAATGGAGGTGGTAGCACTGCACCAACCACCTCAGCTCCTGCTTCTTCACCTACATCATCACCTGGTGGCAACGTAAGTTTTATCTTCTCTTCTCTTTGATTCAGTTAATAAAAACTCAGCTGATGCTTGATATAATTTAGTGCGGTGCTTTATACAGTCAATGTGGCGGCACAGGATTTACGGGCTCTGCGTGTTGTGCATCCGGAACTTGCAAGTATGCAAATTCCTACTATGCTCAATGTTTGTGAGATGTTTGTGCCCCTCAAGGTATTAATGTTGGATATCAAGGAAGCTTTTGCATGCCGGATCTTTCTGTCTCAACATTATTACATCAGCTGTTTCATAGTGGCGCATAATAACAGAGGGAATTATGGAAATTCAGTAACCTACTTTATCATATCTGTACAAGTAGCACATAATTTTACCGCCGTCTTCCACAATGTTTGCTCTCTTTGCCGAGGGTACAGCCACAAAATACACACAACTACACTTGAGGCTTTATTGAACATATCATAAGTTTGACAAACAGCGTTTCTTGGTGGGTCTTTCAAATTTCCGTTTCAAGCTATCAAGAATATATCTATGTCGTCGATATGAAGAAGGATTGAATGAACAGTTTATGAAATATTTTATGATGTTGATTTATGCAAATGAAAGACATTGAATGAAGGGAGAGAGCTAGAGAAGAGTTGCACATTCAAGACCTATCACTCTCGATACCTTCCTGAAAACATGCATTAGTGTACGGATATATACAGGTGTCTGGCATTGCTTAAAGTCTTCAGTGCTTGATTCCTTGGTTATTCAATCACGATATCACATTTATCATGTACCTCGCAGCATTAAGTTTGTTCAAAATTTCGATTACATTGTGGTGTCGTAGAGTATAGAACATCTCACGCAGGACCAAATAGGAATTGCTACCAGTCAAAAGTCACTCATAAACCACAGATTGTAGATGGAGAGCATTCGAATAATTGCAATGATAAAAATTTAAACCCCCTTTAAAGATCTTCCTAAAACTTCAATGCAAATCCATCAAAGTAACCCATTCATTGGCAGTACCATTCTGTTCCTGTCATACCGGACGAAATGTACCCCCAAGTCGAGAAAGAAAGAAAAAATCAACCCTGTCTCCGCTGTACCAGTGGGCGGCTTGTCACATTCAGACCACGAAGCATATCGATGATCACGCCCAACCGATTGGAACCTGCAAAACAATTAGCAAAGATAGTACAATAGTAGGAAAAGCATAAACTCGTACCTTAAAAGCAGTAAGGAATTCCTTGGATGTATTGGCAAGAATTGGGGCATGCACCAATTGTTACAAGCTGCCCGGTTACTGCGCATTGTGACTTATTTCCGTTAGTGTTTCGTGTCATTTCGAGAGGAGCAAAATCGTGGTGTTATATAGAACTTACAATTGCCCTGCCTGTACAGACATACCGACCGAACGGAATGCGTCCTCCGTTGAAAGGGCATGTCGTAAGAGGAATTTGCGCAGCGGCACTGCCGGCGAGAAGAGCAACAATTGCTGGGAGGTAGAATTGCATTTTGAGTTTTGGTTTGAGTTTGTAAAGGCTTTTAATGTTGAGACTTGTGTGATTGATGGTTATGAAAGAGAGCAGAGCCAGGGGGTTGCTGTATATATAGGGAAAAGCCTTGGTCAAACTTCCCACCATCAGATTCAACCCTTTGATATCAGCTCGCAAATTAACACATTCTTTCTATCTTATTATGAGACCTGTGCATTTTTGGTCCTCAACTCATGACACTCGCACATTCTTTCCTCGCTTTTTTTGAGATTACCATGACTAAGGTTTTGCATCTAGGAGGCTCCATGATTTTGACTATTTCCACATAAATCTTGATTGAACATTGAACTCAGGTCAAGAGCCGCAAGGTTGTATTGCCATATAACAATAATCCAATCACGTTCATAAAAGTTACAAGCCTAACAATGGTTCACAGTGGTGAACTTTAACCGAAATTATCTACGATTGTAACTCAACGCCGGTGAAATTATCCCGATATTAGGGAAGAGATGGTGAAGAAGATCGAATCACATGAGCCATGACTTATGGCTCATGAAGTTGTTTGATTGAAATTGTGTTGAAAATCTGACGCATTCCTAGGGCCAACCTCCAGTAACTCATTCTTGCAGTGGTAGCCAAATCATGGAATGTAAGCGAGCCTTTATTCACCTCGTATTCTTTTACGATCTTTGCATACCAGAGTCGATGCTTCAGGGAGTATTTTGATGAGGGATTATCATGCGACATCCCTTGATCTTCAACAGCCATGGAAACTACTTAGTGTTCAATCCCAGTAAGTAGCTTCAATTAGATTTATTATTGTCGGCTTGCCGACACTATAACCTTACTGTACGCGAGGTTTACCTGATGGGTGATAGAAAATGAGAAACTCGTTTAAATAAGTCGTGATCCTGATAATCTGATTGGTCTAAAATACCCCGGTAAATACCCCGGTAAATAATCGAACAAAAAGCTTGGTATAAGCCTTATAATCTTGAAGAAATCTGATTTAAAGCTTTTTTCAACTTTATTGAAATCATTTAATTTTATTGAAATCATTTAACTTTATTAATATTGAAATTATTCAATTATAAAATCATTCAACTCGATTCTATTAAAATCATTCAATTTTGAAATCTAACTAGTATTATAAGGATTTTTTTGATAATTATTATCGATGATGATTATTCAAAAAAATATTTCTGATTATTATTTTTGAAAACTACAAAGATCAAAGATATTTTAATATTTGAATATATAATTTTATAAAAGATTTCAAAAAGAATTTAAATTTGAAATTAAAATTTAATTATCTTCAATATCGATAAAATAATATTATTTTGAAAAAATTAAATTAAGAATATATATAAAGTTTGAATTTCATTAAAATAAATTCTACTTCATTTTAATTATTTTTATTACAAAATATTGATATTTCATTTTCAAACTATTTTCTGATTTTTATATATCATTTTATAAAGAATTTTAAATTGAATTTGAATTTGAAATCAAAATTCAATTATCTTTAATATTAATAAAACAATATCATTTTGAAAAAAATAAATCAAAATATATATAAAATTTAAATCTTATTAAAATAAATTTTAACTAGTATTATAAGGATTTTTTTGGTGGTCACCATCGATAGTGATTATTTTTAACAGAGGGGTGATGATTATACAAAAAAGAAAATATGATCACTATCCCGAAATCGATCAATTTAAGAGATATTTTAAAATTCAAAAAAGAAAAATATAATAGAATTAATCAATAAATTCAAATATTGAATCAGAATTAAATTATCTTTATTATTTGTGTAACGGTACTGATTTTGTTAATACATTATAATAAAAAATCATAAGGGAGCTAGGGCCATTTTTCGATGTGGGGTAAATTTACAGGGTAGTGGTGACTATACAAAATATTGATCAGGGGGTGGTGACCATACAAAATATCAATTACAGGGGTGGTGATTATATAAAATATCGATCTAAATAAAAATTATTGTATTATATAATAAGTGTAATTATTATATTGGATAATTAATGTATTTGATTGAAAAAGATATTATATTATATAATAAATATAATTATTGTATTGAGTAATTATTATAATTTATATAATTTGAATAAAAATTATTATAATATATATTTAATATGATTATTATAATTGTTATATCGAATGATTATTGTAATATATATTTAAAAATATAATTGTTATATCAGATGATTGTTATATCGAATTGAAAAAGATATCATATTATATAATAAATATAATTATTGTATTAATTAATTATTATGATTTATATAATTTGGATAAAAATAATTATAATATATTTTAAATAATATAATTGTTATATTGAGTGATTGTTGTAATATATATTTAAAAATATAATTATTGTATTTGATGATTGTTGTAGTGTATATTTAAAAATATAATTATTATATCAAATGATTATTAATAAATATTATAAGGATTTTTTTAATAATTATTATTAATAATAATTATTTTTTATAGAAAGATAATTATTGATTTATAAATATATTTTTAAATCTATTTATAAATAAATTCAATTTTAATCAAAATTATATATTAATTATTAATTTTAAATATATATAAATATTTTATATTATAAATAAAATAATTTATAGTTTTAAATATTTATATTTAAAATAAAATTTTATATATTAATCAATTATATATTTAATTTTAAAATTTCAAATCTATTTCAATTTTGATTAATTCTTATCTTTTTTTTTTTTTAAATCTTTTACAAAAACTTATTTATTAAATCGATTTCGATAATTTTATTATCAAAAATTATTAAATTATAATTATCAATTTTTTTATTTAATATTTTATTATAAAATTAATAATAAAAAGTATATTATACAAAATATTCAATATCAATTTCAAAATCAAAATAATGAAATTTATTATTTACAATATCAAAAATATTAATAATTTTTATTAATCATTTAATATTTTCTTTATTTCTGAATATTTTTTTCAAAAGTTTATTAATAACAATATTATATAATTAAACTTTTTTAATATATTTAATCAAAATTAAAATATATAATTAATTTATTTTGTAAAAATTTGATTAAACTTTCTTTGGTTTTATTTAATTTCAAATTATATTTTGAAAAATTAATAATAAATAAACTATATTTTTATTATTAAACTTTTTTTTGAAAAAGTTTTCTTTATTTATTTTTCAAAATATTTTTATTTATTTATTTTTAAAAAAATAATAATTTGATTAAATAAATATTTTTAATTCTTTTTATTCTTTTTTTATTTTATAATAAAACAAAATATTATAATCGATTCATTACATTTAATATAAAAATATAATAAATCTTAATAAAAACTTTTTTAAAATAATAATTTTTTATTAAAAACAAATAATTATTTATAATTAATTAATATTAATATTTCAAATTAAATTTAAATAATTTTATACAAAAATTTATTATATAAAATCTATATTATAATTTAATTTATTTATTTTTATATTTTTTATTTTCTTTAATTTATATATTTTTTATTAATAATAAAATAGATTTTTATATTTTCAAAATAAAATATTATAAATATTATTTATATATAAATTTTAAATTAAAATAAAATAATTTGTTTTACTTTTTATATAAAAATTTTATTAGATATGTAAATAATAAATTTAAATAAATTTTTTTAATATATATATTTTATATCAAATATATTTCTTTTTTAATCTTGAAAAATAGATTTATTATATTCTAATTAAATATATTTAATTCTTTTTAATAATTAATTTTCTAGTATTTTTATATTTAATTAATAAAGTATTTTTTAAATTTTATTTTTTATTATTTAAATTTTTATTAGATTATAATTTTGATAATTCATTGATTGTTTTTGTTATATTGAAATATTAAATATAATAAAATAAATATATTTTGAATAATATAAATTTATAAAATTGAAAAAAAAGAGAAAATAAAATTCTTTATATAAAAAGCAATTTTCTATATCGATATTATATAAATTTATTATTTAAATTTTATAAAAAGAAATAGTTTTAATAATTCTAATATTATTCTTTTATTTAATATTTATTTATATATATATTTGTAATAATAAATATAATAACAATTCAAAAAGAATATCAAATTATTTATAAAAATAATAATTATATATAAAAGATTAAATTAATATTATATAATTATTAGTATTAATTATAAATTTAATTATAAAGAATTTGATTATATGATTATTTATAATTTTATTGATTATATATTATATTTTTAAATATATTAATAGATATTTTATTTAATAAAAATAAAAACAATTCATAAATATATTATAAATAAATTAAAAACCTTATAGTTTTTATTAATATTTTATTAAATAAAAAATAAAAAGATAATAATAAAGATTATTTTATTAAATTTTTATTTTTATTTTTTATAATAATATTTATAAATTTATTTATTTTAAATAAATATAGATTTTTATTATTAGATTTATTCAAATCTGAATTGAATTTTTTATTCAAAATTTGTAAAAGTAAAGATTAAAAATCAAAATTTAAAATATTAATTATTTAATTCAAATAAATATTGAATTTATAAATTTTAAGAATATCAAATTATAAAATAATTAATATAAAATAAAATTGAAAAAGAATTAAATTTATTTTTGATTAAAATTAATTTATTAAAAATAATAATAAAAGAAAAATAATTTTATATAATTTATATAAAAAAATTAATTAATTATTGAAAGTTATTTATATATATTAAATATATTTTATAATAAATAATATAAAAATATATATATTAATATTAAATTAAAATAAATAATATAATTTATTATTGAATAAATTATATTATCGAATAGATTATTTTTCTTTCAATTTATTAATTAATTATTATAAAATTAATTAATCTAAAAATCTAAATTTCTTTTGTTATTAAAATTATTTATAAAAATAAAAGATTAAGTATTTGAAAATTTTTAAGTTTTATAATATTTTTGTATAATTTTTAATATAAAATAGATAATTTATTATTTTATATAGAAATTTGAATGAATTATTATAATATTATAAAATTAGAAAAGGAAATAATTGTTTAATATATTTTGATATAGATTTAAAAGTTTTTATTTAAATTTAAAAATATAGAAAACATAATGAATTATATTTTTGAATTAAAAAATATAAAGTGTATTAGGAAATTTTGAATATATCGATTTGTAAAATATTGAATTGAATGAAAGATATATTTGTAACGATTTAATTGAAGCAATGATTGTTTTAGGTTTTGTATAATTGGTAATTGTAGGTTAAGGTTAATAATTATTGATTATCTATTCGAAGATGAATATATTATTAGATTAATTGGAATATAGATAAATTAATTGATAATTAAATTGAATACAAAGCTTTTAAATTATGAAATTATTCTAATTATATATTAATCTATTTCGAAAGCTTTTAGAAGTATAGATTCTTATAGACTTTTTGAAGTCCTCAAAAATATAAGTTTTTCGAAGTTCTATTATATAACTAGAATCAAATTATATATCCGAACTTGTTAAAGATAAAGAAACTATATAAAGTGATTATTATACAAATTCGTATACAAATTGTTTTACTTTTCAAAAAGATCCAAGTTTATAAAAATAATATAATAATCTAGTAGAGATAATAATTATCTCAGGTTTTCATCTGGTTAATAATTGTAGATTAAGATTAATAATCACTAGTTATTTATTCGAAGGTGAATATATTGTAAGAAAGTTGGAATTATAGGCCAAATACATAAAGGTTTTAGTTAGTTAATCATATAACTTTCTGTAGTTAGATATAAAAGAAGAGTCTTTTGTTTCTTCTTTTTATAATAATCAACCTTCTATATATATATATTTGAATTCATATAATAATAACTTCAAAATCATTGTGAACTTTGTTTTATCTATAAATAATATATTACAATATAATCTAATTCAGCTTTCTCTTCTAATTCCCTCCTCATAATGTATTATCGGGATGTATATATCTCGACCTATCACTTTTACAATATTATTAGATTAATTGAAATATAAATAAACTAATTGATAACTAAATTGAATACAAAGCTTTTAAATTATGAAATTATTCTGATTATATATTAATCCATTTCAAAAGCCTCTAAGAGTTTACACTTTTGAAGGTTTTAAGAAATTATTACGAAATCATTTTATAGAATATTATAAAATAATAATCAATCTATCTTTATAAGCTTTGATCTTATTGAAAAGCAAAGCAATTTGTATATAAATTTGTATAATAATCACTTTGTATAATCTCTCTACCTTCAACAAACTTGAATATATAATTTGATTTTAATTATATAATAAAATCTTCAAAAATATAAATTCTTATAAGCTTTTTGAAACCCTTAAGAATATAAACTTTTGAAAGCTTCTAAAATGGATTAATATATAATCAGAATAGTTTTATAATTTAAAAACTTTATATTTAATTTAATTATTAATTAGTTTATTTATATTCTAATTGATTTAGTAATATATTTATTTTTGAATAAATAATTAATAATTATTAGTTTTAATTTACAATTATCAATCATATAAAATTCTAAAGCAATTATTGTTTCAATAAAATTATTATATTTTGAATATTATTATAATTAAATTATATATAATATAATAACTTTCAATTAATAGTTTATCAAATTGTTTTTATTTAATTTAATTAAGATTTCTGTTCAGGTTATTGTTATTATAAAATATAAATGAATGATTCAGATATCTATTTTTGATTTATTTTATAAAGATTGTAGTAAATATCGAATTTTTGTTATATAAATTGATCTTTATTATATCTTTAATAAATAACTTTTCTTGATTTTTATATAAAGGATTTTGTAATTGATCTTCTTTTTTTATAAAACTATATTCAATTGGATTGAATTATTTTTCAATAATTTAATAATCAAAATTACAAATAGTTAATTGAATAAAAATATGAAATCTAAGATTCATTGTTTTTTCTTTAATTATAAATCGTTTCGATAAGAATTTGATAAGATATTCGGAAAAGTAGATCCCGATTATATAATTGAAAAAGTATTACAATAATTCAAGTAAACTAGATCAATTATAATCTATATTATCAAGTTTCAATAATACATTAAATATATTATATAAAATAATAATTATTTCAAATTATAATTCTATAAAGAATTGAAAGATATTATCAAAGATGAATTAACAAAAGTTTTGAAATCATTTAACCTTTTTGAATTAATTAAAATCTTTATTTTTATTGATAATCGATTCTATAAATAATAAATAAAAAAGAAAAAAATCATTTAGAAAAATAAGAAGTTTCAAAAACCTTATTATCAGAATAGATATTATAATATCAACGATTTAATGAAATTGAATAATATTAAACAATATTATATAAAACTAAATAATCTAAATGTTAACGAAAAAAAGAAATATAGAAAGAATAATTTATATTTTATTTACAAAAAAAGTAGATATATATTTCAAGATTGTTTTCAAAAAAAGAAACTATTTGTTATAAAAGACAAAAAACAAATAAAATTTGAGAACAAAAGATAAAATTCTCGAAAAACAGGGATTCTAAAAAGAAGTTCGAAGAAAATAAAATTATTGAAAAAAGATTTATTTCAATTTAATTCCAAATAATTAAAGGAATTGAATATCAATAATTAAAACTTTGAAATTAGTATTAAGAATAATACCAATTACAAAAAAGAATTCTCAGAAAATTTCAAATCAAGAAACGAAAAACCAATCAAAGAATTTGAAAAGGATTAATAAATAATTGAATTCCATTATCTATTTTGAAAAAATGAATTATAATATCTAATCAATTATCTAAACAAGAAATAGATATAATATCATTATAAAAAGGAGAAATCTAATTTTATCGAGAAATATAGAATCTATAATTATTTTATTTTATTAACATTTTATATAATAATATATAATAATATTTACTATATAATATTTCAGAAAAATATTAAAACAAATAACATTAAAAGATATATTGTAAATATAAATTCTTCATTTTTCAACAAAGTATAAAAATATAATAAATATAATCTAGAAATTGAAAAGATATAAAAAATCCTATTACAAATTGAGATTTGTTATATTTAATAAAGAATTGATAGAAATAACAAAGAAATATCAAATCAAAATTATTATCGAGATTTCTAAATAGAATTAATAAAATTATTGTTTATTATATTCTATTGATTATTAAGTATAAATAAATATTAATATAAATAAATAAATCTCTTTATCGAAGAACAAATCATCGAATTATTATTGTTAGAATTTAATAATATTATAAAAATCGAATAATTAATTGTAAAAATCAAATTAGAGAATCAATAAATTAATATTTTGATTGATTTTGGAATTATAAATATATTTATAGATTCCAATTTTGTAAAAGAAAATAGAATTCTTACAAAATTAAAACAATATCTTTATTAGTTAATATTATTAGAAAGAAAGAAAATTAGAATTGATAATTAAATATATAAAGAAACTAATATTATCAGAATAATTATATTAGATAGATATACCAAATAAATCAAAATGGATTTAATATTATTAAATAAATATATAATTATTCTTAATATTTTATAAATTAAGAAACATAATTCAAATATCGATTAGATAAAAAATATTTTAATATTCGATTATTATAATTGTAATAGTAAATGATTATATAATTCAAAAAAATAGATTTCTAAAAAGATCGAATATTATATTATAATAGCAATAGATTTTTTATTAATCGATAGAACTAATGAAAAAGAAATTCTAATATAATATAGAAGATTTATTAAGCTCTTTGAAAATTTATAAGATTTAAAAACTTTATTAGAATATAAACTTTAAGATTATAAAATCAATTTCAAAAAGAGATTCGTATTCTTTATTGAAAAGTTAAGATTATACAATTTTAATATTATAAAAATATAAAAAGAATATAAAATTAAAGCTGAAAAAAAAGAATAGATTAGGAAATTTAAATCTTTTTATATATTTAATATATTATTGATATTTAAAAAAGATAATTCAGATAATTGATTTTATAGAGATTATTATTGAATTAATAATGAAATAATTAGAAATATATATCCAATATTAAAAGTTTAGAAGTTTAAGAATAAATTGAATAAAACAATAATCTATATAAAATTAAATCAAAAAAACATTTTTAATTTGATATAAATAAAAAAGAATTATAAATAAAAAATAATCTTTATATTATCATTAAATTTATAGGAATATATAATTATATTATTTGGTTTAATCAATATATTAATTATATATCAATAACAGAACAATAAGATATTTAAAGAATTCAATTCATTTATAATTTATTATCTAAATGATATCCTAATTTTTTCTCAGAAAGAGAAGGAATATGAAGAATATATATTGAAGATATTAAAAGTATTCAGAAAAATGGATTCAAGATTCAAATTATCGAAATACAAATTTGAAATATAGAAGATAATATTTCTAGAATATATTATTCAATTAGAACAAATAAATATAGATTCTAAAAAAACAAAGAAGATAAAGAATTAAGAACGATTTAGAAATATCAAGGATATATAATCTATATTAGGATTCGTTAATTTCTATCAAATATTTATAAAAGATTTTTTGAAAATAATAGAACTTTTTATCGAAATGATCAAAAAAGGAATAACTTTTATATAAAATAAAAAGGTAGAATAGGTTTTTTAAAAAATCAAAAATAGATTTATAAAAGAATTTATTCTTTATAATTATTATAATAATCGAGAAAGTATTATCGAAATAGATACTTTTGATATTTATATAACAAAAATCTATTTGTAAAGAAATGATAATAGAAAACTATATTTTATTATTTATTATTCAAACAAAATGAACAAAATAGAATAAAATTATAATATTTATGAAAAGGAATTTATAATTATAATAAAAATATTAAAATATTGAAGAATCTATTTTTAAGAGATTAAATTCTTAATAATTATTTATATTGATTATATAAATCTTTGAATCTTTATTATTATTAAAATTTTAGATAATTATAGATTGATTAGATAGATTGAGGAATTAATAAGGTTTGATTTGATAATCAAATATATTAAGAGAAAAAACAATATAAAAGTAGATATTTTAAATAAATTATTAGATTATAAAAATAATAAAATCTATTAGGAAATAACGATTTTGAAATCTTTATTAAATAGAGATCTTATTTTTAATTTGATAGAAATTGTTATTATGGAAAATAAATCAATAAAGATTTGGAAAGATAACTTTGTAAAAGTATAATAGAATAATGAAGGTATTAAATAGTTAAAATCATTAATAATTGTTGATAAATTATTTCGAATAAGGAATAAAATATAGTTATCAAGTAATATTGTTTTTGAGTATATCAAAGAATAATATATATTGTTAGTTTATAAATATTAAAAAGTATAAAGAATATATTTAAGAATCAAAAAACAATATTAAAGTTTAGAATTTTATAATATAATTAATAAAATGATTATTGAATATAATATCTATATTAGGAATAAGATTTCTTATTATACTCTTTATAAATAGATAAATATTATCGAAATATTATTTATATTATAAAAATCAATATTATAGGATTTTATAAATCCATTATCAAAATTTAAAGATTCAATAATAAAGATAATATATGATTATCTTTTTATTATAATAAATAGATTAATAAAGTATTTGATATTTGTATTATATTAGATAATATTAATTATAGAAATATTAGTTTTTATATTTCTAAAAGAGATCGTTGTAATATATAGATTATCAAAGAAAATATTCTTTGATAAAGATAAACTTTTTATATTGAAATTTTGGATTGTTTTAATAGTATTGTTAAAAATAAAAAGAAAAATATTTATTATATTTTATTTATAAATCAATAAAGAGAATAAAAGAATAAAATAAATTGTCGAAGTTTATTTTCGATATTATATGAATTATTAATAGAATAATTAAATAAAACTTTTATTTTTAATATAATTTGTATATAATAATTCAATATCAGAAATAATATAAATTATTTTGAATTATATTAATTATAGATATAAATTGATTATATATTACAAATTAGGGATTATAAAAATAGAAAATCAATTTGTAATAATACAAATAAAAAAACTCAAGGAAGTTTATAAAAAGATAATAATAAAATTGAAATTCGTTGTTGAAAGAAATATATATTATTATAATTGAAAATATAATCAAAAGTTAATATTAAAAAAGAAAAATAAAGTTTATTTATTTTGAAAAAATATTGAAACAAAAAGATCTAATACAAAATTGAATTACAAGAAATTCAGATTATTCAAAATTAAGAAAGTTAAAAGATTTTTGAATTATAAATTGATATTATCAAAAAGTATAAATATATATTCAATATTTTATATATCTTTATTCGAATTAGTATTCTTAAAAATATTTAAAACTTTTGAAACAGAAATTATATTTACAAATTAAGATATTGAATATAAAATAAAAAAGATATTAAATTATAAATATATTAAAAACAAAATCAAATACTTAATAAAATAGAAAGATTATTTTGATTTCGAAAACATATAAGAATTTAAAAAAGAAATTAAATATTTAAAGAAATACTAAAAGTTTTGTTAATAGAATCTAGATTTATTTAAAAAAAAAAGAATTCATTATTTTCTATAAAGAAAAATTGAAAGAATCGAATTTGTTTATAGGAATTTCGTTAGGATTGATAGAGTCAATTGATAATTAATTAAATTAATTAAAGATTAATTAATTAAATTGATTAAATTGATTAAATTGATTAGAAGAATCGGAATTAATAATGAATATCGAAGATACAATAAATTTTTTTTTTTTTTTTTCTTTTCCAAAATATTCAATTTATCAAAATATTTGAGATCTTGTTTAATTATCTTTTTATAATGATTTTATAAATAATCTTGTTATTTTCGAAAATGAAGAATTTTAATTATAATCTTTTTTTTTTCTTTATAAAGTTTTTCTTTTTGTTTATTTAAAGATTCCCAATTATTTATTTAAGGAACTTTTTTATTTCAATTATTTTTCAAATGTTATTTTATATTGTAAAAGATACAAAATTGTATATATTCGAAATAATAAATCTTTTATGAATTATTCAGAATTTTTATATAATAAAAATTCTTTATATAATAATAAATATATAGAATCATTTTGATATCAGAATTCTCGATTTCAATTATAAAATAGGATTTCTTTTTGTTCTTTTAACAAATTTTATTGAATTATAAATCATTTATAATAAGAAAAAGAATCAAAATATAAAACAATAAAAAACTAATAAATTATATACTAATTATAAATAATTAAGGATAATATTTAATTAAAAAAAGGATAATATTATAAAATCATTTTATAAAATATTATAAGGTAATAATCAATCTATTTTTATAAATTTTGATTTTATTGAAAAATAAAACAATTTGTATATAAATTTGTATAACAATCATTTTGTATAATTTTTTTATTTTTAACAAATTCGAATATATAATTTGATCTTAATTATATAATAAAACTTTTAGAAATATAAATTTCTATAAACTCCTTAAAACTTTTAGAAATATAGGCTTTTGAAGACTTCTAAAATGGATTAGTATATAATTAGAATAATTTTATAGTTTAGAAGTTTTGTATTTAATTTAGTTATTAATTAGTTTATCTATATTTCAATTGATCTAATAATATATTCATCTTTGAATAAATAATTAATGATTATTAGTCTTAATTTATAACTACCAATTATACAAAATCTTGAGACAGCTACTATCTCAACAAGATCGTTATAGGAATTTATAAAAGTTTATATTTCTGAAGATTTTATTATATAATTAGAATTAGATTATATATTCGAACTTATTGAAGATAAAAAGATTATATAAAACAATTATTATACAAATTAGTATACAAATTACTTAATTTTTCAAAAAGATTTAAATTAATAAAAACAAATTAATTATTACTTATAATATTTTATGAAATAATTTTATAATATTATTTTTTTTTTAATTAAATATCATTTTTAATTATTTATAATTAATATATAACTTATTAGTTTTCATTATTTTATATCTTAATCCTTTTTCTTATTATAAATGATTTATAATCTAACAAAATTCGTTGAAAGAACAAAAAGAAATTCTGTTTTATTATTAAAATCGAAAATTCTAATATTGAAATGATTTTGTATATCTATTATTATATAAAGAATTTTTGTTATATAAAAATTCTGAATAATTTATAAAAGATTTATTATTTTAAATATATATAATCTTATATTTCTTATAATACAAAATAATATTTGAAAGATAATTAAAATAAAAAAATTTCTCAAATAAATAATTAAGAATCTTTAAATAAATAAAAGAAGAAATTTTATAAAAAAAAAGAAAAAACGATAACTAAAATTTTTTATCTTCGAAAATAACAAAATTATTTATAAAATTATTGTAAAAAGATAATTAAATATAATCTCAAATATCTTGATAAATTGAATATTTTGAAAGAAAAGAAAAGAAAGGAAAAAAAGGAAATTATTATATTCTCAACATTTATCATTAATTTTGATTCTTCTAATCAATTTGATCAATTTGATCAATTTAATCAATTATCAATTGACCCTACCAACTTTAATGAAATTCTTATAAATGATTTCGATTCTTTCGACTTTTTTTTACAAAAAACAATAAATTCTTTTTCTTTTTAAATAAATTTAGATTCTATTGATAAAACTTTTGGAATTTCTTTAAATATTTAATTTCTTTTTCAAATTCCTATATATTTTCGAAATCAAAATAATCTTTCTATTTTATTAAATACTTAATTTTATTTTTAATATATTTATAATCTAATATCTTCTTTATTTTATATTCAATATTTTGATTTATAAATATAATTTCTATTTCAGAAATTTTAAATACTTTTAAAAATACTAATTCGAATAAAGATATATAAAATATTGAATATATATTCATACTTTTTAATAATATTAATTTATAATTCAAAAATCTTTTAACTTTCTTGATTTTGAATAATCCGAATTTCTTATAATCCAATTTTATATTAAATCTTTTTATTTCGATATTTTTTCAAAATAAATAGATTTTATTTCTTTTTTTTAATATTGATTTTTGATTATATTTTCGATTATAATAATATATATTTCGTTCGATAACGAATTTCAATTTTATTATTATTTCCTAATAAACTTCTTTGAATCTTTTTATTTGTATTATTATAGATTGATTTATAATATATAATCAATTTGTATTTATAATTAATATAATTTAGAATAATTTGTATTACTTTTGATATTGAATTATTATATATAAATTATATTAAAAATAAAAGTTCTATTTAATTGTTTTATTAATAATTTATATAATATCGAAAATAAATTTCAATAATTTAATTTATTCTTTTGTTTCTTTTATTAATTTATAAATAAAATATAATAAATATTTTTCTTTTTATTTCTAATAATACTACTAAAACAATCCAAAATTTCGATATAAAAAGTTTATTTCTATTAAAAAGTATTTTTTTTAATAATTTATATATCACAATAACTTTTTTCAAGAATATTAAAATTAATATTTTTATAATTAATATTATCTGATATAATATAAATATTAAATACTTTGTTAATTTATTCATTATAATGAAAAGATAATTATATATTACTTTTGTTATTGGATTTTTGGATTTTGATAATAGATTTATAAAGTTTTATAATATTGATTTCTATAATATAAATGATATTTCGATAATATTTATTTGTTTATAAAGAATATAATAAAAAGTTTTATTTCTAATACAAATATTATATTTAATAATCATTTTATTAATTATATTACAAAATCCTGGATTTTAATATTGCTTTTTGATTTTTAAATATATTCTTTATACTTTTTGATATTTATAAATTGATAATATATATTATTTTATAATATATTCAAAGATAATACTATTTGATAATTATATTTTGTTTTTTATTTGAAACAATTTATCAATAATTATTGATAATTCTGATTATTTAATATTTTTCTTATTTTATTATATTTTTATAAATTTATTCTTTCAAATTTTCATTAATTTATTTTCTATAATAATAATCTTTATTAAATTAAAAATAAAATCTTTATTTGATAAAGATTTCAAGATTGTTATTTCTTAATAGGTTTTATTATCTTTATAATTTAATAATTTATTCAAAGTATTTGTTTTTGTATTATCTTTTTCTTTGATATATTTGATTATTAAATCAAACTCTATTAGTTCTTTAATTTATCTAATTAATCTATAATTATTTAAAATCTTAATAATAATAAAGATTTGAAGATTTATATAATCAGTATAAATAATTATTGGAAATTTAGTTTCTTAAAAGTAAATCCTTTAATATTTTAATATTTTTATTATAATTATAAATTCCTTTTTATAAATATTATAATTTTGCTTTATTTTATTTATTTTGTTTGAATAATAAACAACAAAATATAATTTTCTATTATTGTTTTTTTATAAATAAACTTTTATTATATAAATATCAAAGATATTTGTTTTGATAATACTTTCTCGATTATTATAATAATTGTAAAGGATAAATTTCTTTATAAATCTATTTTTGATTTTTTGGAAAATCTGTTTTGTTTTTTTATTTTATATAAAAGTTATTCTTTTTTTAATTATTTTAATAAAAGATTTTATTATTTTCGAAAAATCTTTTATAAATATTCAACAAAAATTAATGAATCCTAAAATAAATTGTATATCTTTAATATTTCTGAATCTTTCCCAATTCCTTACTTTTTTTATTTTTTTAAGATTTATATTTATTTGTTCTAATTGAATAATATATTCTAAAAATATTATCTTTTATATTTCAAATTTATATTTCGATAGTTTGAATCTTGAATTCATTTTTTTAAATGTTTCGAGTACTTTCAATATATATTCTTTGTATTCTTTCTCTTTCTAAAAGAAGATTAGAATATTATTTAGATAATAAATTATAAATAAATTAAATTTTTTGAATATCTTGTTATTCTATTATTGATATATAATCAATGTATTGATTAAATCAAATAATATAATTGTATATTTTTATAAATCCAATGATAAAATAAAGATTATCTTTTATTTATAATCTTCTTTTATTTATATTAAATTGAAAATGTTTTTTTAATTTAATTTTGTATAGATTATAATTCTATTCAATTTATTTTTGAGCTTTTGAGCTTTTAGTATTGAATATATATTTCTAATTGTTTTATTATTAATTCAATAATAATCTTTACAAAACTGATTATTTGGATTATCTTTCTTGAATATCAATAATATATTAAATATATAAAAGGATTTGGATTTCTTAATTTATTTTTTCTTTTCAATTTTAATTCCATATTCTTTTTATATCTATATAATACTAAGATTATATAATCTCAACTTTTCAGTAGAGAATATAAATTCCTTTTTGAAATTGATTTTATAATCCCAAGATTTATATTCTGATAAAGTCTTTAAATCTTGTAAATCTTTGAAGAACTTGATGAATCTTTTATATTATATTAGAATTTCTTTTTTATTGGTTTTATTAATCAATAAAGGATTTGTTATTGTTATAATATAATATTTGATCTCTTCGAAAATCTTTTTTTTCAAATTATATAATTATTTGTTATTATAATTATAATAATCGAATATTAAGATATCTTTTATTCAATCGATATTTGGATTATATTTCTTAATCTATAAAGTATCGAAAACAATTATATATTTATTCAATAATACTAAATCCATTTTGATCCGTTTAGTATATTTATTTAATATAATTATCCTGATAATATTTATTTCTTTATATATTCAATTATCAATTTCAATTTTCTTTTTTTTTAATAGTATCAATTAATAAGGGTTTTATTTTAATTCTATAAGAATTCTATTTTCTTTAATGAAATTGAAATTTATAAATATATTTATAATTCCGAAATCAATTAAAATATTAGTTTATTTGTTCTTTAATTTGATTTCTATAATCAATTATTTGATTTTTATAGTATTATTGAATTCTAATGATAATAATTCGATAATTTGTTTTCAATAAAAGATTCAATTATTTGTATTAATATTCATTTATATTTAATAATTTATAGAATATAATAAACAATAATCCTATTAATCCTATTTGAAAATCTCAACAATAATTTTGATTTGATATTTCTTTATTATTTTTATCAATCTTTTACTAAATATAATGAATTCCAATTTGTAATAGAATTTTCTATACCTTTTTAATTTCCAAATCGTATTTGTTATATTTCTATATTTCATCAAAGAATAAAGAATTTATATTCGTAATATATTTTTTAACATTATTTATTTTAATATTTTCTTGAAATATTATATAATAAATATCATTATATATTATTATATAGAATATTAACAAAATAAGATAATTATAAATTCTATATTTTTTAATGAAATTAGATTTCTTTTTTTTATAATAATATTATATCTGTTTCTTATTTAGATAATTGATTAGATATTATAATTCATTTTCTTGAAATAAATGATAAGATTCAATTAGTTATTAATTTTTTTTCGAGTTTCTCGATTGATTTTTTGTTTTTTAATTCGAAATCTTTTAAAGGTTTTCTTTTATAATCGATATTGTTTTTAGTATTAATTTTAGGATTTTGGTTATTGATATTCAATTTCTTTAGTTGTTCGAAATTAAATTGAAATAGATTTTTTTTTAATAATTCCATTTTCTTTAAGTTTCCTTTTAAAATCCTTGTTTTTCGAGAATTTTATTTTTTGTTTTCAAATTTTATCTATTTTTTATTTTTTATAATGAATAATTTTTTCTTTTGAAAATAATTTTAAGATATATATTTGTTTTTTTTATAGATATAATATAAATTATTCTTTTTGTATCTTTTCTTTTTGTTAGTATTTAGATTACTTGATTTCATATAATATTGTTTGATATTATTCAATTTTATTGGATTGCTAGTATTATAATATTTATTCTGATAATAAGGTTTTTGAAACTTTCTATTTTTTTGAATGATTCTTTTCTTCTTTATTTGTTGTTTATAAAATCGATTATTAATAAAAATAAAATTTTCGATTAATTCGGAAAGATTAGATAATTTCGAAGTTTTTGTTAATTTGTTTTTGATAATATTTTTCAATTTTTTATAAAATTATGATTTTAGATAATTATTATTCTATATAATATGTTTAATATATTATTGAAACTTGATAATATAGATTGTGATTGATTTAATCTATTTAAATTATTATAATATTTTTTCAATTATATGATCAAAATTTATTTCCTTGAATATTCTATTGAATCTTTATTTAAACGATTTATAGTTGAAGAAAAGATAATGAATTTTAGATTTCATATTTTTATTCAATTGATTATTGATAATCTTGATCATTAGATTATTGAAAAAAGAAGATCAATTACAAAATCCTTTATATAGAAATCAAAAAAAGTTATTTATTAAAAATATAATAAAGATTAATTTGTATAACAAAAATTCAATACTTATTATAATCTTTATAGAATAAATCAGAAATGGATATTTGAATCATTTATTTGTATTCTATAATAATAATGATTTGAATAAGGGTTTCAATTGAATTGAATAAAAACAATTCGATGAATTATTGATTGGAAGTTATTGTATTATATATAATTTAATCATAATTATATTTAAAGTATAATAATCTAATTAAGACAATAATTATTTTAGGTTTTTGTTTGGTTAATAATTGTAGATTAAAATTAATAATCATTGATTATTTATTCGAAGATGAATATATTATTAGATCAATTAGAATATAAATAAACTAATTGATAATTAAATTGAATATAAAGCTTTTAAATTATAAAATTATTTTAATTATATATTAATCTATTTCGGAAGCTTTTAAAAGCTTATACTTTTAAGAGTTTCAAAGAATTTATAAAAGTTTATACTTTTGAAAGCTTTATTATATAATTAGAATCAGATTATATATTTAAGTTTATTGAAGGTAGAAAGATTATATGAAACAATTGTTATATAAATTAATATATTGTAAAAGTAGTAGGTCGAGATATATGCATCCCGATTATATATTGTGAAAAAGGAATTGGAAGAGAAAGCTGAATTAGATTATATTGTAATATGTTATTTATAAATAAAACAGGGTTTATAATGGTTTTGGGATTGATGTTATATGGATTTAAATGTATATATGTAGAAGGTTGATTATTGTGAAAAAAAGAAGTAAAAGGCTTTTCTTTTATATCTAATTATAGAAGGTTATATGATTGACTAGTTAAAACCTTTATGTATTTGGTTTATAATTTCAACTTTCTTATAATATAAATTGTTTAACTTTTCAAAGAGGTTTAAGTTAATAAGGATAGATTGATTGTTATTTGTAACATTTTATAAAATGATTTTGTGATAGATAGATTGATTGTTATCTTATGATATTCTATAAAATGATTTTGTAATAATATTTTAATTCTGTTTATGATTTTCAAAAAGTTTTTTATAAAGATTTTAAATATATTAAAGAATAATTTCGATTAATTATAAATATATAAACGAAATATAAAATTTGGATAATAATTTTTATAATTTTGATAAAATAAATTTTATAATAAATATTATAAATATAATAATAATTGTTATTAATATTGAAAGATATAATAGAAATAAATTAATATAATTAAATAATCAAAAATAGATTATAATAATTATATATAATAATAAAAAAAATGAAATTATTTCTTTATTTTTTTAATTAATATATTGAAATTAATTTTTTTATAAAATAGATTATTAAATTTATATTTAATAAATAAACAAATAATAAAATAAAATTAAAATAATTAAAGTATTTTGATAAATATATAATTTATTGAAGAAAAGATAAATATTGAATATTAATATTAATAAATATAAAAATTATAAATTAATAATTTTTTAATCATATTATAAAGCAAATAATATTATATATTTATATTTATTATTATATTTAATTTAATTATTTGATATTAATTATTTTAATAATCTGAAATATTTATATAATGATTAAATTAATAGATTTATTAAGATATATATTAATTATATTTCAAAGATTGAATTCTTTATAGTTTTTAAAATTGTATATAAAGAATCAATTATTTTTTAAAATATAAAATTAAGATTTCGAGAAGTAGATTTAATATTATTTAATTTTAAAATTATATTTTCGAAATTAAATATTTGAATTTGTATATTTAATTTCTTTTTTGTTAATTTAAATTAATAGATTTTTCAAATCTTTTGTAATTCAATTGAAATTCTTTTTCAATTAATTTTAATGAAATTTCGAATAATTTATTATCAATCAAGTTTTCTTATATTTATATTTGAGATTGCATTAATTTTAATTAAGAATATCAAAAGATTAATTTATAAAAATATATTTTTGATGATAAAGATTTATATATTTTAAAAAGTAAATAAAATATTAAATAAATATCGATATATAAAAAAAACTTAATTATATTAAAAAGAAATATTTATTAAATAGGATATTTTTGATATATTATTTTAGTAAAAGATTGATATTTAAATTCAATATAATAAATATCAAAAAGGAATTTTAATAAGAAAATATTTTTTAACAGATAATATAATAAATATAGAAAATTGAATTATAATTTAGGGTTAGGGTTAGGGTTAGGGTTAGGGTTAGGGTTAGGGTTAGGGTTAGGGTTAGGGTTAGGGTTAGGGTTAGGGTTAGGGTTAGGGTTAGGGTTAGGGTTAGGAGT